>VXAX01003874.1:0-49415 GCA_013399835.1 Leptocoma aspasia
TCCCTGGGGGTCCCAGCCACCCCCGACCTGTGCCTGTCCCTACAGAGGGGGACCAGCCCCACGAGGAGCCACGGCAGGAGGTGGTGACAGTGGCAGATCCCTCTGCCCAGGGCAGCAGCTTCAGCCCCTCCACCCCTGTCCTGGGCTGGGACCGATTGCCATGGGGACCCTTGCACCCCGTTAAGAGAAGGGTCCCCAGCCCCCAGGGCTCTCCCCAGCCCTGCAAGAGGCCAACCCACTGGCAACTCTAGCAGGGCTCTCTCAAATCTTCATTGAAGGAAAAGAAAATAAATTGTTATTTTCCTCTCACAACTGTTAGGTGTGTCTTTCTCTCCCTTCTAATACCTTTGCCCTTCTCCTCCCACCTGAACATGGGTGGCACTCAGGACCTGGGGGGCACAACCATGGGCTCACAGAGCCCCCAGACCATGCTGGCAGCACCTCTTCCCACAGGAAATCCTGCTGCAGCTGCACACTCACAGAGCAGCAGAAGCCAAAGGCAGAGCGGGCAGCAGAGGCAGCTGGTCTCCATGCAGGGCCGTGCCCTCAGCCTGCCTCTGGTGCTCCTCTCTGCCCAGCCACTGGCACATCTGCTCTGCTCTGGTTTCTCTGTGCTGCCTGGTGCCGACCAGGGCAACCTGCTGAGAGTAAATTTACTGGCAGGCAAGCAAGGTCTAGTGCAAACATGATCCTGAATCATAATTTTATCTCAATGTCCCAATCAAATAAAATTGTTTCAGCACAGACTTATTATTATTGATAATATTATTGAAGGATAAAGTAATAAGTTTGACTCCCACCATTATTAAGTCTTGGAAAAACACTTTATAAAGCAATAGTCTTCATTTCCTATTAATAAAAAAGCTGGAATTGCCCAGTTTGAGGGAATTTACTGAAATTATATGTCAAATAGATACACTATCCCAGCAGAGTAAAATAAAAATGAGTTGTTGAAAAACAAACCAATAGAATAGTGCTCGATGAGAATCATATACCACATGGGTTACACACGACTGAGATTAATGGGGACCTAGAGATTTAACAGCAGAGAGATCTATTTCTTGTTGTTCAGCTTATAAAACAAGAAAGTTTAAAAGCCACATTGCCTTTTAATGAGAAATTTTAAAATCACCTTTACAGAAAGGAGGAAATATAGTTATTTTTCAAATCTCATTATTTTAAAATATGTTAAAATAAATGAAGAGCAGCAACTGTTTTAATTCAGTAAAGAAAAATCAGCCAGGAGATGGATAATGGACAACTTCATTACCAAATTTTTTTTGCTCTTTTTCACTTTTTTCAGCCTTTCTCCACAGCAGACCCACATAATTTTTGTGCTGAGGGCCCCATAGTTGGATGCACACCTCCCTTGACTTGCTGGACAGCCTTCTTTTTGTGCAGTCCAAGATATAATTGGCTTTCCAGGCTTCCTGCACATGTTGCACCTCTACCTGGAGAAGGACTGGGAGTACGCTCTGCCTTCCTGATGGCTTTAGAAACCAGCTTTCAACCTAGCCAAGAGATATAAATGTCAAACAGAATTAAAGCAGAAGAAAGTCTTACAAAATAAATAATAATATAAAAAGGGAAATGCCTTGGAGAGATAAACAGACACAAAAATGGCTGGAAGAGCAACGTACAACTGACCCTGGTGACATATCCCTGAAGTACAGATGGGCTCTCCAGCCACAGTGATAACTCTGCACAATATCAAGGACAGCTTTAGCCGGGGTTAATTTTAAACAACTGCTAAAGTCAGACGCTTTAAGTAGATAAGTGATAGACTTTCAAATGCAAAGCCATTTTAAGAGTAGGCTGGTAGTTTTGAAGTTCTGCTAAGCCTCCAGCTCTATATTTCAGATTTTCATTCTCTTTATCTTAGAAATATTGTGGAAATACGATCAGTTCTTTCTTCTACTGACTCCCAGTGGGTACCATTCTTTAAATCTCATTGGCCTTGGCTTGGTTTCCAGACTCTTTTTCAGAATAGCCTTTAGCCATGTCAGAGGCTCAGAAAGCTGCCAAAGAATGCTGTGGGCCAAGCTCTTTGTTTGTCATTCAGATAGTGTGAAGGAAGATTGTTCCACTTGGACAGACTCTAAGCAAGGTTGCTTTGACCCCAGCTGCAACCACGGAGACAGCTGGATGAGCATATTCACGTTTGGCTTAGTGCTTTCTTTCCCCTTCTCTTCCATGTTCAGATCACCAGTGTTAGGTATGTTATTTTCTTGAGGTTGACTGCATCTCTCAGGAAATAACTAGGTTGTTATATGCTCCACTGTACAACATTTTTTCATAGTACCACCTATGTAAAGAAATGTCTAGAGACATTTTCTTTGTACCCCTCTGAGCTCAGATACACTGGATTACCCGTGAACATGTCTTGATGAATGGGCATCAGATATTGCTCTTGGAGTCCATTACTCCAAACTGGTTAATCCTTCACTCACGTTATTTACATTTTGCCACAGCAGAGGTTGTCACCTGTCCTTTATGGATGGCTGCCACTGCTAAGCACCACAATATTACTATCAGCAGTGAAAAAGAAAGAAAGAAAGGGCCTAACTGGAAAAATACTAGCCAGCAGTAAGCATTCAACTAAATCTAAGTTTCTTAGAAAACTTCCATTTCCTTTCCATTTTTCAGTTGTTCCAAAGAACTAGGAATAAAACACATCCCCTAAAACTAAACAGGAAATCTCATTGCTAGAATCTGTCTTTTCCCTACTTCTAAAACATAAGACAGTCATCTCAGAATCTCAGAGATTTGTGACAGCTCTTTACTCTGTCTTTTTCCACTTTTTTCCTTCTTCAGAGACATCACATTGGTTGTTTGATTAATCTGGAATCTGTAACACTTTTTCTACCCAAGTACCCATGAGGTATAATAATGTTTTAATGAAAGGCTTTTAAGTAAGTCACAGAATCATAGAATCATTTAGATTGGAAAGAACTTCTGGACATCTGTAATTCAGATGCACTCCTTTGTTCTGCACATTGGCTGACTATTGTAAGAACAACCTTTCTCCAAATTAGTGGATGCCCTGGAGTTGCCCCAGGAAAGAAGGATATAGAGAGAAAAGGGTTTTGTTGACAGGATACAAAGGGATATTTGGACATTTCCAGTGATGCTGGGGACTGGAGAAACCAGCCAGAGCAGTGTAAGACAATTGTGTTATGAGAGCAATTCAATGATAACTCAGAGTTATAAATCAGCAATGGTTCTTTTCCATTTAAATTCAGTGATGGAGTAGGTGTCTGCGATAGAAACACGTTAATCTACATAAAATATTCAGCAATGGATATTTGCTGAATCAAATCAGAAACTCATCATTAATACAACAGGATTGTCTTCTTCATGCAACATGCTCCCTATTTTCTCTAAAGAAACTAACAAAGACGCGCACACACACACACAAACCTCACAGCAAGGCAGAATACTTAAGTGTGGAGCTCAAGGTGAAACTCTGATTTTAGAGTATCTGTGTGATTTCACCTCCCTGACACGTTTAAATTAAGTGAAATCAGTTCCACACAAAAGAAGGAACTCCAGGGAAAGAAAATGCATTTTCTAAAGGGAAACTTCGTTTCGTTATGAATGAAGACAACTCTTGTATTAAAAAAAAAAAATTATTATAAAAATGATTAATTAAAAAAATTTGTAATTAATTTTTAACAGAAATTACAAAACTGGGAACCCAGGGATTAAAGACTCTTCGAGCCAAGAAGGCTATGTGCTTAAGAACAGAGATCTTTTATGCTGATTTTTGTTTGTTAAAAATGTCTCTAATTAGAGATCTGGCCTTGTGATCCAGCACAGAACTTTACTCCTGCCTAGTCGGAGGAAAAAGTCGACTTTCAGTCTATGTCCGGGTTTTTAACCCATCTGGTCCCTCCCATGACCGCCCCTAGTCCAGCCTCCAAGGTTCAGGATGACTGGGGAGAGTGTTCCTGATGTCATGTTCTCTTGCCAATGGCTGGCTTGCTGCTAGGGGGCAGATCTCTGGGGTGATGTCATCTTCTCAAAAAGGCGGGAAAGNACAGCAAGGCAGAATACTTAAGTGTGGAGCTCAAGGTGAAACTCTGATTTTAGAGTATCTGTGTGATTTCACCTCCCTGACACGTTTAAATTAAGTGAAATCAGTTCCACACAAAAGAAGGAACTCCAGGGAAAGAAAATGCATTTTCTAAAGGGAAACTTCGTTTCGTTATGAATGAAGACAACTCTTGTATTAAAAAAAAAAAATTATTATAAAAATGATTAATTAAAAAAATTTGTAATTAATTTTTAACAGAAATTACAAAACTGGGAACCCAGGGATTAAAGACTCTTCGAGCCAAGAAGGCTATGTGCTTAAGAACAGAGATCTTTTATGCTGATTTTTGTTTGTTAAAAATGTCTCTAATTAGAGATCTGGCCTTGTGATCCAGCACAGAACTTTACTCCTGCCTAGTCGGAGGAAAAAGTCGACTTTCAGTCTATGTCCGGGTTTTTAACCCATCTGGTCCCTCCCATGACCGCCCCTAGTCCAGCCTCCAAGGTTCAGGATGACTGGGGAGAGTGTTCCTGATGTCATGTTCTCTTGCCAATGGCTGGCTTGCTGCTAGGGGACAGATCTCTGGGGTGATGTCATCTTCTCAAAAAGGCGGGAAAGTTCCTCATTAAAATTCTGGTTGTCANGATTCTGTGATTTGTTACATAAACTTATGGTTTGATTGCAAGCATCTACTGCTGACTGTGGACTGCATTTACTTATTGCTATTTTGTATCTCTTGTTGTATGGTTTTGTTGTTAGTTTCACAAGCACCCCCTTTCTTTATTATTTTGATGAACAAAAAGCCTTTCAATAAATGGTGCTTAATCTATCATAGATAATATATTTATTTTTCTGCTATTTCTCCCAAATTCAATTATAATTTTAAATGAATTGTCATATTTACTGAACACCACTGATGCTGTTTTTATAAAATTTCAGTCAAACTGATAAGTTTAAATTCATATTTTCCTTGCAATGAAGCATGTAAGGTTTTATGACACATTAACTTTGAAATACTCAGAAAACCTTCATCAGCTTCTTAATGACATAACAGAAATGTAACTCCCTTTCACAAGAGAGAATTAACATTTTAATTCCTAATCAAGGACTTTATGGAACTGGATCAAAACAATCCTGTGGTATTCAAAACGATTTAGTGGTATTTTCTATCCAAGTGACTGATTCCTTTAGAAGTTTCATTTTTCAAAATATTGTCCCAAAACAACTAGCCAACCAAAGTAAAACAAAATGGAAAAAAACCCTGAGAAAAAGTCATTGAACCTTCACCTTAAAAGAAAAAAGGGGAATTTGCTCTTGTAGAAGTGAGATAGAGCTATCACAAAAAACCTGAAAGATTTCATGTGAAGTATTTCAATTCCTTCTAGAAATAGATGCACAAAATTTAAATTTAAAATTCATTTTTAATTTTAAAATTCTGGTTTAACATTCAATGTTAACTTCTGATAGGTTTGCCTGATCTGCACAAATAAATGACTTAAGAGAGAAAATAAAAATAACATTAGTAAGCATGATAACAGTTCCAGAAGAGTAGGTGGCATTGTCTGTGATGAGAGCGGGAACATTTTCAGGATGCGTATTTCTCTACTGACAAATCTCACTCTGAATAGTTATTAATACTTGAGGAATGAGGTACTCTGTTGCCCAGAGTCCTCATTCTCCCACAAGAATATTTAGCTGCTAACAGATACAAGCACTGGGAGAATATAAAATCAACTGCCTTGAGAATGTCATATAGTCAAGATTTTAGAATAGCTAAAATACAGTTCTTCCCAAGTGCTTTTCCATAAAAGTTGTCTTTTTTTTTTTTCCTATTTTTTTAAATTATATTAAGCTGTATCAGTGATAATGTCAGCTGCACAAGTTCTTATCTCCCAAATTTCAGTTATCCTATTAGTGGAAGTATAAAATTGCTTCTATTATCACAGTCTGTTGCTTTTGCACCTGTTGATTTGGAAGTTGTGCTTGGCTACTCTTTTTCTCCATCTCTCTGGATGGAGAATAGAGGACAGAAACATAGATGCAGCAACTTGAGAAGGATGCAGTGTTTTACGAGCTGTCCTGGTTGATACAACCCTTATTTTTCAACCTGAGGTCACACCTACACACAAATCCAACCATTTGTAGGTGGAGCTTACTTATCAAACTTATTTTTACTTGCTGAAATTGTTTTGTTCTGCTTAACCATACCGCAGTCAGCAGTAAGCTGCTTAGAGTAATCTCTCTTCAAGCACAGTTATCATTTATGACAAAGCCCAAATTCCTCCTAATGAAGGTAATTTTCTGAGGTGCCCTCTGCAGTTAATGGCCATTCAGGGGCACTAAGCTGAGTTCTGGAAGTTCCTAAAAAATATCTATAGGCTGCAGCGAATTTCTAAGTAAAAACCAGCAAATAATCACAACAACAATTGAAAAAAACAGCCATTTTGGTCGAGTCAGCGTGCTTTTCCTCCACATTGAGACCTTTCACCTGTTTGGTTTGCTTCACCATACAAAGGGTGAAGTTTGATCTTTTCAGGCTGAAGATGGGAGTAAGAGTTTCAAAACTGCTTCTACATCTTGTAGCTGAAATCCCATCCACTCCAGAGAAGCTGTGGTCAGACCTCCTTTGCTAGGCTCTTTGGAATGAGGAGTGTGTCTTTTTCTCTCAAAACAGCAGAGTTCACATCTCTGTGGTTTCATCGTGCTCCTTATTGATCCACACTATTGCCTAAGAAGTCTGAGATCACTGTATTAAGTATTGCTTTAATATGTTGTGATTTTTAAGACATATTCTTTCAGAAAGTCTGTACAAAAGCTTTTGAACTTCTCCTCACTCTAAGAGTTTCAGCATAGCAGCCCCTTAAATTTTGAGGTAGCGCAAAACATTTCCATTTCATCTCCTGCTACAATTTCACCAAGTCTTCCTGAGGGAAGAAAATAGAAAGCCTTTAAGATTCTCATTGAAACATCCCGCTTGTAAATCACATCTTTTTTCCCATGAATAGTTTTGAAAACTACCTCCCAAAGTGAATCTTTCTCCAAGCAGATGATCTGGCAAAACCCATGTATGATCAAGTGATAAGACTGAATTTGTACTCTCTGAAATTTGTTTTTCCTCCTAACACCTCTGAAAACCTCTATTTTTTTCTGATTTTATTTGTTCTTTAGAATCTGTGAGTAGAAGACAGGAATACTTTTGCCTGTTGGAAAAATGCCACAGTAATGTGGTGTTGATTAGGCATGCTCTTTTCCTTACCATAAAGCAGAGACACTGAAACATCAGGGGGATTTTGTGGGAGGAGACAGGAGACACAAAATCTGTTTCAGTCTTTAAGTTCTCTTGAATAATTCTGCAAGTTTGCAAAGTGCACACAGATGTAGTCACTAGAATGAGGCTATTACTCACATCTAGCATCCCCAAATATTTGCTTCATAGTTTACGTAGTTCATAGTTGCGTAGTTTGCAAGTGAGGGATAAATCCAAGTTTGGTCTAATTAGTAAGGGTAAAGGTACAGTTTGGGGTTTGGTGTGTGGGGATCCCTGCAGTCCCAGAATGGATGTTGAGACCAATTTCTTCGGTTTCACTTCCTCAGAGCAAAAAATAAAGGAAAACATAGCCTCAAAATACACAAACACACTTGTTAAAGGAGTTTATTATAATAAGAAAAAAGTCATCTGACATTTACATTGCCATTTCTGTAGATACTTCAGGCAGAATACTGTACATATGTACTGTGGTTCTTGTAAGTTATGTTTTCTATGAATTAAAAATTATGCTAATATATGAGGTAAAAGCATCGTAGTTTTGGTCAGCTCGTTGGCTGGACCTCATGCATGATACATTAACACCTTTATTTCAAGAGATGAGATAAAAGTTACTATAATTGAAGCAGCCAGCTGATGGTCACAACTGCCATGCTGTGATTTGCAAGTCTGGGTGTAGCCATGTGAAATGGAAAGCTATCAGAGAACAAAAGCATTTGAAGTGCCAAGATTTACTGTTCTATCAAGTGAGAAAAAAAAAAAAACACCCCAAAAAAAACCCAGGACAAGTCAGTCTGATTTCTTGCAAGAAACAGATGGTTAAAGAACTCCAGAGAATTAGCATGCAAACACAGATAGATTGCTGCAAATGCCATCAGCCTTTCTTGCACCAGAGCACATGTGTGGGAAGATGAGCAGTTCATCAATGACCTTATTTCAGATTTCCCAGCAGAGCAGTGTCATTTCAGAGAAATCCATCTTTCCCTACATAAGTATCAGTTTTGTTCCAATAGCTGAAACAAAAAATCTCTACAGGAATACTCTAAGAAAAAAGTATTTCTTTTCATCCAATACCAGAGGAAATTCAACATCTACAACCATATTACAAAATAATTTAAAGCAACATAAATTGGCAGGGGAAGGTGCAAAATGCTGTCTTTAGATCATATTCATTTGCAATAAAATTGATTCTTTTTGTGGAGTGGGTCATAACATTAGAGTTATGATTTCTGGTGAAAATATATAAAAAGTTTACTTAATTTGTTATTTCTAGTCATCTCAATGCATCTGCTGAACTAGGTGAGAATGAAAAGTGACAGTAAGAGTGGTTCTGCATTGGTCCCATTTGATGTTAAATGCTTAGGGTTAGCTATCCAAGTACCATTTATGAAACCTTACCAATGCTATGTTTGGATTATTAAATCAAAAAAGCAGAAAGGTTCAAATATTATCCACTGCAAAGAGAGGGATTTCAAAGCTTCACAGGAATGTAGCATCAAGTTTTTCACTCCATTACCCAGAAGCATTCACTAGCACAATATATGATAAAATTTAGGACTTGTACAATACAATTTTTCTAAAACCAACTGAACTCTAGAGGTCTAAAGGAGACCTTCTTTAAAGACTAGCAAGGTTTAAACGTTTTTCTGAAACAAAAACTTTCAAAAAAACTGGCAAAAAATCAATTTAGGTTTCATGTCTCTAAACATAGTGAAGTGATGGGATCCAACTGCTTCCATCGATTTAAAATTCAGGTAGAACTTCCTTTGAGGAGTCTTTAGAGAAGATGCCACTTTAGCATAACATTCAAAACATTATCGTTTACGGCCTCTTTTTCTATTGCAGTTTTCCTCGTAATTTCCAATTTTTTTTGACACATTTTTCTTTCTCCCCTCTTTTCCTAAAATCACTTCCATTTCTAT
The DNA here is from genome assembly GCA_013399835.1 of Leptocoma aspasia. Taxonomy (NCBI): domain Eukaryota; kingdom Metazoa; phylum Chordata; class Aves; order Passeriformes; family Nectariniidae; genus Leptocoma; species Leptocoma aspasia. The sequence continues at coordinate 9,224 of VXAX01003874.1, forward strand.
GGGTGCCCATTGAATTTAGATGACATCATTCATCAAATTTTTGATTTGCCAACTCAGTGTAATATTAGATAAAAAAACAAGTGGGCTGTTAAAACATTTTAATTACTCTTTTACATCCGGAAAAATGATGATCAGTGCCTGGTAAATACTATCACTAGTTACAGCACATATTTATAGATCTTTATTTGATAATGAAATGCCTCCACTTCAATACCAAATAGCTCAAAAAGCAGAACATTTTTTAGTTTGGGAAAGAAAGAATATGATATATAAATGGAAAAAGAGAACAAAGGGAAATAAATTATATGAACTTACTAAAACATCAAAGCATTCTTTCCCAAGTTTTTCCCATCAGAACTGTCTTTAAAGAAAAGAAATCCTGAGTATTTTAAAAAGTCTGAGTTCCAGTGCTCATATCACAGATCATATGTCAGCCAGCATAAACCATTATTATTGCAGAGTATTTCTTTACTTTTCCCTCTAGTTCCAATGAAGAATTAATAAGGACATACTGATAGAGATGTTTTTAAACCAAGGATATGTATCATTACATATAATTTTGTGAGGCACCTTCATGTATACTTTTTAAAAAATTGTACACTAAGAGATGAACATCTGAGGCATTCAAAAACATTCTGTGAGCTGAGATCTTTTCTACAAAGAAAAATCTATATCCATATGATATGTATGGATCACTTTAATGGAGTTAACACATCAAATACTTGGATTTAATTGTAAATTCCAGCCTGTACCCTAATTTATTAATGTCTTAAATATTGCAGCACCAGTGTGTAATAATCTGATACAGGGCCAGCTATATTGCAAATGCATAAGTCAAATTATGAATGTGTTATTAAAAGCATTACAGGGATACATGTTGATGTGGAAGGTGCAGCTATATCCTGTTATATAACCTATTTCTAAAAAACACAGTTTCAATTTAAACCTTTTTAATTATAGAAATGGATTTGAATAAGTTGCTTGCATCATTCCATACACAATCTTTACATATTTGCCACTGATCCTAAAGCTGTTTAAATAAAACAAACAATAATGTATTTTAATTTTCCCCAGGCTTTCAAAATGTGGAGCAAATGCAATGCATAATAACATTCTTATCCATCCCAGTCTTTTTTAGGAGTAATCTTTGTACATCATATCAAATGCAATTGTGTTTTGCAGGTAAGGCCATATACTAGAAAATAAATTGAGATTAATAGGTAATTTATTGAAGACTGCCCAAATAGCTCATTCTTAAGAATGCCACCTGGTTTAAAGGTCATTTAAATATCTCCTATCATGTTGTGTTACTGCAAGCTCCTTCATTTAGAGAGATTGGAATTTACTATGTGAAAAATGTGACAAGAGAACATCAGGGTACTGTCAGCACCCTATTCTCTTCAGGAAGAAAAATATCAGTGGAGTATCTTACATAACCACCCTTTTCCTCTGGAGGCAAAATCAAGATTTGAAGTTTCTTGCTACTTATGTTACAAGTACCCCCTTTCTCTTTCTCAAGACAGTATAAAGCCACTTTTTATGAAATGGGAAAAGTTAAGTCTGCATAACAAATCACTTAATTAGAGACATGTAATTAGCTTGCCTTGAGAGAGCCCAGTAAAAGCAGCATGTTCTCAGTAATTAGTCACCATAACAGTGAGAGGAGAATAAAAGACAGAAAATCACTAAAATCTTGGTATAGCAATGCAGTCTACTTTCCTTCTTCTAGTCAAGTTAATAAATGCCACAACAGTATGGATTTAATACTTCAAGATAGATTTCATATTCTATCAATAAAAAAATAGGGCAGCTAAACTCTAAAAGCAAATGAATAGGCAAAAAATAAGTTCCTTCTTGAATTTTTCAGTAAAATCCTGTAGCCATTTGCAGAGGAGCAGTCCCTTCCATTAAAGGTTTCTATCTGCTTGAGCTTTCTTTTTTCCATTTGCAACTTATTTCTGTAAAAAATTGAGATACTCCTGCAGCTTGTTAAGACACACATCACCTTTTCATATGAGGTGCAGTGTCTTTGATATGTGTTTTCTTGGCTGTAAATTCTACACTGTCTCCATTACAGGCTGCCTATAATCCCTTCAGAACCCCATATGTTCATCCTTTTTCATATCATCCTGTTCTTTTTCTTCACAGTTCAATAAGTTTGTGATGCCAACAATGACACAAACTAAATCCTAATTTACATGTCCTCTTGATAAGTATCATTACTAGAAATTAATCTTCTGAGTCAAAACACTGATCAAATATTCATGTGTGCATAGGTAGGTGTGTATAATGAATATACACATAGCTGGGAAAATTACATGTAAAAGACTAAAATGCATCAGAAAAAAATACAATTTCCCTCTATTCTGTATTCACTGAGGGAGAAGAGGAGGAAAGGTAGACTGTCAACAGGTTCCCCATGGTCTAGCCAAAGGAAAATAAACCAGTAAAAAACATCATGTCATTTAGTTTGGTTCCGTTGTCCGTATGGCAGGAAAATGAGTTTGTAATGTTTAGTCTCCATCACAACTGGAGCCACTACACTTGGATACCTGGGGGTTGGTCTAAAAAAAAAAAAAACAAATCAAAACCAGAAACAACCACAACAAGAGTTTTCTTCCTGTAGGATAAATAATCACACTTCAATATTTTCTCTCTACTGAGGCATATTGTGAACCAATTCACCTTCCACTTTACCTGGAATTTACAAAGTTAGCTCTTCTATGAATTTTGGATGGGTAGGCGCAATTTTATAGCATAATATCCAAACATTTTTAAGCATTGCTGTCTGCAATCTTTTCCAGTGATGAAATGGAAGAAAATGATGTGGTGGTGGACTTGTGATTCATGACTGGTTCAAGACACACCATCAGGATCCTGGTCTGTAATCTAAAGATTGAAGAGAACAAGTCTTTAACACTTATTCTCAAGCCTTATGCATTCTATCCAGCTGTTAAGTACGCCTGCTTCCAGCTTACCAATTATAGGAAATCATTATAATAATTGTATCCAACTGCTAGTTAGACTCAGATATAAAATGACTGACATGATAATACACTATTAAAATTCATAGAATTGGCAAGATATTAAATTAGTACATTTCCACTCTCATTCACAAGGCTGCAATAGAAGTTAAAACTCATTCTTCAGAGAGGTTCTAATTGTTAAATTCCATCTTATTCATATTGCACTCAGCAGTTTTTTATTTCAGAAATTGATTTCACTGTGAATTATATGATGCAGGAAGGGAATAAATCCACCATCTCTCCAGCTATAAATTGACAATTCAGCATTCAACAGACTAAAGGAGAAATGAAAACAGAAAGTGTAATGGTCTTACCAGACAGCTGAGGTGTTAAATGAAAAGAATTTTTCATACTGATTTTTCATTCTTGCTTCCTCCATTTTGACTGCATCAAATTTAGAGAACGTTGTTTTATCCTTAGCTTCAACAAGAGTTGAGAGATACAAAATTTCTTCGAAACCAAGCAGTCCAAGGGAGACATGAATTGACCAGTGCCAGGGAGTTTAACACATAATAGTCTGTGCTATTTCTGTATCCCAGGCAGAAGAGACACTTAAAAAGGCCAGCTCAGAGTACAAGAAGTTATAGACTGAATGAGTGAGCAGCATGAGAATTACATCATCTCAGTGGGATACCAAAAAACTTTCGAGACAACATAGGCTTGTGGCTCTCTAGAGCATCATTCCATTCTGGGCCCATAAAGACCTTGAAATCTAATACTACTGAGGCCATTTTCCAGTCCTTTCCCCATGTGATGTGATGCAATCAAAAGAGAAGGGGGCATAACACATTGCTTCATTAAAGCTATGAGGTTTCGTGCAGTATTTATGGTTTTGGGTTGCACACACAGGGATAATGTGGAATGAGCATGCAGAAATCAAGGCCTTCTTCTTTGGCCCCAGAACTCTATAGTCCCTATAAAGCATACAAAACCATTGAAGCATTTCTAAGCAATCTATATATCAGCCTAGTAAGCAGATTTTTTAAAATAGTGACATGGAAAAAGAAAGAACTTTGTAGAAAATATATCTTGAAGGTTTCATAGAATGAAATTTCACTTAAAATTCATCTCACAAAGAAAAATGTTAGAATAGGCCAGTTCTGTGTTTGAAGAATATCTTTCATACCTCACTATATTGACTTACACATAAGGACAGTCCTTTAAAATCACTCTAAACATAGAGAGAGATGACATCCTTTTGTTGACATTGTTATACCTGGCAACTCCACAGTACTTTATTGACAGACATAAAATCAAAAGGAGGATGGCTGCCAGGTGATAACTGAGTGTCTCTAATAACATCACTTCTGTCTAGCTGGGTCAAATGAGACTGCAGAAAAGGAAAATAATAGCAGGAGATCTCTAGCACTGTGACAAGTGTTGATATGCCTGTTCTAAAGGTTTCCCTTTATTCCTAATCATCAGTGAAGGAATTTATTACTGGTGATTCTCTGCCAGCAGGCTTCCTGTCTGTTTAACACACACTAACAATTAATGAGTTTCTCAGTATGGTGTTCCAGTGAATCCAGTTAGGAACAGCCCACATCTACAGTGAGGCTAACATCTAAGACTGAGATTATGACCCTGGCTGCAAGCCAGAAAAGGCTTGAAAAGAGTTTCAAAGCACAGGAAAATGCTCTAAGATTAGATATCTCTGAAGAAGAGACAGTAGGTTAGTGAAAGGGCAATAGAGCTGTGACAGAACAAAGTCCTGACCCATGCCATGGCAGATCATCCAAATGCCTGAGTAATCTCTGTCTCCACCTATTTAAAGACCAGTCTATACTACTCTCAGAGGGAAGAAGAAGACACAGAACTAAAATAATGAGAAATGTAATTATGTGATTGATGTAATGCAATGCCATTTCCTTGGGCAATCCATGTCTACAGTGCTGTAGTAGCCATTAATAAGTCCAACAAAAATTGCCTCCATGAGCTTCAGTCCAGAGGGTGTTCTTATCTCTCTGTCACTACTCACACTTAGCACAACAGAAAGACAAATAATCCTCAGTCAAAACCCCTACAAATAACTGCGTTTGCCATTTATACTTCCTGTGCATTACACACCTAATGATGTATTTGTCACCAGTTTATTTTTCAAAATGGGAAGTTCATTGCTGTGTGTTCAGTTTTGTAAACTGCTACATCTTCAGGTGAGTCTCTAGAAAGCACTCACAGATCAGACATTGGAAATGAACCATTCTTCAGTCTCTGAGACAATGTACGAAGATGAAAAAGCATCCTCTGTACTCTGCTGCAGATAATCTGATCATTAGAGACAAGTCCATACCAGATTTGACAGCTGTGAGCCAGTTAAGCAGTGAAAGTCATTGAAAGTGCTATGAGGAAAAGCTGCAGGCATAGTGTCCTTTTCTAATTTCATTAGAAAATGAAATTTCCTAAAACAAAGCCTATTTATGCAGTGTAGCATTCTGACAACTTAAGTGCACTGTGTGCAACATTCATAATAAAAAAGCAGAAATTATGTGGAAAAAATCTTCTGTACGTAAATGAAAACACATTTACTTTTTCTTTTTTTCCCCAGAGGAAGTGGAGAAGCTGCTTTTTCTTTCCACATCTGTCACCCACCCTCAAAATACTTTACAAGCTCTTGCAAATGAATGGTTTAGGTCACTCTAGGAAACACCAGCAAAGGTATTGGCAAAAGAAGGATTAACATAAAAGTGAAAGCAACAACATTGTTGGCAAGGTTCACCCTAGTACTTACTGTATGGTTAAAGCATACAAAAAAATAGGACTAAAAAATCTAAAATAAATCAGACTGAAAATGCAAAATCAACCAAAAATTATCTAGGTGGAGGTTGGGGATGCATACAAGGTAAGAATGTAAAAGGTTAAAGACAAAAAGGGAGAAGGCATGCCCTCAAGTCATAAGATTCAGAGTGGACTTCCTTGCCAAACCTTGTCCTGGACTTGACAAACAGTTTAGGCCTAAAGGTTTTAATAGCACTTAATTGAAAGCCTAATTTAAAAAATTTGAAAGTAGATTCTATGTGGTTTGCTATAAGTATGACAGTAACTCTCTTATAGCTCTAACTTGAATACAAATATAACGTATCTAAGACCACTGGATTCATGCTTGCATGCACACATAGAGAGTCTGTGCAAGTTATACCCATGAAAAATCCCCCTCAAATTCAAGTGAGTGAAATACTCACTTTTGATGTCTTTGCATCTTCTCAACAGGCAAAGGGCTGAGCCTTAAGGAGGGGGGGGAATATCAGGCCAGGATACATTTTCATTTCCTGGTCCTCCTCATACAGCAAACTCGAGAGTTTGCTGGCTCTGCGAGGTGCCACTTAAGAGTAAAGAAGAAACCTTTTCTTCCCCTCATCCAGCTGGTGTCATTTTAAAATGTTTTATGTCAGTCGGATAGGAAACTCAAAAAAAATTTGACCAAACACCAAAAAATTGAATCAAACACCATCATAATTTCATTCTGTAGAGCCTTATTGGAATGTTATCAGTACAAAGTCCTGTTCCCTTCCGTTCAGACTTCAGTGACTGAATCTCTCAAGGGCCCAACTCTCATTCTCTAGTGCTTTGATGTCTGTCTTTAGTGAGACACAAATTGCTCAACACCTTTCTCTTCCAGGACAGGCTTTTCTGCCTCTCCTCATATTTTCCTCCATTTTTTCATGAACAATTCTCTTTTTATTATTATGTATTAATATTAATATTAACATATTAGTATTAATATGTTTTTCAGAGTCTCAGAGTGAGCTTTCCCCAGAGAGAAGGCAAATACTCTTTCTCTCATCAGTGAGCTTACAGACACTAAAACACAAGTGTCATACAGGCCTTGGCATCAGAAAAATGCTGTGTTATCCAAACCCATGGCCAGCTTTCCAGGTATGGTTAATTTTAATGTCCATTCTAAAGGGAGAGATGGCATGTGACATAACTACTAACCTTGCCAGTTACGCTTCCAGCACATTCAAGAGTTAACGTATTTTCTGACTGACTGCTATTCAGAGTCCTTTCTACCTTGGCTGGAGTTTAGGAAAAATAATTAATAGATTTCCTGACTGACTAATTTAATGGTTTTAATTGAAGGAGAAAATTAAGCTCAGGCATGAGTAATCCTGGATAGCACCTTGCAGCACAGTTATGTAAGGGAGTCATCTGAAAAAAGCTCAGAGCATAGTAATGGCAAGGAATAAGCCAAGTATTCTGGTGATAATTTATGGAATGCAAAAGAGATTGGCATTTTTGACAGCGAGATAGACTAGAAGACTGGCCTTGGAGGATAATAGTGTGAAAGAGAGACTGAACAGATATATGAGGCTGTAGAAGAGCTGGAGTTCAAAAATATTCTGTGAAAAGAGAGCAAAAATGTTGATTGAATACATTATTTGAAAGCTTAGCAGTGAACTCAAAAAGGTTAAGGTACTGTAGGTATTATTAAAATTAAAATTAAAATTAAAATTAAAGTATCAAAATTAAAATTAAAGTATCAAAATTAAAATTAAAGTATCAAAACAGAGAAGTAAAAGGCACTGGAAATGTGAACTAAATGAGTGTTTTAGCATCAATTTAAGTTCATTGATTTCAGAAGGCTATTGGACAGATTTCCAGTAGTAAAGCAGATGTCCATTTACTATATGGATGTTTGAGATAGGGAATTCTGAGTTGCCTACAGAGACCAGGAAAAATTTTAAAATATGAAAAGGGTAATGGTGCCTTACTCAGAATTACAGCACTCAGACCTCTGGGTGGGCAGAGAGACATAATTCCCTCATGAAACTCATCAGCCACTTTCAGGGAAGAGGAATAGCTGTGGTGAGTGAAGCTGTCACAAACACCCATCAGATCAATTGGTGTTGTGCCTCCTAGTCAAAACACATATTCACCAAAGTATGCTTTGGAGAACTGTAGAACTCGTACGAATGTGGGACAAGTTTTCAGAAATTTTCTCTCAGTTTTGTCTTCCAAAGAAAGAATAAATTCAAGTTTTCATAATCTTTCCTCATCACGAGAATAATTAGGTCTGAATCATCTTTGTCTTGAGAGTATTTTTGTGGCCTTTTCTGAACACCACCAAAATACAGATATAAAGAAAAAACATCTTAGATTGTGTTGTGTTGCACCATTTAGCCTCGCTGGCTACAATTAGGATTGTAGTGGAGCTTGCTGTTACAGTGATCAAGTTCTTTTGTGAATAAAGCTATCAAAAACAATGTTTTAGATAAAAGGAACAGAAGTGTATGGATTAAAAATGCATGGATCTGTTTGTAGCTATCTGTAGCCTGTCCAAAGTCTTCTTCATCTGTGGAAAACTAGCAAGACATTATTTATATGGCATTTTTATGTTCAGTTGTGTCTGTAGAAATGTTAACTACAACTCACTGCTTTCAACACAATTTTCCTTTGTCCAAAACCAAACCAAACCAAATGAGAAGAAGGCCAATAACTCCAAAACAGCCCAGCCCAAATAAGATAACATTTTGCTCTCAATGGACAAAGTTAATTTAATGCAAAGTAGATGCAGTTGAAGCATTTCAGTATTTTGTCATAAATACAGCTTATTTTATTTCTGAGCCACTTCAGTCTAATACCAACATAATTTCTTGGCACTTAAATTATCCCAAAGCTTTTCAAAGGGTAGAAGTTGGAAGTGAAGGAGCCCTACACATTTTTTTGGCAGAATGTATGTACGTACTATTTTCCAGCTCCACAATTTCTCCCTTGGCTCGTGGCCCCGCTTTAAGAAGGCTTCTCTCCACAGCCCTGTAGAAGGGTGTCAGGGAAGGGGCCAGCAGCCCCATCAGGGCAGGAAAGCCAGGAGCCCTGGTTTGGCTGACATGAGCAGTGATGAGTCAGGATGAAGAGTGACAATCCCAGATCAGGCTTGGGGCCAGAGGGAGTGACCAGGGTCAGGCACAGACCAGTTAAAAGGCAGTAAAAAGTCAAGCCAGCAGGTCTGGGTCAGGATGAGAACTTTGCCCACACATCTACATACATAGCTGTGGTGTAGCACAGGCAGGGACCTGCCTCAGGTTAAGAAAACCTTACAGGTCTGGCATTCCTAAAGGCATAAAATCAAACTCAGGAAAGAAAGTTCATGGGTTTTTTGCACAGATTAAAAAATAAATGTTCTTACTTAAAATCTTAGTAATAAAGTTACTTTTGTGTACATTTTCTAAAATAAAAATTTATTTTAAATATAGGCAAAATTTTAGGAGACAGTAAGCTTCACAGTCTTAGCTTAAGCTCCTACAGCAAAAGAAAAGTTATCATCATCTCCATAGGTGCTGAATAAAGACAATACTCTTGCAGAGATGCAGTTTATCCAGTCTCAACCAGGCTCTAAAAAATGCTCATAGGAGGTTGTAACAACTGGGAAGAAGTGGAGATGATGCTTCCAGTAGAAGGGTTCGAGTCCTAAGGAGCTTGGCTAGCCAAATCCCTATGTACTTATTTCAAGAATTTCTGCATCTCATTTTCATTGGGTCACAACTGTAGCTCCATTCCTGCTGCCTCCCAGCTACCAGTAATATATGTGGATGCAGTGAACAGCAATGGCATAGCACTGCTTGGAAGCTCTGCCAGGTCTATTACTTCCACCCTCATTTCTGAAAGCAGTAATAAAAAAAAAAAAAGGATTTAGAAGCACTGCAATGCTTCATGTTTTGCAAATCTGTCTAAAGGAGAAGGGAAATATGCAAATTAATTTTTATCTCTAGAGTTGAAATTAAGTTTTTTCAATTAGATAAAGTTGCCAACTAAGGACCCACCTCATTATCATAAAATCCCTAAAATGTGATCCTGACTATGTTGAAATATCGTTTTAATTTAGTTTTGGATACATTGTGAAGAACAAGCCACTGAATTTATACCAAGATCTGGCTGTTAGCTTGCAATTGATTTCTACCCTGATAAACACCTCTGTACTTTAGTGGTTTGTAGCAAAAAATGATTTCTACCATTCACTTTTTTTTACAGTAGTCTATGCAAGAATGGTCTATGGATCATTTTACTTTCATAAGTATTTTCAAACAGGTAGGTTTTATGCTGAGTTTTCAAAAAGTGTTTTTACTGATGCAGACACAACACTCCCATCTGATGGCAATTAGCAGTTTTTTCAGAGTAACCAAAGCCCTGAAGACTAAACAGCAAGTGAAGCCATTTAAGACCTTCCATTTGTATTTCTAGAAGGTTGGTTTTAAGGCTGACATGCAAATTATAAGACTACAAGGAGCATAAACATTCCAGTTTTTTACAATTAAAAGCAATGGGAAATTAATTTGGGAACCACAGATTGCTATGGGAAAACACTCAGGATACTTCTCCCTCCTATCTTTGTCCAAGAGACATTTGCTATTTGTTCATTGCAAGTTGGAAAACCTTGTTATTGCTGCAGTGTGGACAGAAGAGGACCAGTCACACTGCACTAGCATGTGCCAAGATCAATCCTGTCTGAACCACATCCTTGTGGACACCAGTCCCATGGGGACATGAGGGTTAATGGGTTGTGTTTTTCTCTGGAGGGGATCCTGAGGAGATGAAGGAAAGTGAGGTTGCTCATCAGCTCCATGTGTAGCTGGTTTATCTTCCTCAGCTGAATATATACCTGCAACAACTTTTCCATTCACACTGAAGCACTTCCAAGTTGCTTGTTTTGATTCACTGCGCTGTAAATCAACCCTAGTGTGATTTTAGACCCTGTTTTTTGCTCTCCGTGCAATTACAGTGAGTCACTATAATAGAGAGCAGGTACTCCAGCAAGATTTAGCAGCATGAAAACTAGGAACTCGCAAAACTACTTGGACACCAGCTTTCAATCTCTGAGTATTAAATTAAGAAAATATTACTATGTGCAATCAATTTAGACTCCATATCTTACTCAATTTTAAGGGTGTTCACACTCCAAAATATGTTAATACTTTAGTTTTTTGAGCATGAAATATCAGCTTTTTACTCTTTTCTCATCTGCATTTTCCTATCAATGAAGAAATCTGAACGTAGAGAGATTCATGAATGATAGGCCTCAGTGCCACTTGTCTACCATTTCAATTTCTTTTCTGTCTTTCTGTGCCAAATTTATATAACCCCTGAAATCAAGGTGAGCTTTAGCTTTCACATATTTATTGCTTCCAAGTTGTGTGGCTAATGGCCAGCCCTGTGTTTATGTGAGCAGTTTACTTTACCCAAGTAGTAGTAGTAGTAACAGCCAAATGGTTAATTCCCCAAACATACTCTAGTTTCATTTCACATTATCCCACCCAATCATGGAAATTTAGGTGAGTTAAAAATAAAATAAATTAAATTAAAACCAGTATTAGGAGTGAGGTCCTGCTTCTTATGAAGAAATAAAATCACGTCAGTGATTCGTGTCCTTATAGCCACTCCCAGTTTCTTCATGCTCACAAGTTTAGTACATTGTTTTGCTCACACCACAAAGTTATAATATTCTCATAGTCTTTCCGTACAAGTCTCAGTCCTACCGCTAATTGTCAGTAAACCTAGATTTCCCTTATTTCACCTTCTTTCCAACATTTTATCTATCTGGTTTCCCTTACCATAGCACCAAAAAAAGAAACAAAAAAGCCAAACCAAACCAACTAAAAAACCCCAAAACAACATCAAAACACCCACCAAACCAAAAACTAAACAATGGAATATATTGCAGCTTTTCCCATACATGCCACATAAAATTCAGGCTGCTTCTGTCAGTCTCTTTTATTGCACAGCTCTCTTTCTTTCAGCAGCATACATTGGTCTTGCTGTCTCCTTTTTTATCACAACAGCCTACAAAACATGCCTTTGCCCCTGCTTTCTCATTCTGCATGCTCTGCATGCTCTGAAGTACAAATAGGAGAGATTTTGGGGAGTTCTTCAGATACTCATCTACATTATTTCAAGCTTCTGTAGGAATGATTTTGACTTTGCAATGAAACTAGAATAAAATAACAACTATTTTTTACTAATACATATATTTCATCATGACTAATGTGCTGATGCATCCAAAGATGCTTAACTGCATTATTATAACCTTTCAGTGATGCCATCTGACCTTCCCAGATTATGTGGTCCTAGGTAATAAAGCAGATGGTACCTAGCACAACAAATAGTCTCAGTACACACAGGTAATATGACTCATCTCCATTTCAGTTTGAAGCAGTTTGGCAGTGCCTGGTCACTAAAGGCCATGAAATTAATGTGTGGATCTCGAGATGAGCATGGAGGCAGGCCAGCAGGAAACAGACATTCAATAGGCAATAAAAAATAGGCAAAAGCAACCTGGAAAACCAGGGCTTTGCTCTTGTGTCTCTTTGAGTAGTTTACATCTGGGAAATTTTGGTTATGACAACGGATTATTTTTCTGTGTTACATGGAAACCAGAATTATCAGATACCCAAAGTTTATATAATCACTTGGAAAAAAGTTCTCAAAATGCAACATGTTTAGCCAGATGTAGAGGAACAAAATTTTATTTTCCAAGTCCTGCAGTGCCCTCAGGGAAGTGAAGACACATGCTTTCTAATCTTGGTGCATTGCTTATGTAGAAAGTGAATAACTTCAATAGTATCAAAACATCACAATCTTAAAAACACTTGAAAAACTGTGCAAGATTTAATTTTTTTCCCTCATCCATCTGAAAACCACAAGTCCCAAACCCACAAAATTATTACCTTGCCTGTCATTGGAGAAAAAATAGGTAAAACACCTTCCCAGCAGTTGCATTTGCAGAGAAGGCCTCATGATCATGATGCATTTAGTTTCCAGAGTCAGCAGGCAAATTAAATTGTTTGACTTTAATATCAGTCTCATGATTTTTTTTTTTTAATCAGCCTAAGTTGGCAAAAGTGCTGATGGAAGCCAGAACCTGCAAGTTTCACCTCTATTAGCAAGTGCTTAGCACACTAAAAAATGAAGCATACACTGGAAGATGCCCAACATTGTCTTAACTGAGTTTGAGGCAATTTAATAGGAACAAAACCAGATCCAAACCCCAGGTTCTGACAAGAAGGATGCTTGTGGCTGTGTATCTGTTGGCTCTTAGCCCTAAGGATATATTTTCTACTGTAATTCTCAATTGCATGGGAAACATGTATGGGTAGCAGGTAAACAGCTGCTGTTTACCAGATGTTCGCTGTTCCAGAGACAAAACCCAAGCTGTATTTGGCAACAGAGAAACTGGCTGAGCTTAGAGGAGAACTTTTGATAGATTGTTGTTCAAGAATTTGCAGAAAAGGATGTGCAGTCTGTAAGAGCTTTCTGCAAACAATATATTGAATTAAAGCAATGGGATTTTTTGAAAAGCCTGTGCCTTCTAAACCCACATTTACTTGAATCATACTTGCCCCTGATGCTTTCCTATTATTTCACTTTGACTTTAACTGCACCAGAAAGTACTTTCATACTTTCCAAAAATAAACTCAGATCAGACCAGCTTGCACCAGACTGCAAATTTAAGTCCTTGCTCAGGTAAGCACAGTGCTTACACTTCATCTTAAATTATCTGGTGCAACATACACATCAACAGATTACAAATGTATCTGCCTAAAAGTTAAAAATTCATGTAGCTATGTTTCTAAAATCTGGGCCTACAAAATTAAAGAAGTAGCATCCAGAGATATGCATGCTAGAAGATGATCCCTATTTCTTTACAAAAATATTTCTCTCTCTCCTTATTTTGTTCAAATAAAAAGGGAAAAAAATTCTCATGTTAGTTTGCAGCTGTTTTTAAAGAATTCCCTCCGTGTCTAATGACCACAATATTATTTTTCAAATCACACAGTACATTGCAATAATTCTTAAGAAATATGCAGCTAAAAAACTGGAACTATTTCATAAACAGGAAGGGAAAGGAAAAAGAAAAAAAGAGGTTGAAGTCATTAATAAGAATAACAGCTCTGGGACCATGATACTTGGTCTATCATTTAAGGAGAAATGGCAGTAATTATGTGGGCCCAGAGGTTTTCTGCACAGTACCTTATTTACCTAGGTCAATGGTGCCTGTCCAAGCTCCACATTTGTGAGCCATTTACTACTACATTCATTAGGGCATACAACCCAGCTGAGGGTGGTTAATGATTTGTTATTATTCAGGAAGATTACATCATTGAGGCTGCTGGTTATGGCAAAATAGCCATCCCATCAGTGCTTCTGTTCTAGCATGCCTGAGCAGAAAATGTGTTTTAGAGCCTCAAATATGATGGAGATATGGGGGATTTCATCCAAGTGTGCAGATACCTGATGGAGGATATTAAAGAAGATGGAGTGAGATGTTTTGCAGTGTTACCCAGGGATGAAACCAGGGTCAATGGGCACAAATGAAAGTACAAGAAATTCCACAGAAACCATTTTTCTTTTACTGAGAGAATCACTGAGTATTAAAACAGGATGCCCAAAGAAGTTGTGGAGTGTTTGCCCTTGGAGACATTAAAAAGTTGACCGGAGACAGTTCTGGGCAACTTGCTCTAACTGTGTCTGAACAGGAGGGTCAGTACCTGCCAGCCCCCAGCATGCTGTGACTCCATGAAAATTATTTATTGCCAAGGAGACTGAAAAAGAAAAAAAAGGAAAGAAAAGACAGAAAAGGAGAAAGGGAATAAAAGAGAAAAAGGAAGGAAGGAAGGAAGGAAGGAAGGAAGGAAGGAAGGAAGGAAGGATAGAACACAAATAAAAAATAGAACACAGAAGCCGTTCATATTGGAAAGCATATTTGTATGACCACCCCATAAGGATGGGCTGATTTCTTGTCTTAAGTACTTTTTTAGCAGCTCTGTATTGAATTCTACAATCCATGGCTGCAGCCAAAACATTTAAAAGTGAGAGGGAACAACAAATTGGCTGTTGCCATTGAAGACCTTCCAGAGATTCATGAGTGATCCATAAGAGGATTAGGACCAAAGAGATCTCCTTTCCAGTGGAGTGTTTGAATGCTTGTTCTTGAAGCTTTGACAAAAAATGAGCTTTGACAAAAGTTGAGTTTAAGTTAGAAGATTGTGGTTAGGCTCACTCTCAAGAAATGGGATTGCTAAATGTGCAAGATATATTTTAAAGCTTTTTTTAAGGCTTATTCCCAAATTCTGGTAACATCCAGTCAACACCCAGCACCTACAGGTGTTGCCTGTTATCACATATAATTTTCACAAGAGACAAAGGGAAAAGCTCCCCCTCTGGAATACTTGGGTCAGAAAATTCTGCAGCAAAAGCAACACCAGTGAAAATTAATTGATATTGCAGAACTATGCATTTCATCTCTTGGCATCTTATAAATGTCACCCTTGTAATATGATTAGAACAGGGCAATTCATAATCCTAACTTATTATGCTATTATGAGAGCTGAACAGGGAATTTAGTATACGTGGTCTTATTCTGAGCTGATAGTTATTGAACAGAACAAACAGTTTTCATTTCTCTGAAGGCTTTGTGTCGGCCTAATTACTAAAGCGATCTGTTTAGCTTTTCCAGCTGCACTAAAACCAGAGCACTCAGACAGCTTGGGACTGGTGTTCTCCAGCTCCTCCAAAGCCAAAGTAAGACCCAGGTACTCTGTAAGAAAGTGCCAGTGATATTCTTAAGACACCATTTCAGTTGATACAGTTGGATCAGAAAATGGGCAGGATTTAGTATATAGGGCTGTCCAGGCACACAGAGTTTACCTCTAATCACAGGCAAACAGCTGAGCCTCTCAGGGTGTCCAGCAAGCACTACAAACTGTCATCAGTAGCCAAGCCAAACAGATAATTAGGAAAAGTCAACTAATTTACGCTCAAATGTAATACCATCCCACCTCTGTGCAGTGATATTTACAGGATTGAGACTAGAGGGCTTAAATCTATAGAGGCTATAATCTGTAGAGGCATTTTGCTCTTTCTACTGGCAGATTAGTAAATTTATCCATATTTTAACAAGCATTTGGAGTTATCTGACTTCTCTGAAGTTACTGGTTCCAGAGCTCTTATGCAAATTTCTAATCTGATGTGATTTATTTTCCCATAATGATGCTGCCTTCCATGAACACAAAGAAATTCTTCTTTATTTTAAATAGGTGTATGTTTTTACAGCATTGCATTGCTTCTGTCTGGAAATGCTATGACTGTATGGATTTTTCTGGTTTTATCAATTGCTGAAAGAGTTTACTGTTAAATGTCAGTATATATGAAAACTCACCACAGCCATATCAGGACACATCCCCAGCAGATAGTACTCCAGTTTTCCTACACACACCAAAACAAAGACCTGATCTCCTCAACAGCTTTCTAGAAGAACTGGTGGAGGCCTCAGGTGAATCACTGGGAAATTTTCCTAGGAGCATAACAGTTATGTTTGAACTGTCATGGAGCTCCAGCACTACTGCACCAATCCCTGCCTTCCTTTTCCCTTCCTTTTGCAAGTACATAATAAAATCCTCTTTTCCTCCTACATTTTTTTACTGTTTTTCCTGAAAATAGAACTCCAGGGTTTGATCTTTTCTATGGTGGTATATATAACACAGAGTCTCATGCTCAGGATACAGTAGCTTCACTGGAATTGGGAATTTTTTTCTATCACAGAAACTTTAAAAATTAAGTGAGAAACCAAACAAACTGATTAAAACGCCATCAACACTGGAACAGAGATTTGTGATGTCAAATGGAATTGGCACTACATGACTGTTTTGAGAAATTTTAGGGATTTAGAAGGATAACCCAGAATGCACAAACCCTCAAACACCAAGCTGAGGGATCCCAGCTTCAAAGACTTACCTGGATAGTGGTTTAACTCCAGTGGTTTAATTCCTTTTGAGAGCAAAAGGCAAGAATATGCTTCATTTCCTGCCTGCATTTGCTACCTTTCAATTACTACCATGGATTTTGCAGTAACTTTTTACTACTCCATCAGATCTGCAAATATATTCAAGCCTGTTTAAGATTTTAAACTTTTTTTTTTAAACTCAGAGAAAATGAACAATGTGTTCAGCTACCAGTGTACTCAAAAGGACATCTCCAAGTGTCTCAAGGACAAGTATCTCCATCTTTTATGAATTCACAGTGCTGTATATTTAAAAGAAGTACCATATATCATTGTCAATGCACCAAAGTCTTTGCACAGCAGAACTGACTCTATGTCCCAGGGATGTCATCAAATTCTTTCCACCCCTTTTCATTTATATTGCCTTATATAATCATAGAACAAGCTGATCCAAATTTTACTTAATCTTTGTAAA
The DNA here is from genome assembly GCA_013399835.1 of Leptocoma aspasia. Lineage (NCBI taxonomy): Eukaryota > Metazoa > Chordata > Aves > Passeriformes > Nectariniidae > Leptocoma > Leptocoma aspasia. Next base: position 26,433 of record VXAX01003874.1, read on the forward strand.
CGGAAATATTATTATTGGATTAATACAAAAGAGAGTCAATTTGCTGATCACAAAGTTTTTTCAGCCCAATGAAAAATTGAAACAGAGGAGCAAACAACCAGAGTTCTGAAAGCCTTTAAACCCTCCTGAACATATTAGACATGTTAGATGATGAGCATACTAATATTAGCATTGTTTAGATTGAAAATCAATCAAAGCAAAATCAAATGTATTTTAATTTTGGGTCTAAATTATGAATAATTGCTACATCAATATGTCCTCTCAGATTTATCAAATGGGCAGGTAAGAATAATAAAACTGATAGGCATTCTTATGTTGTGTCCTTCCAGTAAACCAGCTCACATGCTGTATCACCAATTTCTCAGAGGATTCTCACTGTTCTCTATGTGTAATTTGGAACTTTATTAACCTCTTAGATGTAGCCTTGCCTTCACTGTCAACTTTGTAAAGCAGTATCGTGCAGGTTTTAAATAGTTTCCCTGTGTTGTGCAGATTGGTGGTGCTTACATAATGAAAACCCAGTGGAAAGAGGAAAGGTTTGGCTTCCCCATTCTCTGGGACTGTGGATACTACTGCAAACACAGTGATAAACCCAGTTCCAAATTGCAAGCTTGATGGTAGAAAATTAAATCACAGCTCAAGCACTTTAACTCACAAAGACAGCAATGATTGCATTGCAATGTGTTGCAGCAATTACCTCTGTAAAATGAGACAGAGTTGTAACAGAAAGGTCCTGGGGAAATTGTCAAGCATGATTTAATCTGAGTCATATGATCATAAAAAGAACAATCTTTTGAAAAAACTGGAAAATCTGATTTCATCACCAAAAAGCAACTTCTCTTTTGACTCCAGAGAAATGCACAAACTCAGGGAGGGAAAGGTGTCATTTATATATGCAAAATGCTCATGAGATAAGGATTTCCCTGCAGGTGTGGCTTTTAACAACATCAGAATGATTCCATTCATTTTACAACTGTGGATGTGGGGAAACAGCCAGCCCTCACAATATGTTTATTGACTAATAATGTTGAGTAGCCAAAAGCTAAAACCATTTCTCAGGGAAACATGCTCCAGAGCAATTCTCCCTTAGAGAAGTAAAATCGTGACTTTGCATTGTAATAGTCCAGAGACCATCAGAAGGTGTTGCACAGAAACCTGGAAGCATCAGAAACCACTAAATATCTCCCAAGTATGTGAACAGCACAGGTAATTATGGAGGATGTGTTCTTGCATATGCTTTAGCTTACCTATGACAACAGGATAATAAAAAAGGAGCATGCAATGCAGCAATGCCATACAACCGCCTCTCAGAAAAGGAATAATCAGCATCATAAAGTGGAGGCTACAGTCATCACTAAGCAGAAAGGAAGCTGAGTATTTTATTTAAATAACTCAGATAATAAAGCCAGGAATTCATAGTATTTTTCCCTAGATTTTTGCCATGCAACAGCCAATCTGCAAACCCACTTCCTAATTTCTGTGTTTGCACTGTAACAGCTCCTAGAGCATTAAAGACCCCAAGGTACTTTAGTTCCTCAGCTGAGCTTTCTCAGAGCCGAACCATGCTGGAAACTGTATTTTATATAGTTTCCTACACTGCTTGGGAAGCAAAAACTATAATTAACTTTGGTAATTAGAATTAGAATATTGCAATAACTCTCCTCCCAGAACTACATTTACCATGAAGTTATTAATCTTTGGAGCCTATTCTTGCATGAGCCAATTAATACATTGACAACATTGTGGTGCTTCATAAACAGCCTTAAAAATGAAGCCCCAGAACACTGCAGTCTCAAGGATTAATGAACAACAACCTGGGCATCAGGTTTTAATAATGGCAGACCCTGCATGAGAAATTTTTATATGAATACTAATGAGTTAAGGCCCAGCTTCAGATCCCAGTGGTAACGGGGGAAAAACCTGGCAGTAAAGCTTTTATTACTTGTAGTCACATACTCTTGGGTCTCTGCAGGTTTGCAAGAGAGGAGATCTTGATATGTTTTCACAGCACCATTTCCACCACCTCATGGGTTTGCACATGGCCAGCCTAATGCTGACTCTCATCTCTGCCAGCAACATTCCACACTGCAGTGCTGAGGAAAGGCTGCCCAGAAAGCCCCTGCAAGGACCCCAGCTCTGCTGTCACTGGTGACAAGGGCATTGTCATACAGAGCTGCAGGAGAAGCAAAGTAAAGCCAGGGCTGAGGGGTCTCAGAAGTTTCTGTGGGGATCACACAGATATGTTTGCATTAGCCATTTCAAAATTTAAACTGGGCTAGAATTTTGAGTCAAAGTCCACACTTTCATAAAAAATTTTAGGTTTTACCAGTATTTCTAAGATTCAGAATACCCAGCTTTAGACATATCCAGACAGCACAGTACCCAGGCTCTGAACATTATCCAAACAGCCACCACACTTCCAATCTGTGACATCTCCTTTTTGTGTCTGAGCTTTATTTTTCTGTCTTTTCCAGAGAAATTTTCTTTTTTTCCCCCTGGAATCAAGCTGCCACAGTCCACAAAACAGAAAAGGGCTTCCTTTCTTTGACTACTTACACAAGCTTGGCAGTTCTTCAACAGATAAATAAATAAATAAATAAATAAATAAATAAATAAATAAATAAATAAATAAATAAATAAATAAAAATTAAAAAGAGATGGTGAAAAATACCAAGCAGTCAGTCATTGCAAGTCAAGAAGTCTTGTAGAATGGTCTGTGTAGCATGGATTGCATATTATCACATTATGTCAGGAATCCTCTGCCTCTTTCCCGTTCTAGCTACACTCTGCATTAAATGTTGCAAATGATCCTCTCAAGCAGCCAAACAGCAACCTATAAACTTCTGTTTATGTTTCAAGGTGGGAATGGCATCCAGATTTTGAGAAACAGGAAGATAAATCCAATTTAAAGGCACCTTTAACAGAAGCGGTGCAGACTTTTTCTGCATAATTAAATCAGTTTAAATTCTTCTGCAATTCTCAAGAAAAAGTTTGCATTAATTTAACAAAGTTGGTAGAAATTAGAGGAGTTGTTAAAATTAGCGGGCCACCTTTTTTCAGACGGTATGGTCTTAATATTGAACCCAGTTTTTAAGAGAAAAATGTAATATTAAAGGCCAAGTCTTCCTTGGGCTTCCTTGGGGTTGGAAAAATTCTGACATGAAATATGTCTTGAAAGGATTAAAACTTCACAGGAAAAAGACTCAAGTGCAAAGGCTTGACAACACAGTATTTCTCTTGAAAGTACATATATTTGGAAATAAAACCATTAGCAGGTTCTGTATTTCACTTCCGTATTTAAGAAAGGAAGCAACATTAAAAAAATGTACTAGGTAGTCCAGAGAGAAGTCTAATGTTTCAATTTTCTAAATTTTCTTTCTATCATTGTTTCATTTCCTTAACTGAATACCTACACTTGGGTAGAAACACACATGTATCTGTACGTACAGTGTCTATTTTAAGAGAAGATATTAAGATATTTTGGTTTTGGAGGGGGTTTTACTCCTGTTGGTGACATGTCATGCTAAAGTCATGCTTCAGGCAGTATATAATGTTGCCTTTTAATTAAATTTATGCCGTCCTTGCCATCACCCTCCTTAGATACCTGTCGTAATTGATTGTTACTTTTAATAGAGCCTCTGGAATAAATGGGTATATTGGCTTTTGTTATTATATAGTTTGCCTTTTTAACATGATGGAAGAGACATCACCAAGAAAAAAAAATCATTTAAATTGATTTTAAAATAAATTATTGAAATATAAACTTCTGGAAAGGAAAACTTACATGTTACTTTGAAAGTGTAATTATTTCTAACTAAATTTTTTAGTTAGAAATAATTATAAATAAAATTATAAATAAAATAATAAATATTTCCACTAACCATACCACTTCATTTTGTTCCCTTAGAAATCAGTGTTCTCAAAACAACATAAAAGCCACACAGTCCAAAAAGCATTCCCAAATTTACTAATAGCCTCAAACATGTGTATTTTTGCAAATGAAAGTCTATCCTTGAAACTCCTCCAAGTCTCCAGAAATGCCATCACACAGAAACATTTCTGAAATCAGTAGTGCCAAGCCTCATTCACCTATACCACAAAATAGCCCATCAAGTACAAAAACAACCACAAAATCTGGAGTGGAATGGGCAGTGCCCTAAACAGTTCAAGAGAAATTTTATCTGTTTGTGTGAGAGTGATATGAAATCAGACATCCTTTCATTGCTAGCACAGGTTTTCAAGTGATAAGCCTAAAAGGGTAACCAGAAACCAATGGATTGCAACAGCCTCATGACTGCAGAGTCCAGCCTGCACTGGTTTTGGTCAGATTTCTGTAGACAGTTGAGATTAATTTGAATTGAGTCTGAAAGCCTTGATTTTCCACCCAAGTGACACATTATTCTGGTGGCACAAAACCAACAGCAATTTCACATACTCTGAGCCTCTTTAGAAACTAATAATTATGTGTCACATTAGCAAGAGAATTGCCCAAAACTTAACACAAGACATGCTTCTTTTGCCTTCTTTAATAATTTTTCTCATTCCTGTCAAACTTGCTTAAAATAGACACGTTCAGAGAAAGTGATACCCTCTCCTCCACATTTAGTACCAGAAGTTGGCTGTCAAAAGAAATTGTCAGTTTCACCAAGCAGCTACAGAGAGCTACCATAATGAAAAGTGTTGGGATTGCATATGATACAAATAATTTTTTTTTTGGTCTAATTTTGGTTTCACTAAAAAGTTCCTGATAAGCTCCTGTTATTGGCTGGTAACAAGAGATAAAATTTTAGGTAGATGAAGATATTAGTGCTCCCCAACAGCACAGCTATAGTCAACCTTATCATACCATGTGAGAAAAATCTTCATTTCCAGTCTACACGGTTTGGTAGCTTTAGGAAATAACATGCACATTCAGAGAATTCTGTTTTCAGGATATGTAACATTACAAACAAACAAACCAAGGCAAACCAAACCAACAAAAAAGCCACAACAACAACAACAACCCAAAATAAAACAAACAAAAACACCAAACAAAGAAACAAAAAAAACCCCAAAACCACAACCAAATACTAAACCGAAAACAAACCAATATCCTACATAATATCTGAGTGGTAATGGACAGTTTGGGACATGCAATTACTCCTCATTTAATACTTGGGACATGCAATTACTCCTCATTTAATAATACTTAATTAAGCAAAGATTTTCCTTGTTGAGCTGCTGCTGTTTGTGGATCTTAAAGCCTTGCTTCTTGTGAAGTTTGGTTTTTCTCAGGCATGAAAATAAAAGAGGGATTATACTTCTGTGTGATGATTCTTCAAGACCATGTAGGACTGACATGGGCGAAAGCTGTGTGCACAAACTGCAGGCACAAGGTGTGGGAGTTGACAGCCTGACACTGAAAAAAGCTGTCATATGTAGAGGCCTTTGAGATCCTTGGCCCCAAAAAAGGAAAACAAAGTCAAGGGAGAAAAAGCAAAAATAAGGCATTCCAAGATATTTTGTATGGAGATGCTGTATCTACTGTTTAAAATGACCTTCAGTGAAGCCGTTCAGTAAGAAATTCACACTCACTCTCCAGTCTCATCTTCCAAAAATTGCACATTTCAGTGACAGGGGTTATCCAAGTCTGGAGCAGTAAACCAAACTGATTAGTCACACTCTAGATACCTTCCAAGTATAAGCATGTGTGTTCAGTTTATTTAATTAATAGGAATTAATTATCTGTATCTTTCAGGCAGCTTGACTGTCTCGTCCCAAGCTAAGGGCAAGGAAAGGAATAGGAAGGAATTACATCAAAATCAGTATGTTCAAAAGAATGCAAATTCACTCTGATATTCTCCTTATACGCCTTAAGTCCAAAGACTGCAGAGTCTATGTAAAGACTCAAACACTAGGGTCTTTTTGCATACAAATTTTTAAGCCATGCCAAGACTTGCAACGAATCAGAGCAAATCACTGAACTGAAATTCTGCAGAAAGGCTGTTGCAAAACCATAGCCTCTTCTTCACACCCCCATTTTCAGTTCTGAATAACCCTGACTTGTGGAAAGTCTTGCTTTTGCAGAAAAGTTTTGGACAAATACAACCTAGTAAGCCTCATACAACCTAAGTCCACAGACAGTGTTCTCCAGCTCAAAGCAGGGGTCTGTGCTGCCCTTGCAGGCTGATTTCAGTGATTCTGGCAGAGAGCTCTGTCTCTGCTTGGGGAAAAGTTAAAAAAAAAAAAAAAGAGACTGCCTGAAGGTAGAGTTCTCCTCACATGTTCTGCTAGTTTTCCCTTCCACACAGAAACAGGCTGGTGACTTGGATATGTCCCTGGCATTTCACTGTGCTTGAACTGCCACTATTAGCCCACAGCCTGGAGATAGACTGCTGACAGCATCTCCGAGCATGTGAGGAAATTAGAAAGGCGGACAGTCACACGAAAAATTGATGTGCGAGTACAAAACCCACTAACAGAGATTAAAATAACGCTAATGAAGGCCAGGAGGTTCTGAGAAATAGGTTTAGAACCATTAGAGGCCTAAAGTCCTACATGGAAAAATGTAAAACACTGCTCCTTAAAATACCAAATAAAAATAGCAGTATCAGATTCCTTTCTGGCAGAAAGCTACTGAGATGCTACCTAGAAATAACAGGTAAAATAGCTCCCTGAAAACAGGAACAGCACTAGACAGAGCATAAATTCCCGTGGGATCAATATCCCACCTGGCAGACCAAGCTCAATTGCATGAAAATTCATAAGGAGCAGACATAATCCAGGTTTTTTGGACTCAAGGGAATAAATATCCTGATGATGCATGGATCATCAGCCTAGAACAGGGATATTTTCCTGTTCCTGCAAGATATTCCAGTATTATAAAACCAGATTCAAAGCATGAGAATACTGACACTCATTTTGTCCTCATCTGTATTTATGAGAAATATATGTACTTATACAAGCTTATACATAAAAATATATATATATGCCTATACAAATGCAAACACATACTTGCAAAAACACACTACACACATCAATGTTAAAATGTGAACCCAAATCTTATGTCATACAGAATTGAGTTCCAGAAATGTTTGGACAATGCGCTCAAGCACAAGTTTTGTTGTTTGGGGTGTCCTGCACAGGTGCAGGAGTTGGACTTGATGATCCTGGTGGGTCCCTTCCAACACAGCATGATTCTGTGATTCATTTTGCGTGCAGTAGAAGAAAGGATTTTACCAAGAGTTTTTTGATAGAAATGTGAATTTGTGCTTAATAACAGCAACAAAAACACCTCTCCTCAAATATCATAAAACAAACTCTAAAGTAACATAAGCAATTGTTTGTTTTTTTCTTTACAATTAAGACTATTTGAAAAAGACATGAGGGCTTAATTTTTGTTGCCCAGTTCTACAACAATTTGTCACAGTCATGTTTTTTGTCAATGGAGAGAGACCAGGCTGCAAAGAGTCAATGGTATTTTTGCCTAAAAGAGCATTTCCAAGATTAAAACTGCTCATAAAGTTCAGCACTTGACAGCCTAAAGGTCAGCTTCTGAAAATGCAGAAAGAAAAGAAGAGCAAACCATCCCAGACATCCTTGAAAGCAGAAGGTAATACCAAGGAACAACCTTTGTGACTGACAGAAAGCTTGCAAGTGTTAGCGTTATTTATAAATTGGCTTTCAAGATTTTGTCTCTTAGTACATGTTGCTGTGCACTGGTAGAAATATCACAAAAGGAAACTAGATCTGAAACAAAGTTATGGACAAAGAAATAACCTTTTCAACTCACTCTTTACAGAAGTCTTGCTGAAGTCAGTTCTATTACCTAGACCTGTCAACTGCTACGTTTCTTCAGCAGGACTGTGATTTATTCTTTATGTTTTGAGATACTTTAATATTAAGTTACCTAAAACACTTTAAGAGTTTTGACTATTTAGCCTTGCTACAGAAGGTTTCAAGCTGTGAAACGAGGATTTTAACTGAAAATTAACAGGCAAAACCTGATAAACTGAAAGGGGGAAAAAAACCCTAAACAAACAAAGTGAGCATTAAGATTCCTGAGCTGGCTTGGAAGGCACTGCTATCATATCAACAGCAATTAAACTAAAATCTTATAAAGAAGAAATGTTAGGACAATAACTGAAGAAAGTAAATGCAGTAACATGCAGAAGCCATCTCTAATTAGATGAAGATCTGGATAGGCTTTCTCTATTGAAGATGTGTCTGAAGTCTTTGACTAATGCTGTAGGGCAGAGAAACATATTTTCATAGCTCTGTAACAGTTGTAGTTATCATCAGAAACCAGAAACTGTGAATTTCCACCTAATTTTGCTTGTGCTAAATAAAAAGTAGTTGCCAACAACATCTTTTAGAATATGTTCTCTGTAAAAATTTCCCCATAGTTCATGACATTAAGAGCATCCTAAAAGGAACAGTTTTCACACAGAGAGAAGACAGCTCACTGAGGAGCCTGGGGAATATCTTGGGAGGTAAATATTATGGGCCTTTTTAGCCATCAGCAGCTTAGGCTGATGAAACATGGAGTTCTTAATAAAAGAATCAGGATTCATATAGGCAGAATACAGGGAAATATATACAAGATGGATGCTATACTTTAAAAAAAAATCCACCAAAATCCAAAACAAAATAAAACACAAAAAACCCCAACAAAAACAACAAAAAAAAAACAAAACCACAAAGACAAGATAAAAACAGTAAAGCAACGGTGGTAAATGTTTCCTGAGAATAAAATTAGTCTGCTTCACACTGCAGAGTGCAGATAACGTACTGAAGACATAATTCTGCCAAAGTGGCTCCAACAGCCATCTTTCTTCCTTAAAAGGTTAAGTTTTAAATTAAGTGGCAACACAACAAAACCAAACAGACTTGCAATGCTACTCACAAATCTTCCAACAATGAACAGCAGGCACCCTTAGCACAATAATTTTGCTTGGAATTACCTCCTGGCAGTTCTTCATGGTCTTCAGGCAAAAGTCTAAATCACTGAGGTGTTCTGATTGCACTGAAAATTATTTTTCCCAGTCTTTGTTGAGGCTTTTTGGCACTGTTTAAAGAAATCAAATATGTGTGAGTTCATATTTGATGTTGAAAGTCAAATTTTGGAAAAAAAAAAATAATAACACCAGTGCTACATGTATAATCCATGAAATGCTAGTAGACATGTTAGTCCAGTTCCTGAGATAAAAGTAAAAAAATGGACAGGGTAGTAATGTCATTTTCTCTCCCCATTTCTTAGACAAAACTTAATGGACATAAGGAGTACTTTTTGAACAAACACATGAGAGTCTGGTACACATAAACACACACTTCCTTAATATTAATTACAGTTTGGGAAAAAAAAAATCCAAGCAGATGACTCATAATTCTTCACAACATAATAACTGCTGAATGGGGACATTTTACTAAAAAATACAATGTCATGTTTGATCAATCACATCTACAAGAAATATTTCCCAGTGGAACAAGGTGATCTTTAAGGCCCTTTCCACCTATGATGCTATGATGTACCTTGCCTATCCCACTCAGGATTAAATATAAACCTGGCAAAAATTTGCTCACAACCCCTCCAAAAATTCAAATATTACTGGCTTATAAAAGGGGAAATTGAGGAGTTTTGAATCGAAGAGCATGATATCTGTAGATCTGTAAGGTATAAAATATCAGCAGGGGAGGAACAAGAATTTTCCTTATAACACTTTATGACTCATATACTTAAGAGCACCATCTTACAGTAAACAGAAACATATTGTTCAGAATTCATTAGACAAGGTAAACTGGTTGTTATATCCTTTTTTTGCTGCTAGCTTCATATCTCTCCCTTGCAGTGTTTTTAGCTGTTCTTCTGACAACTGACAGACTGGCCAGACTGCACATCCCACTTTTTAAAATATTAGATATGAGACTGTTTCTTTTGCCAGAAGAGATTTGGCTATTCTGAAAAGCACCTTGTTGTGATCAGGAGGAAATATAATGCAGTAAGCAAAGAAAAGGTGATAATTTTGTCTTTTTTTTCCTCTTTGTTCATCTAATTACAAAGTAAAATAATCTCAAGACTGAAAGCACCTCCCTTGTTATTTCAGAAGCAATATTATGAAAACGGTGAACTAAGATCCCCTTTCTACAAGCACTAACTGGCTTTCATTGAATGATTTCCAACAATTGTAAATCCGTGCATAAATGCTTGTGGCAACTGTGGACTTCCAGTTTTTAGGCTCCCAAGTGTAAACATGTTGCCATAAAGCACATTATGCTACTGCCAGATGTTAAATGGCATTGCTTTTGTTATTACATTTACTCCCCTGTTTGTTTCCTCTGGTTTGGAAAGACACAGACTTTTGGAAAATCCCATTCTCATGTAATTCAAGGCTGCTTGTACTCACAGTATGGCTTCATTGTCCTCACAAACTGCTTCATAAATATGCACTGACAAAAGCAATTAACCTGCTTAAAAATTATATACAGACTTGTTTTTTAGGTATTCTCATAAAAAAAAAAGCTTCACTTACACAAATCCTCTGAACCAAGAGTTTAGATGTTAATTGTGACACTGCATGCAAGAATAGTAGGGAGCTTCAAAGAGACAAATTAAAACAGGAATTCTACATGACAAACTATTTCACTAAGTCTTGTCATGAATCACGACCTTAACCTTTCTGAAAATTTTATTGCCAACATGGGACTGAATATAAATTGTTTACAGTGCCCATGAATTTGAACTTTAAAATTAATTAGGGTCATCCAGAATTTCTTGAAGTATTTTCTTTCAATTCAGAAGTAGCACCAAATTTCAGATGAGAATAAGGAAAAGCAAGAACTGTTTTCTGTCCAGGAGAGGGATATTATCACCAGATTCCCTGCACTTGTGAATACCTTCATCTCTCTTCCATAAAGGGAGAAATGTCAACCCTGATCCCTTTATGGCACGGTATAAAAATTCAGGGCCAAAACTCAGGAAACAGAGCACCAGGAACTTTTCTTTGTCTACCACAGGCTACAGCTGCTGCACACAGTTCACTTTGCTGCTTTGAAGCTTCAGGCAAAAATGAGCACTGAAAGCAGGAGTGGCACATGAAGAGGTCACAGTCAGTTTTTTTTAAACTCTGAGAACCATTGACTTGTCAAATCAATACATTCAATGACTTATAAGTGCACTTTCATACCCATTTAAATAAAGATTGACATTGTTTGCAAAACTGAAATGTTTGAACTGTTATAGCCAGACATTTCACACATCTCACCAAACTGGTGCTCAGGAATGTGGGTAAGAACAGTTCACCTTGCACATCTGAGAGGACAGTAGCTTTCAGCTGGAATGGTCATTTGGGAATACCATCTCTTCAGTAAAACAGGACTTCTGACTCCATCTTAAACATAACTCTAGCAGGAAATAAAGTCTTCTATCAAACTACCTCCAAACTGATGTTTCTCCTGACTCCTCAGCAGAAAACCTTCAGCTTTTCTGGACAATCTCCCTGGTCTCAATTCTGTCACTCAAACCTCAAAGGAAAAAAATAGAGAGAAAAGGAATTTAAGTTCACAAACAGTGGCAACTAAGGTTTAATGCAGAATTATCCCTCATCTATTACTAGAAGGCACTAATTAATGAAACAAATTCTTTTTATTCTCATACACAGAAGAGTGTACAAGTAGTCAGGTAATTAAGTTCTGTCAATTTCTATTGTAAGATAGGAATAAAAAGCAGGGTAACTCCTCTGATTTACTGACAGCAGATAACGCAATATGAGCAGGAGAATGCAGGAAACATCACTACTAAATATCTCTGTGGAAGTGGAATTTGTTCAGCTAGAATAAACTCCCAAAATAATCCTAAACAGAGTTTTTATTCCCCAGTGAACATAAGTAAATGTGTGTGTGTTTGTGAGAGAAGGCCATGCATCTCCTCAGCAATAGAGAAGTTAGAATGGGCTTGTCTGAAATGTCTACAAAATAGGATGCTGAAAAAAAATAATGGTCACAAAAGAGGCAAAAGACTTGCAGAAAAAAAACCTTAATATTTACAAGTGTCTACTGCAATTTTCCCAGGAATTTCTTATTAATTTTGTAACTATCATTATCTCTAAAATGTGTTTTCTGCACAGGACCAGGCTCTATACTGTTATAAGGCAGTAACACCAGAATCTGACTGACTTGTTTATGCTGCTTTTGTTGCCAACAAGGAGAAAAGGATTCTCTTTGAAAATCTACATTGCAATGAAGTCAATTCATCATCATTTTGAGGCTAAGCATTTGTGGAATAGATTTGTTGATGTTCTTTATGAGTACATTTAATCCTTTTTAATGATTCATTTCTTATTCCGTTAATAGCTTCTCCAAATCAAATGTTTTAATCAAAATCCGTGTCTATTGTTAGATGGGTAGAAGACTAAAAGTTTACGTTTTAATTTTTTTTTTCATGCTAGGGCATATTTTATTGTTGAGAGTACATCATCTAACTGGCTTTTATTTCTCTTACTTAAGAGATTTGTGCAAAAGAGGAAATAATATCTCCAAACTGCATCCAAGAAAGGTTAGTCAGTCACCCTCAATTAATGTTCTGTTAATCATAACAGATTTCGGACACTTAGAAGGACTCCTCCTTGGGATCTCACAAAACGTTTTTCTCTCCTTTTCTTTATCCAGGGTTCATAGCCCTGGTGAGAGGCAGCTGCAGGTTTTCTTCAAGTCAGTTTCAGCGCATGAATACAAGTCCTGGTATTTTCCATCTTGCTGAGGGCTCCAAACTTTTGGTTATTGAATGTGATGTAGAAAAACTGTCTGATCACAGCAGACACATCACTAGTTTGCAAAGACTTGACTAAGGTGCTATATGCATTTGACTCCAGAAAACCAACATAGATGTCGTTTTCCTGAAAAGATAAATACCTTCACCCAGATTAGAGCTAAGCACTTAAACTCTGAGTGACATGGACCTGCAAATCCAATATGGTTAGGAGGACAAGTCTTCCACTCCTGCTTTAATAAGCCCATTCAAAGCCCAGTCTCCTTTCTTTGTGCATTTTAGATTGCTTTTCCAGACCACTGCTGAGGCTCAGTGCTGGAGTGCCTCATTCTAAATTCCCTTTGTGGTCTAATTGGATTTTTAGTGCTTAGATACTGCTCCAATGAAAATCATTAGAAGCTAGTTCTCACTTTTAACCAGCTGTTCTCATTATCAACTACCCAATTAGGCTTTTGATAACCCTACTTGACATTTTATTGCATGCTTGAAAAGCTGATTTTCTTTAAATTTTGGCTGTTTACAGTAATTTTCTTGATGTTTTGTCTTGAACAACAAATAAGCATGAAGATCAAGAGAGATCAGAAGCAATCAAAACTTCCCTGTATTAACATCCTTACTCAGTTTGTTGCTTCCTACAAGTCTTATTTCAGTGCTTCAGCATTATTCAAGAATTTCTGTGTAAATGAAATAAGTTATATTGTCAGCTTCTCTCTATTGTTCTGACCTCATATCACATTAAGGCTAAACATGAAACCATGGACTCACAAAGGCTGGAAAGGAAAGGTTGTCGAGTTCAGCCAGCAACCCAGCACTGCCAAGTCTACCACTAAACCATGTCCCTGAGTGCAGCATCTACATATTTTTCTAAATCTCTTTAGGGATGGTAACTCTACTACTGCCGTCGGCAGCCTGTGCCAGAGTTTAACAACCCTTTGGGGGAAGAAATTTCTCCTAATATCCAAATAAACGTACCCTGGCACAACTTGTGTCCATTTCCTCTTGTCTTGTTACTTGGTACTTTGGACAAGAAATGAGCACCTACCTAATTACAACAATCTGAGCAACTGGTGCAGAGCCAGAAGGTCCCGCTTGAGCCTCCTTTGCTCCAGGCTGAGCCTCTTCCCCAGCTCCCTCAGCTGCTCCTGCTGCTCCAGACCCTCCCCAGTTCTATTCCCTTTTCTGGACATGATCAAGCCCCTCAATGTCCTTCTTGCCATGGGGGCCCAGAGCAGCCCCCAGGATTTGAGGTGTGGCCTCAGCAGTGCCCAGCACAAAGGACAGTCACTGCCTTGGTCCTGCTACCCACACCATGGCTGGGACAGCCCAGGGGCCATTGGCCTTCTTGGCCACCTGGGCACACCAGGGGTCATGTCCAGCTGCTGTCACAAGCATCCCCAGGGCCTTTTGCAGCTTTCCAGCCACTTTTCCCCCAGCCTGGAGCTGCAGGGGGTTATTGTGGCCCGAGGGCAGGACCCAGCACTTGCCCTGGTTGTACCTCACCCCATGGGCCTCACCCCATGGATCCAGCCTGTCCAGAGCCCTCTGCAGAGCCCTCCTGCCCTCCAGCAGATCCACACTCCCACCCAGCCTGCTGCTGTCAGGAACTGACTGAGGGGCTCTTGATCCCCTCCCACAGACCTTTGATGAGGATGTTAAACAGGCCTGGCCCCAGGACTGATCCCATGGGAACCCCACTGGTGCCCAGCCCAGCTGGCTGTCCCTCCATTGCCACCGCTCCCAGCCCTGCCCTCAGCCCGTTCTTCACCCAGAGAACAGGGCCCCGTCCATGAGCAGCCGGTTTCCCCAGGAGATGTTGTGGGAGAACACGTCAAAGGCTTTGTAAAGTCCAGGCAGACACACCCACAGCCTCTCCCTCAGCCCCTGAGCAGGTCACCTTGTCACAGAAGGAGTTCAGGTTGGACCTGCCTCTCCTAAACCCAAGCTGGCTGAGGGCCTGGTTGTCGTGTTCCTGTTGCTGATGGCACTCAAGGTGATCTGCTCCATGGCCTCCCTGGCACTGAGGGCAGGTGACAGGCCTGTAATTCCCTGGATCCTTTTTACCATCCCGCTTGTAGATTGTCATCACATTTGCCAACCTCCAGTTAACTGAGACCTCCCTGGTTAACCAGGGCTGATCAAAAATGATGGGAAGGTGCTTGGTGAGCTCTTCTGCCAGCTCCCTCAGCATCCTTTTTCAGGATCCTGTCCAGCCCCTTATGATCATGGTGATACATAATATTTACTACAAACATTCTTTGGGGGGAAAAAAAAAACCCACATATTTTCAAGGGTGTTCAGTCATATCTCTGGTGTTGCAGCAGAGAATTACGGGCAGTTGGTGGACTGGAGTAGAGTCTCAAAATATAGCAGGGGAGAGAATTTACCCTCCAGTCATTCAGTCACTCACATGAGATTCTCTCTGTCAGTATAATATCTATATTTCATTACAGACAAAAAAAAACAAACAAAAAACCCCACCAAAAAAAACCGCACACAAAAAAAAACCCCCACTTTCATCAAAAAGATTTGTTCTTAGGATACTTCCTAAACCTTCCAGAAACTGACTCAAGACCACAAATAAAAAACTGTAGAATTTGCCAGACTCAAAATAACA
The DNA here is from genome assembly GCA_013399835.1 of Leptocoma aspasia. Lineage (NCBI taxonomy): Eukaryota > Metazoa > Chordata > Aves > Passeriformes > Nectariniidae > Leptocoma > Leptocoma aspasia. The sequence goes on from VXAX01003874.1 coordinate 41,789, forward strand.
AAGAGATGGTTTATTGACAAACCATTATGTGGACTTTCTAGATGGGTTTTCTCCATAGTAATTTCTCTTTCCACTGACACCTTTAATGAAGGTTCAGCTGTAAGAGACATTTTTTTTTTACCAACTGAAGCATCATGTACAAGTCCCTAGCAGAGGTTCAACAGAGAAGTCCTTGCTTAAACATCAATCTCAGTGAGGCTTGCTCTGATATCTTTCCTTGTGTATCTCCCTAATTTTTTCCTGTGCCAAAACCAACTGAAATAACAAAGAATGACAAAAAGAGGCTACTGATTGAACCATCAAGTCAAAATATGACCTATAAGCATGCTCAAAGCTCTTAATCAAGCAAAACAAAATAAAATCATGTTGCCTTCAAAGTGAAGCTCCTCTCTGTTATTCATATTAATGAAGTCTCTGTTGAGAAAATAATCTCTGCATTGTAGCTCCAGCTAAGGCAGAGTCTTAAGAACCATTTCTGATTATAGAAGGTGGACTATATGATGCTGGAATCTTGTAGGAGTGTGCCCCTGTTGATAGGGTGACCAAATTACAAGAGAATTTTCAAATACTCATTGTCTGCTAAAAAAGACAAAGACCCTAGAAAGTTGTCTCCAAATTTGGTACAAAGACACCTCATAGGACCTTTTGGACTTCACCTCAGACCTGGGGCTGTCCGACTGGACTGCGGCCAAGAGGTCTGCCTGGGTGATTTAGTAGAAAAAGAAGAGAACAAAGGAATTAATCGCTTTTGTGGTGTGTCTTAGCAGGGCAAGGACCTCTTGCACCTGGCATGGTTTTTCTCTATAAAGAGCTTTGTTATTTTGTTTCTCATTAAACCTTTTTCTGTTTCTGTTTCAACTGTCTCACTGCCATGACAGCCATCCTGTTACTTTTATGCCATCTGGGTAGCTGGGCTATCTCAGGTATGAAGGGATCTCTGAGAGCTCATAAGACCTGGCTCGAAATGGAACCCTTCAGAATCCCTCTGGATTTCTAGTAAATACATTTTCATACATATTAAGAAAGAACAATATTACATTAAATTTCATATAGATATATATATACATAATAATTTTCATTTTCTAAGTAAATAATGAAAATTACTCCTCCCATGATCCAAATGCTATATCTGTACTTCTTGCAGGAATAAGACAAGTGACTGTTTAAGGCTCTTCATAGCAATCCCTCCTCACAGAGTGTTTTCATTGTTTTGCTGCATAAACTGGGAGCAAAAGTTTCAAAAATCGTTACCTATTAACTGATATATTTCTGAAATTTATTATATTTTTACTGCTGTAATCAGCAAATCAAAGAGATGGAGAAAATATATTTTGAGACACATGTCAAATTAAAATAACCACAATATTCAGAGCTCAGCACAAGTTGAATTCACAATAGAAAAGGCACTTAATTTCTCTATGATCTTTTTGAAGTAGTTAGATATTTGGACTTGAAGCAAAACAATCTGTTCACCAGAAGAACATACTGCAGTCTAAAAGAGAGTTGATCTGGGAAAGGCATAATTTAGAAGCACTTTTGCTCCCTATGATAGGGCTGCATCACTTAAAGGAGTTGTATTGTCCTGGTGTTTTTCATGTTTTTTGCATCAGCTGACTTACGTTGATGTTTCTAATCTGGCTTTAGTTTCTCTAAAAAAGTTTAAAAAATATTCCTATTAATTGCAGCACTATATGATATTAAACATCCATCACAAAACTCTAAATTCAACACTGCAAGTTCCTGCTTTAAAATCATTAACTCAAAATTTAAGGAAATTGGAAAAGCTGTCTGAGTTACTTTGTGTACATCTGGGTTGCACTAGTTTCGCTTCTTATTTTAACTGAAGACATTAACAACACAGAAACTTCATATTTTTGTTATTTAAAATTCAAGAAGAAATAATCCCAGAAGCTGTGACTTTAGGAAATTATTATCAGTCTATCAATACAGTCATTGTTGTAATGTGCCTTTAATTTTATTCCCAAAATCCTGTCCCACGCCCCCGGTTTTTCCTTGTGGTTTTTCCCTTCCTCCTCTCCCCACCCAGGTGAAAGGCGTCGTGTAATTAGTCAAGATTCAAAGAATGCTCCAAAAGAGACAGGGCTCCTCAGGTGTCCATCTTCCCCTGAAGCCCGCCCTCCTTCTCACCTGGCTGGGTGGCTACCTGCTCCTTCCCATGCCCCTTCCCCAAGTATAAAATGTTAGGCGACCACATGGTCAAGAGAGACATCACAGAGAGTCACCAGGATAGCCAGCAGGAACATCAGTGGGGAGAGGCTGGTGGCAGATGGAACTGGAATAAAGACTGAAAAACCTCTCCCCAGGTCTGGCTCCTTCTTCACCAGTCTAGAGGACTCTCAGCTGAGGTAACCTGAGGTGTGGACCCCCTGCAAAGGGCAGCTCCATCTCTCCGCTCTCCAGGGGCTCAAGACAAGCCTGGACTTGCTCCACGTGCCTGGCCGAGCAGCCTGCAGCACCTAGCTAGCCGTGGTTCCTCTGAGGACAAGCCCCTCAGCAGCAGCCACTTGGCCAGCATCTGGATCTAGGGCAAGTCCGGGCGAACCCCCATCTCGGTTTATTGGGCTCAGCCACAATATCCTGGCGCCCCCCAATAAGTCATGAGAAGTGGCAGCACTGAAACGGTGTGGATGCTCCCAACACAAAAGGGCTGGGAAGCGCAGGGTTTCAAAGGCAGGCAGTGATGAAACACGGTGTTGCATTCTCAAAGGTGTTAAAAAACTAAGCAACAAAACAAATTCTGACCAGCTTTCTTACATAACATTTTCTATTCCAGAAGAATTTGCTCAATTAAATACCTTATGACTAATAAAATTAAGAATAAACATTAAAAAAAAAAAAAAAAGCCTGTAATGTGAAGAGTGTGAATTCAGAGAGGTCTTTAATGATGCCACTTAGTGGGCAAAAAAATATTCCAATGCATTTGCAATAGGCAGTTGTGAAATTCTGGTAAAAATTAAAACCTTTGCAGCATTCATAAACTGAAAGTCATAAACACAGATCACATACATGAAAAAGGGGTCACTTTCGAACAGGAGCCAGGCTGAAAGAATATTTCAAAGAGGAAAAAGGAGCCATTTCCTACAGGGATTAAGAGTACAGAAACTAAATCTAGACCCTGATCTCACTGTCAGCCCTCATTTAAGAATTAATCAGCAAGTTTTCTATTCCAGTGAAATATTTCCATTCTTGTACTTCTTTTGCTAGTTTTCATGGCTTTGCTGCCCTCTGTGACTGTAGCCCTTAAAGCTGCATGATAAAAGTTTCAATCAGAAATTCTGTGAAACCAACTGCCTGTCACACAAAGTATTTACATTTCAAATGAACTGAATTCGATTAAACTGAACACTTACAAATAAGTGTTTGATTTTAATAAAGCATGTATTAAAGGTTAATTGCTAGCTGATAAAAGTACTTGCTTTGGTCAGTGGGAAGGAAATAAGAATCTAGTCAATCTAGTCTTATCTAGGAGTTAAACATGCAATAAAACCATGAAGACCTTTTAATATTATTTTTCTTTTTAAATTTAATGCTAGCACTTGGAAATAAAAGGACAATCTTTAATTCTCCGGACAGACCTCATAACAATGCTCACTGAGATTATATCATATGACCTTAATACAGACATGACACAGAACAGACCCAGCAGAAAACTCAGTAAAGTTGAAAAAAGCCTAAAAAACCCACAAAAGTTGCCTTTGTTCTCTCTGAGCTGTGTCAAAGACCACAATTCATCAAAAGTAAAATACTATACTCATATTAATTTTTTCTCCCATTACCAGAAGGGACAGAAATGTTTACATTTTCTTAATGAAATTAATAGCCATGAATAATTGACTCTTGTGACTTTGTCACTGAGAAGTATTATTTTCACAGTTCCTATATAAAGTCCATCCTGAAATGCCTATGCAACTACTCAGGACAGATTCTAACATCCAGAAAAAGTGTAAGAGTCCCTGAAAATTTGAGATTTCCTTCTCTTGTTCCCCTAGTACCTTCTTTTCTAGTAAATAGAATAAAATTAAAGAAGAAAAAAAGAAAAAAAATTTAAATATTCTCAGTATCCCAAAAACTCACATTACTTTGTATTTTTGTCCTTTCCCCTTCTCTTTCTTACAGTTTTTCCTGTAATTCAGATGAAAGCAACTTGTTCTTTTATGACAGGCTCAAGCACAGATTCCAGGGTAGGATGCAACTGCAGCCACCTGACCCTGTATTCATAGGAAACAATTCTGTAAATTCTCTTGCATGACAAATTCACCACCAGAAGGCTTGCAATTAGAAAGCTCAAAGGTGTCTTGATTTAAGCTGGAAGGCAACTAAATGATCCTAAACTTCTTCAGTGGAGTTTTACATTGATTCTTCACCAGTTGCAGATTCTTGAAAGATTCATTCTCTGCAGGGAAAGGAAGAAGAATTAGATGAGTATCCTCCTTCTTGCAGGGAAGATGGAGGAGCATAAGTGGTTCACCATTCATAAAGTTTAATATTGAATGATAATCTGGCAAAATTTATGTACTCTTGCAAAATGTGATTGTTCTAACAAAGTGAATGAGCTTGAAAAATTGTTGCAAACGCCAGTCATCCTACATGGCAGCACAGGGTGGCATTCTCTGTGTAATTAACCAAAGAGAGACAACAGCCACACAGCCAAATATGAGCTCAGACTTGCAACAAGGGGTTTTTTTGTGACTGTGGTTGGGGTCTTGGTGAAAGAAAACCACTGAAATATTTCTGTAGAAGCCTTCAGCTTAGATATTTTGCACCCAAATTCCTGAGGGATGCAGAGCCCTGCTGAAGAGAATTGTTACTTGCAAAGGGCATGTTTCCTACTGGTGGAAGAGCTGGTGCATCACCAGCTGCCCCAACAGTTCATTTTGGTTTTTATATTGTTCAGATCCTCCAGTGATATTGTAAATGGGATCTTCAGATATGCTTGAAAGGTTTTGTTCTAGCAATAAAGATGGTAAAATTAGCCCTATAATGGCTTATTTCTAGAGTGTGGATAGCTTAAATCAGTCAGTCCTACTGGGACTGCTCAATGCTCATGCTCAGAAGACTGAAATTTTAGAAAGTATTGACCCTACACTACCTTGTACTAACATCTTTCTGAAAACCAAGCCCTGTGAAAGTTTCTTGATTTTTGGAATTTTGAAAACAAAGCACTTTAAGTTGTTAGACTGTTCTGAAAGTCTTATAGTGCTAAATAAAGAAAATCAGAATGAGATACCTGGAAATTCAAAGAGGGCAAAAAGGAAAAAGAGATGAAGATCTGTATCACTGGATTTTCTTGATTAAATATCCTGGGCACTTACATTACAAGCAGAAAAATTCAACACTCTCCACAAAAAGGAGATGCATACAAGAGAACTCTTCTTGTATTTTGATTAATATTAATTCCTTCTACTTCTAAGCAAAGAGACAGGGGAAAAGGGGATCTTTCCAGGGATCTTACAGCCTCCATTTTCATTTATTAAAGATAAACTTCCACCAGTTAAATAACTTGGTGTCTTGCAAACCACAGAAGCCACTGGACGTTCTGACCAAAAACTACTCCTGCTGTGATTCACATGCTAAGAAAACAGAAGTCACTGATGGCCACCTGCAAGAAAGAGCATTAAGCAGCCAATGACTAAAACCGCAGTGCACATTTCCATCTGTATTCCATGCAGCACCCAGTCCTTATCACTTATTCCATTTAATGTCACTCTCCCCTACCAGCTGCTTTTGCTACAAAGCTGCTCTTTGCATCATGTCTTGACCTCCTGTTCCTGCAATTAACAGCCAGTGCTAATTGTACTCAGCTGCAGGTCATTTTGCTGCCGCCCCTTGCAGGGAGCTGGCTAAGACCCCACTGTCACTTAGATTTCTCCTACACTCATCCTTTAGCCTATATACAGCTTGGGAAAGAAAAACAAATGCAGGAAGAGTACTTGCTTCTTAGCTGATAAGTGATAATGGATACATTTCTCAAGAAAAATATTTTATTTCCAAAATGCCTCGCTTGCATTCCAAATTCTCGAATTTCCAAATTGTCAGGAACAGAGTCCTTAAAAAAAGTAGTAACAGATATTCTGCCAATTTAAAGTATCACAATGCACAGAATCATAAGGACAGACAGCTTTTAATTAGAAAAAAAAAAATTGAAAGAAATTTATCTGTGTTAAAATTTTCTTCTGAAGGAAATAAGACTGCCAATTCTTTTGACAAGGGCAGGTAAATGATGAATAGGAACAGTTCTTAAGAACCACAGGTTCCTAAATTTGATGACTCTATATGTAGGACTTCCTGGCAATTCATAACCCTTCTTTCTGGTCATACTAAGAATGAGAATGTATTCTGTTAACCTGTAAGGTTTGGGGTTAGGCCTTTTTAATACTGGATCAGGTGTGGAGAGTTCAGCCAAAAAGCATGGACAAAGTAAAATTAAAAATTAACTAGAAATTCACTTCCTATACCAATTCTACAAATGAAAGTTTTCTGAATCATTAGGATTAGCATCCATTCATAAAGCTTGATAATGAAATAATTACTTGAACATTTTCTGCATTGTATTATTTAGATCAGTTTAAATACTTCTACTGAACTCTAATGTCATGACAGGTCTTAAGACCAATCTCTTTTTTAAAAGATTTTAAAGACTATCAAGAAATAAAGGTCATGGAGGATTACTGAATGTAAAAGCCTGAAATGCATACTGCTAATATTTCCTAGCCTATGGTAATAACTTAGACATGTAAAATGAGCCACAAATTTTGTTAAAAGACCTTTCAGTGGTCAGATACCACCACTTTTGAGGGAGGCATGCTGTCCTGTCCACAGGTAAAAGCATCTAGAGAGATTAAATCTGTCACATCCACAAAACAGACCAGTCTTAACCATGTATTCAATATTCTTGACAGCCTAGTAAAACTGGAGAACAATTGGTAATCACATTAATTCTAATAATGAGGGCAAACATCTTAGAGGTATTTTCCAATCTAAATGGTCCTGTGATTCTGTAAACATAAGTTTCTTTCTTTCTGGTCTCCTCCCCTTGCTGTTACAAACCTGTGCTCCAGGTTTGTTTTCTTCCCAAAGCGCATCTCCTTCTCTCCCCCTCCCTTCCTCAAGCCCCTGTTCTCTGCTCTGGACTGACAGATTTGCTGCTGTCTCTTTGGCACAGACAGAAAAGGAGTTTTGTTACTGGCACTGCCAGACTGTGCAGCTTTTGGCAGTCCTGTTTCCCAGCCCACACCTTGTCCAGCTCTCTGGGGACTGAAGGTGAGGCAAGAAAAGGCTGTGCTTGGCTTTGGTCACTGAGTGGGGCTGATTTATTCTTTGCACACCTAGACATGACCTCCTGCCCTATTTTAGAAGTGACAAAAGAGTGTGCAGTGTTCATGATTCATACAAAGAGAAGGTCCAAAGTTTTTAATAGAGGAAAATTTGGTTGCACTGATCCTGCTGCAAAGATGAAACCACAGCTCTGTGTAATCCATTTTCTTTTAGGAGGCTGGAAGGCACTTGGACTAAATTTGCTTTTGGATTATTTCTTGGTCTCCAACTCATCAGCTGGTGCTTTTAAACCACTTATCCCCCCCCCCCAAACAGACACAAACAAAAAAAC
>VXAX01003874.1:49456-98941 GCA_013399835.1 Leptocoma aspasia
CAACAAAAACAAAAACACCACAAAAAAAAAAAAAAAAACCACAACTAGAAATACTTTCCTTGCAGAACTCCCAGAATGGAAAGCTTTCCATATCTGCTGTTATGCCTGAGCTGACACAGAGTTTCACAAAGACAGGAGCTTGCCAGAAGCTCCCCTGAGAGCTGCTCACTAATATGAATGCACCAGGGGAAACACCCACACCACAATTAGATTTGCTTTTCACCAACACAGCTGACAGAGGACACTTCCTAAAACAAGGAGGTAGGTTGCCATGCTGCTTGAATCAGAAGTTCCCCCAACACTGAACTCAAGAGGAAGCAGTACTACGGAATCTCTGTCCTGCTGCCTGCAAATATCACCAGATGGGTTCAAGCAGGCAGAGCTCCTCTCATGGTCTGCACTTTTTTTTTCCCCCTCTCTTGCTGCACTAGCCAGATCTGGCATGATCTAAATTATCATGATTATTTCTTCTCATATCTTTCTTCTCCAGGTGGTATGAAGGACACCTGCAGACCTAGTCCTGTCAGCAAGAAAGTATTAATCCCACTTACCAGAAACAGAACTTCTTGGCACAAATTTAAATACCGTGTATAATAAATTATCCTTACTCCTTGCCTACAATTTGTTCTACTTTGCATTATTTGTGTGCGATTTGAAGGAAGACTCCAAAAGGCAGCTTTTGCCTGCCTTCAAGAAAGGAAAGAAAAGAAGTCGGCTTGTGTTTCTTTTGCTTTGAAATTAAAAAAAAAAAAACAAAACCACCACAACAACAAAAAGCCTAAAAGAGCAACCATATGGAGTAGCTGGAGTCACCTCCTAGATATGACTGGAATACTTGTCTGGGATAGTTCAAGCTGGAGCAGGTTCCTGAGCAGGGAATTTAGGATACCACAATGCTCACCATGTAAGTGCATTGCAGTCCCAAAGGCACAGCTGCTGTGGTGTTCTCAGGAGGAAGAAACATACTGGTGGTGACAACTGGTAACAGCTTTGCTTAAGATGCTCCTGCAGCACAAGAAGGGCTTTTTTCAGGTTCTGAGCACAAGTTTTATCTCTGTCTGAAGGCTCCAGTGCCCTTGTGCCATCAGGGAAATTGTAATAGTTCTACATACATATGTTTTCAGTGTAATTAGAATAAATCCTCTTTTTGTTCTAGCTATTTTTGCTGCAGAGGAGACATTTTAAAAATAAAGGAAATATACAAAGTGGAGGATGAACAGCTCCTTCTGCTTTCCTGATTCTTCTGAGCAAAACAAGCATAATATTCTCTGTTTCCTCCTGTGCACAGACCACTGACACATTTTGGATGGAAACATCACCAGGACAGGGCAAAGGGCTCTGTGCATAGATCCAACAGGAGTGTGTTAATCCAGTTCGTCACAAAAGTGTGGAAACCCACCCCAGACCACTTCAAGAGGAGAATGCAGCCAGCCAGCTCTGAAAAGAAAGAAGTTAGCAGGCCCCTGGATCAATTCAATTTTTGGCATGCATTGCAACCTCCAGCAATCTTTTTTTTCAGATATAGAGTGAAATCCTGGTCCCACCAGATGCAATAACTCAATAGAAGTGATAAAGCAATTTTTGCCTGACAAAGATCTTTCCTAAGCAGCAAATAAATGGGTTTTTTTGAAAAACCATGATGATCATTGACCTCTCATTATTATAATTATTTGCCATGCTACAGAAACCTGGAACTCCTTACACCAGCAACTGGAAAGTCAGTATTCCCTAGAAGTGAGCCATTCAGCCAAGACTTCAACAACACAACACCTTGCTTTTCAACTTTCAGAGGTGTTTATGCTCTGAAAGGTATAAAGGGATTTTTAGAAGTTTCAGAGAATGTGTATTCAAATCTAAGGGCACACACCAGTTGGAAGATAGAACCCTGATGTGAAAATAAATAATAAAAAAAGTAAACCACAGTGCAAAGCCATTCTATAGATGCCACTGAAGCATAGTTCAGAATAATTATAGTACCTAATTGCTCTGTAAAGCAAAAGTCCTCTGTGCAGCACTACAGGGGGAAGAAAATTAGAGGTGAAAGCTCATTTCTTTAAAATTCAAGCCTAAATGGCATCTGTTACAAGCTCTTAGCCACACATTGGTATTACAGCCTGCCCAATTGAGCAGCTTAAGCTACCCAGCAGGATATAGTTCTGCTTTCCCATCAGCTAAAGAAGGCTCTCCTTCCCCCTGCACACAAGCAAGAATTAGCCTTTACTAAAGTCACTATATATTTGTCAGTGTTTACTAAGATATTTGTTAAGGTTTCAGTAAAAAATCCTAACCTCTAAATGAAGCAGAGAGTGTGCCCACACATCACTTTTAAAATCTGCTCCTGGTAATGGAACACAAACCTCTCCAACCCTGCAATTAATATGTGGGAGATGCTGGTCTAGGACACATTAAAATGTAAGTAGCCTGAATTTTCATTCCACTCTGTTCTAGGTGGTCAGATTTACCTAGACACGCTTCCAGTTGAAGATAAGCTGGGTATTGACACAGCACAGGACTTGTTTTTCGAAGGTATTTGTTTGCTGCTAGTGCTGTTTGTGTTTCCATAAATTAATGTGCAGAAAACAGCATTAAGTATTCTCCAAAATACTGCTGGAAGAGTGTTTGCTTTTCTTATTTGATGCCTACTCATGTAGAGGACCTCCTGCTATGCTGTAATTTCACTAGTCAGATGTAAGTAAACAGAACAGAGAGGTAGGCCTGCCAAAATCATAGATAACCTTTTCTAAAAGCATGCAAGAACAAACAGGGTGAACTCGGGGGGCTGGAAGGTCTGCTTCAGAGGATGGCAGATCTTCAGATCATGCCAGCTTCTCTGCATGACAGTGATGGATGGTGCTTGTTGCAGTTGACAGATTCATTACACTTTAGATAATCTCTTCCTGCACACTGATGTTTTTTAACTCCTTTGGGAAACACCTATCAAATTGTGCTGACAGGTACAGAGTCAAAAACCCAAAGGGGATAGGATTTACCGTACTTGTTCAGCAAATAAACAGCTCCTTCAAAATAAGGATGCGTTAAAATTGAGCTTATTTATTAGGGTTGTAATAAAGTGTTTCCTGATGTCTAGCTCAGAAAGTTGGTTTAGTATTGTGCTCACTTATTTCTTAACTAAGCTAAAATATTTATTTTCTCAGGGTAGAGGACTGGCAAGTGACCCCAACAATAACCTGTGACTGCAAACCTGAGTTCAGATCCCAAGCCATAATGACCTCCACTAAACTGCTGGGTTTGAGTTCACCACTTACGAAAATGCAGTTTCCTACCTGCACAGGAGATGTCTGGTGACAAACATTTAGAACTGCAACTCAGCCATATGCTAGAATACTAGAGAGATATAAATGCTGCTATGTCTGTAACTTCATTAAAGCAGTCAGGTTCTGGGCACACCTCAGCTTTTGGAATGTCCTGAGCAGACTTTGAAAATGAGAAAGATGTTCAACATTTTTAGATGCTGAATGTGTAATTCAAGGCATTACATGATTTCAACACAGTCATGGTAACCTGGCATCGAGTTCTTGGTGCTGAAAAATGTTCTGACTATAAGACAACTTCATTAATGTTGTCAAAGCACATAAATGTTCATATTCCACTAACATTGGAGAGTGCTAATTTCAAAACACTTCAGGTCTTTCATAAAGTTTTTCTCAACATAAAAGCAACACAACATAGCAATAAAAAGCCCCCTTGGTCTTTTTCACCACTGAAATTGGAGGGGACCTCCAGTCAAAACCTGAGGGGTCAGCTCAGGACCAGTTCCTCTGAGACAGTTCACTTTTTCTCGTGCACTGGACACAAAGCTTAGAGACCTAACCTGGCTGAGAAATCCACTCTATTAGACCTTGTGATTAGGTGAATACTTGGGTTTCTTTTGATCCCTCTAACCTGGCAGTAGTTTGGAGCAAATGTTGTTTTGTACTCGTCTATGGTCCAACAGAAGGCTCCAAGCTCCTGTGAAATTCCATGGTTCTCTGTCTTCCAGAGTAAAGGTATTTCAGGATACCTGAGTCTCAAACAAATGTCTTATTCTTCTGTCATTTTTGTTTGCAGCTCCTCACAACTTTAAAATTTTAATTATGTAAATTTTATCAATATTTTTTACTCATATTAATAATCCACAAAAAAGACAAGCCTCAAAATTATACTGATTGAACACAAGCATGTGCAAAAGGTTATGTCATCTAGCCTGAGGAATAGCTCTGGGAAGGCCTCAGTGGGGTTTCTTAGGTTTGTGTTTGTTGGGTTTTTTCTCTTTTTAAATTCATGTTATCTGACACATGCCCTTGCCCATTACTTTACCCTCTAGAGGCTACTCTGGTACAGAAGTTTGACCTTACAGGAAATTCAGTTTCACTTATTGCAAAAGTTAAAAGAACAGAAGCTGTGGAGTCTTTTTATATTAATCTTTCAATATGAATCCTTTTATATTTAAGACATTTTGACTTTAACTCTGCCTAAACTAAGTGTCAATACACATCCAAGGAGACTGGCCTGCATTTACACATTTATGTATTGGTCATACGCTGTGTTTTCTGGAGGGAGCTTCCTGGCAATGAAGTGGGAATTGTGAGGGCAGTCTCAGGCACCAGCCTTCTGGCAAGAAGTAGAGGGAAACTGAGCTAAACACATCTCTTTGCACTCTTTCCACCTGTGAACAATGAGTCACACAGCTAAACTCCCCATACTTAAAACAATAGGGGAAAGCAAAAATTACATTAAAATAAACATCTATGATAACTAATTATTGCTTTCTCAAATGTGCAATAAAGCTTTCCCAAGTTTTCCTAAGACTTCCCTGAGGACCATGCAAGGGTTGTTGGTAGCTTTCATTACCTGTAAGTGGATGTCATCCACTGTCACAATTTACTGTGTCCCAGGGCTCTGCAGCACATCCTGCAAAGGGAAATCTCTCATCCAAGCTGAAGATCTGCTCCTTTTGGCACTCTCACCTCCCCAGTCACTGACAGGTCTGCTGCAGGAAGTTTTATCTCCTATGTTATGTCTGCTATATAGGAAGATTACATACAGCAACTAGAACATGCACAACTTTTTCAAATCTTTTTGGAAATTAATACACCCATTATATAAAGCTGATGATTAGAATGAGGCCACCCATGCCACATGCAGAACTGTGAAGCCAGTTTCAGTTATGAAGGATGTGTGAAAAGAGTGCAAGCAAATACGATTGATGTAGAAATTAATTAATTATGTTTGGCTCACAAGCTCCTTTCATCCATGAGATGTTAACAGATACCTCTTCTCCTTCTGGGTTCTTCCCTCCTCTTCTAAGTATCAGACAGCATCTGGCATAGATACTATCTTTGTATATAACACATTGAGAGAGCAAATATAAAACAACATCACTAAAATAAAATCCCATTTCCTCCAAAAAACCACAGGGAAACAAGTACATTTCTTTGAAGTACCTTCATTAGAGTTTCTGCTGGAAAGTGATATCAGTCATTTGTGCCCTTTTTTAAAACCCTATATCTATGTGTGAAACTTTAATTAAAGTACTTGTCAGTTACAGGGGTGAAATTTATTTTGCAGACAATTTTAACTGTAAAAGACCACTTGCAAACCAAATTGCCTCAGTGACTCCCCAGGCTGAACCTACTGGTGCTGCATAGTTCTGGAAAGCCATGAGGTAGGGGAAGAAAAAAACTAAACCAACTAATATTGTAAGCTTGAAGCAAAAAAAAAAAAAAAATCTGCTTAAAATAAGTGGACCAATCCATGGAAACCTCACAGTCATGCCACCTAAAATTGAGGAAGACTTCAAGTTATTTAAATACTTTCTATGAGATCATCCCAGCCTTAGTCCTGCCAGAAGAGAACTCCACTAAGAAAAGAATAATAATTCCATGTTTCCAAATATATGCAAATAGCAATGTACAAGATGGGTCCCATTGGTTTTATTAGCTGTTTGCCAAGGTTATCAGTTCCCACACAAATTATTTTAAATTAATTTAAGTCTATAAAATTAGTTATGCATTCCTCTTTGTGCTTTATTTTTTATAATTAAAGGATAAATGTTTGAACATTTCTTAGCCCAAGGCCTCTTAAAACAGATATTTCAGAAAAACAACTAAGGCATGCTACTTTGCTTCATTTATATGATGATGAATGTACAATTAATTCCTCTGTTCTGAAGGGAGGCCTGAGTTTGTTATTCATTATGAATAATACGTAAAGATAATAATATTTTCATAAAACTAGCATTATGGAGGATAATTATTTTTTAAAATAGCCCACCTGAAAATCCATTCTGAATACTTTATTTGGCAAAGTGTGACAATTACTGGAGAAGCTCGATAGTGCATAAAAAACACATATTGAAAAAGTAAAGGCCTTGATTTTTGTTTGCAGGGGATTTTTACCTAATAGAGATGAGCTTTCAAACTATCTTGAAAACTTTCTTTGCATGAAATCCATCCCATTGCTTACTGACAAACCTCTCCTAGGGAGTTTCAGGATATGCAGTTACAAAACTATTTTGTGTTAACATAAGAGATTTTAAGAGTACAAGACCCAGTGGAGCAACTGTCAACCCTGAGAGTAGATGTATAATAGGGATATATCTCCCCTTTTCCTTCATACTGCCTTGACTTCTTAAATGGTGCTGATTCAAGAGATGCAGAAGCACCTTTGGTGTGTCAGCCTTGGCTAATGACCAGACTACCTGTGCGGATCCTGGGCAGAAAATACAGACTAAAACCAGATTATAAAGCTCATGCATTACAATAAAAAGAGGGAGATTGGTGAGCTGTTACTGTTCTGAGCACAGCTGACTCAGGTTGAGAAGCATTAGTTTAATTTACTGCCAAAAAGTACAGATTTGGGGCAGTGAAAAGCAAACACTAAACCATCTCTCCTTCCCCCTCTCCCAGGATTGGCTTCCATCCTTCCCCCAGAGTTCTCTCCTCTTTGAGAGGGGCACAGGACAGCCCTTTGGTAAAGCTGTTGATTTTCTGCTGCCCTCTCCAGGCTGGATAGTCCTAGTCCATTCCACAGCTCTTTATTTCTGATTTTGATTGCTGCCATTATCAGAATCTTTTTCTGTTAAAATATATCCCTTTTGAGGTGGGAGAAAATGAAGTATCCAAGATCTGGGCATGTTGTACATGAAATAGCACCATTATTTTATTCTTCCTCTCCTCATAACTTCTAATTAATTCACTTTTTTTTTTATGTTTTCTGAGAGCATTAATTTTGTGCCAGCAGCTGTTGCACCTCCATGATTTCATTCTTCAGTAGTAAAAACCCCTCCCTGTATAGGTGAGGTCAGGATTGTTCTTTTCACGCTTCCGCTGCTGTACTTCATCTACATTGAATTCTATTTAAAATGTTTTTTCCTGTAACTGCTTTGTGCAGCTCTTTGCTGATAGTCTGTCCTGTCACTGTCAGCAAAGCTTTGCAAGGCCATCTATCACCGTGTTGGCTAGCAGAGATTTCAGTTCCTGGTGCCTTCCACAGCACAGTCAAGCTGCAGAGTCAGAGACAGTAACACTTTTTATTATCCTGTTGCCTTTGCATCTGAATTTTTAAAATTCAGATGCAAACTCCCCTCTAGACCAAAGAATCTCATGGAAACCACAGGCTACTCTATGAGCCCACACATGAGAATTTTGTTTTGGGGGAAATCTAGCGTTAAGAAAAAAAAAAAAAAAAAAGAGAAAGGAAAAAACCTGTATGCAGTATAAAGGTGGTAAAATCTGAGCAGAAGATGTAGTTCCTTTTTAGAAATATCACATCTTTCTGTGTGGAGCAAGCATGACTACCAGGCGTACAGTAACACTTCACAAAAATGCCACTGACTGACACTACCACTTCTATCCCTGTGTGTGGGCAATATGAATATCTCACATCACCTTCCAGCTTATCATTACACTTCTGTCACTAACACACACAAAAAAATAAGTATTCTGTACTCATACTCAGAGAAAACAAATCCAGAGTGAATCATATTGCCTTTTCTGAGTTACCTAATCCTCAGTGTCAGAAAACAGCCTTAGACTGACAGAATTATATGTCAGTCTTACAGAATATTTCACAAGTTGTCTTTTCACAATACCATTTTTCTTCTGAAGAATGTCTTCAATCTATTAAAGGCTTATTGACTTTGTGCAACACATAACAGAAAATAGCTAGAGAGCAATCACTCTCCTCAAGGTCTTGACATGATAGCCTCTGACTTCGGATATTATGTCAGACATCAGATGAGCAAAAAAAATCACAGAAGTTAAAACCTATTTTAAAGAAATTAAAATCTCTTCATCAGTTTCATTACAAAGAAAGTTGGAATTGTTACTACTTCGTTAGGACTCTGATGATCCACTGAATGAGTGAAAGCAAAGGGATAGAGAGAGAAACCAGCAAAGAAAAGTTTTATGAAAGAATTCCATACACTGGCAGAAAACTTCTTAAAGTTTGCACCCCAGCTCACACAACTCAGTTTTGGGTAATGAAAATTTGACTATTTTACTTAGTAATTGCTAGCGATTATCTGGTTTAAGAATATTTGTGTCTTTCTCAATTAGTATTTTTGCTTTGAGTATTCTGTCTTGCAGCTCTAATGCTGTCTGTGTTACGAAAGAGCAGATGACCCACACTTTGGTTCAGATAATAACAAGACAGTTTCTATTTAAGGTGCTGGATATTCTTAATTACTTTCTGCAAGATCCCATACACCACCACTATGAATGGAGAGGGAGGAAGAAGAAAACTGAAGGATGGCAGATTTTCATACTCTTTTAATGAGATTTTGTCTCTAACCATTAGAAAAGCATTATTTTTCATGAAATCAGAGTTCTAGCATATCATATTTTGAGCCACTGATACAAATTAAATCTGATTCACCCCATTTCCTATTACACGAACCAGTACATATACCCAGAGACAGAAGCACAGATGGAAATCTATGATCCCTCTTCAAAATTCCCTTTAATATCCCACCTCAGGACAGTACTTGCTCACTCATCCAAAGAACCTGGATAGTTACAGTTTGGTAGCCTTAAGCATAAAGCACAGATGAAGAGAAATAAAACCTGTAAGAGGTAAAATCACTCTCCCAGCTCTTTCTATTGTGCAGGCTACAGGCTCCCATTCTTAAATTATTCTTAAAATATTGCATTTAAGATTGTCCAGTTAAAAATAGAAAGGAAAAGAATGACATCTGAGAAAATGGCACTTTATTACCTCTGCTTGATTAATGCAGCTGATTGTTTTACACTGCAAAGTACCACTCAAATGGGAAATGCTAAACTGGATTCTGGTATTTTAACAAAGTTCACACCCTTGCAGGGATGTTGCAACTCCTGCTCAAAATACAGCTGACCTAGACCTTTTCTGGCTTGAATTGTTAGTCAAATCATCAAATAAGCTCTGACGTGGATCAGTCGCAAACTGTTATGAACACACCAGAAAGAAATGGAAAGCCAGCTGAAGTAGGAACAGAATTCTGCCACCTGACTTTTGAAAAAATTATTTCTGTTGATCCACTGACTGGTAAGAAAACAAAAAAACGCTTAGGTGAGGGGTTCTGCTCTTTGGGGGGAGACCTTTAAGAAGGAAAATGGAGTAATTCTAGGTGGGAAGTGTCTGGCATCCACAGAGAAAAAAAAAGAATGAAAAATACATCTAAAGGCATGAAGGTCATACAGCTGCCTTTGTCCCACTTTTCATAAAACTTGTACTGGTGCAGGTGGAGTTGACCCTCCAATTGTTGTAGGCTGCACACTTACAGTGAAGATTTGGGGAATTTTAGCTTTCTTAAACATCAGACAGCAATTTCTCTAGTCTTGGCTCAGCACTCACACACAACCTCATCTTTCTTCATCCCATTATGTAGCACTATAAACTGAAAGAAGGGAATTGGTGCATACAAGATTGAATTCTCTTTACCTCTGCTCTCCACAGAAGCATTTAGTGATAACATTGCACAGGTTTACTGTGAAGAATCACAAAAGTGTGATGTGCCCCTCCCATCTCAAGTGTCAGATCTTTCTTTCAACCCCTAGCTACCTCAGTCTATCAAGCAGACTTTGTGCATAGCAGCTGCTTGCTGATGATGCTGGAGGTGAAATAAGGGAGCAGGGTGAGCTGTAGATGATTACTCCATTTCTATACACAGTTATTCTAAACAAGGAGCCAAGATGAACATGCTGCAAGTCAGGAACATAATGCCTTCTTCAAGCTTATATTAAAGCCCTCAATAGAGCATGGCTTGCAGGATGAGCAGGAAAATCTAAATAATTTCCCATTAGAAATCATTCCACCTGTACTGATGTGAATGCTCAGACTTTAGCACAGGGAAAGCAACTCAGAAAAAGAGACAGTTCACCAGCCTCTTCAGGTTTAGATGACAGCCATGAAAAACCCCTGGATACCCCAAAGGTTTCAACCACTGCATCTACAGTGATGTTTAAGCATATATATGTCATAGAATCAAAGAATGCTTTGGGTTGGAAGGGACCTTAAAGTTCATCCAGTTCTATGCCCCTGCCATGGGCAGGGACTCCTTCCAATATCCCAGGTTGCTCCAAGCCCTGTCCAGCCTGGCCTTGGACACTTCCAGGAATCCAGGGGTAGCCACAGCCTCTCTGGGCACCCTGTACCAGGGCCTCACTACCCTAACAGGGAAGAATTTCTTCCTAATATCTAACCTAAATTTATACTTATATAAGTAAATTAAATATCCTGGCTTTCACAAGCTTGTAGTTCACCAAGGGAAGATCTCCATTTTTGTGCTGTGAACCCATGCAGCCTTGGAAGCAATTTCAAGTCAACTGCTCATGACTGCAGTAACGCTGGTACATCAAAGATTAATATTTAGTCCTAACTTGTTTTTTCCTTATGCAGTTGTAATGACAGCACCTCAGAAACAGGCTTCACAAAGTTATCTGATTGGCCTAAGTTTTCCTAAGAGCTGTATTTCCTGCACTTTCAAGGCTTTGTTATTTTCACCACATTTTCCTCTTCATGATGAAACCACAGCTCTATTTAGCATTCAGCTTCACTCATTTCTCCTGCACCTTGTTGTGAAAAGCTTTTCCAATGTGTATGGCTGTTTATTTCAGCTTTCTTCTTCTCAGTTACCCCTGGAAGGAAAGACTCCCTGTGCAGAACAGTGTGTACCAGAACTTAAAACAAAAGCACATGAGTTTCGTTCTTTGCACTCCTGAGTGTTGCTCGCATTGTCAGGACTGTGTATTGCTCAAAGCTGGCCTCAAAATGAGAGCAAAGAGCACTTTGATAAATGGGCTGGAAGAGGCTGTCCAGTCACACTGTCACTTTTGCAGCAAAGCAGCATAATATTTTTTTTCAAGTGACTGAATGAGAAACAATGACATTTTAAAATCAAGCAAAAAACTACCTCTCATAGGGTTTGCGATGCTGCCCAGTGAACAGGGCTTAATGATTAGGATGAAACACAGCCAATGATATATATTTATCTTTGGGATTAAGAAAAACTTGTTCTTGTCCTTTTCATGCACCCAGCCCTTTTTGGAGGTCTTTTGGGTTTGGGGTTTGTTTGGTTTGAGGGGTTTTTTTGTGTGCTTTCCATTTTCTCAATGACTTGAGACAGGGAAAGCAGCTGACATAAAACTCCAACTTTTACTTTAAGGCATTTCACAGTACAATTTAGTATTTCTAATTCTTGATTTTTTTAAGTGGAAGCTCTCAGGAAACATACAACACAGTCTCTGAATACATCTGGTTTGTGCTCCTAAACACTGATCTGCCAAGCCAGAAAATCAGTTTAACCACTGTCCATTCCTATTTGTACAGCATACTGATGGGCACAGGAGAAGCACAGGGAAACAGTATTAATTCTTCACAAATTCACATTTTCCTTTTCCATGGTAAAGTTTCTCAGGTTCTCAGCATGAAAAGATTCTCACTTTCCAGGCTTTTGCCTAGCTGGAAAGAGCTGGATGATTTTGTAGCATTCAGAAAAAGGGAACATAAGCCAATAAGTGTTTGGATTTGGATGTGCAGATACAGAGACATGGATGAGAGCAGAAAACAGCCAAATCAGCAGCAACATTATTATTATTTCTCCTTGGTTTAGAACAGTGTTTAAACAAGAGGGTGTTTATAGTGTTTTCAGCTACAGCTACATTCTGATCCAGGACTGTGGGAAAGCACATGTGAGTGAAAGGTCTGGGCACAAGCTGAAACACATGAGGTGTTGTCTGAACATCAGGAAAACCTTTTTCACTGTACAGGCGACCAAGCACTGGCACAGATCACTCAGAGAGGATGTGAAGCCTCCAATATTTGGAGTTATTCAAAAGCCATCTAAATGTGGTCAAAGGCAGCCTCTCACAGGTGATTTTGCCTGAGCAGGGGGTTGGACCAGGTGCGTTCCAGAGGTTCCTTCCAACCTCAGCCACTCTATGGATTTGTGGGTTTTGTGACTCTGTACTCCGAGTTTTATAATAAAATAGGTAAATTAAGGTAAACATGAGCAATTCTGCGAGTAGTTTCCAGCACTGCCCTTGATCTAGATGTTGTGGATTAAGTACTAGGGGACAAAGAGAATAGAGTTGTGTAAAAATGTGTTAATGAAGACAAGTTTCACTCAGTCTGTCCTTTTTGTTGTTGTTGTTTTGTTAAGTACCATTTTGTCCTAGTGGGAAAATCATTTCAGATACCATGAAAAATAAACTGTGATCTCTCTAAATAGGCTAGCTCTCTTGTAACAACAATCTGGACATAGAAGTAGAAGAATCTTCTGATTATAACAATAATATTAAAAAAAAAAAACCCTGCAAAAGTGTAATTCAGAATAATTATCATAGTAATGCTTAGCAGCTTAAGCATTTGCTGATTAAGCACAAAACAAGCTTCATACAGCAAAAGAGAAGTATGCATAATCTGGCAATAACTTCATAGGAGATAAAAAGATAAAACAATCCTTTATAACACTGCTGTGGTTTAACTCCAGCCAAAAACTAAGTACCATGCTCATTCACACACACACATCTGCCCGTGAGTTGAGAAGGAGACCTGGAAAAAAGGTAAATTCTGTGGGCTGAGATAAGAAAATTTGAACAATTTAATAACAGAAAGAAAGTGAACCAACGAGAGCACCAACATCATGTAATGAACAGAGACAAACAAAAAGAGAGAAATAAAACCCAAAACCCACAAGTGACACACAACACAATTGCTCTGCACCTGCTGAGTGCTGAAAAATGGAAATTCAAAACTGGATGTTAAAATATGAAGATTTTCGGATACAAAGGATAAACTACCATTTTTTAAAGAAAAAAAACCCTTGCAAATAAGCAGACCATGCTATGTCCCTCAGTAGCCTGCTCCCGCAGCAAACATGCTAAATCAGACGTTTTTCAGTCATATTTACATTCTGTCCTTTTTATACACGTTCTTCGTACAACCAAAATCAAAACAGATATGTAATTTTAATTTTTTCCTTTTTTTTTGGGTACTGACACAAGGCAAATGGTAGCGCTGAGGAGTAATGTGCTCTGTTGATATGCAAGTAGTGATATAGAGCCAGAAAAATAGCTAAGAATAAAAACCTAGAGTAAGCAGAAAAAACTCATATTAGATTGAAATTGGGATGCTTCTTTAAGAAGCAAAACTGTCTATTTCTGAGACAGCAAGCTCTCACTTAGCACAGAACATAGTCAGGCTTTTTTTTAGTGATGTCTAAATCACTAAAAAAAAGTCATTTCAATATTTTGCTCTGATTTTGGACCACAAAGGAACATTTGGCAAGCAGTTTGCTGTTCCTTATCTAGAACTTCTTCAAGTGGAATGAAGAACAAAACACTCCTTAACAGCAGGTGCTGTAGCATGTGCCCCTCAGAAGGGGCACAAATTTTCTCCTATTAAAATTAACTATGGTTCCATAAATCAAATGCAACTCTCCCATTCATTTCCACAGAAGATAATCCATCTCTTGCACAAGATGACGAAGAGAAGTATCATTTAGAGTTTGCTGGGATCTGTAGGAAGTATAAGAGACGTGTCCATTAGTCTGTGTACCAACCACCATCTGGGTTCAAACACAGTTATTTCTTAAGGAAAGTGAATGAATACCTTGTTTGTACCAAGTTAGAGTAAATTAGTGAAAGGTTCTGCTATGTATCAGTAATCAGAGGTAAGAGATTTGAGCACAGGCTGTCTTATAGCAGAGTTAGTACTAAAATGTTGTCAACAGACACATCATGAAGAGTTTGAAATCAAAAGAATTTGATTTCAATAATTGAATGCAAAAACTGCAGAAGACCTCAAGTTAGTGAAAGAAGGAGTAGTTAAGTTTGGGGACAGGTTCTTGTGTTCAGTTTTTGGGGGGTTTTTTCACTCCTTTTTCATTATTGTTTTACTGTCATTTGGTATTTTTGTGGTAGACTCAGAGTGCTGCATTTATCAGACTGAGTAGTTCTCATGATTCATTAACAAGGCTACACTGTCTTTCAAAACACAGTAAATAAAAGAAGAACCAAAATTTTAATTTTAAAAATAAATTTTAATCAGTCATGTATAATAGGACCAGAATTAATTTTGTTTCTGAGTCAGACTGCTGTTTGTCAGCAATCTGATATTTTTTCTAGGGTAGGTTAAGAAATAAAAATAAAAATGTAGAATACTGTCAAAGGCTCCAGTTCCAAACTACATTGTGGGTCAATGGGTCCCTACTCCTTTTGAGAAATAGTGGAGTATTTGTACATTTAATTTTTAGAAAGAGAGTAATCCCTTTATAACTGATGGCTCTGTTTCAAAAGTATTTTTATATTATGCTACATTATGGTTTCCTGCAAAACGCATGGAAATCTGCAAAACATCTATGGTGTGAAAACTTTGTGATTAATCCATCACTTTAATGCTGATTTCTTTCTTAATAGTAATATGTGCTGGAATAGAATTATAGGCAGCTATGTTTCATTATCTAATCGAGGTTTAATTATCTTATTATCTAATGACCTAATCATTGCATGCACAATTGCAAGAATCAGTAAGCAGTTCCAAAAAATTCATTACCATTTGCAGAATCACAGCCAAGTGCCTACATTTCAGAAGCAGATTCATCATCTCAGAAATCAACCCTCTGTACAGTTCATAAGTCTTCTTAGTGTAAATTACCAAAGAATAAGCCCAAGAATTCTGCATAAGTTTTCTTATTATGCTTTTCTTGTAGGTGACTGGAGCATGGCACTAGGAGACACTGATTTGGTCTCCTCCAAGGAAATTAATCTTACAAGTCTCTTCTTGAGGTGGAACTTAGGCCTTTAGGTGCAGGACAATACTTAAATTTCAACTTTAAGCTAAACATATAGGAAAACAAACATCTAAGACCTAACCTGGTTTGTAGGTAATTCAGATGTTTGACTCCATGGGTTTGGGGAGCAACTCAAGCAGTTGCAATACTGGAGGCCTTTCTAAGTGTTCTTTGTGTTTCTGAACTTGCCTTAAAGCCTTCCTTGATTGGTATAATATTTTAAAAAGGGGGTTGCTGCTTGTACTTTCCATTTAAAAAAATCAGTGACAAAAAAAGGCCACATCAAAACACAGAAAAACAAACACTGCCTCTGTACCATATTTACAGTAGTCTGGATGCCATCAGCTAATAAAACATTAAATTTCCTGGGACTTATTTAAATCCCATCAGCATACACGTCTCAAATTCCAACAGACTGTGATTGAGTTGAACACAGAAGAAAAATGAAAACTTTGCGTTATGCAGACATTATAAGACAACAGTTCTGACTGACTGTGAAGAACGACTGCAGACAACTTGGAAGCAGCTGCTCATTACAGTGAATTAAGAAACTGAAATATTTCAGTGAGAGAAATATCCTTCCCTACAAGCACAGCCATTTCATGTGCAATTTTAATGCAGGCTAATCATGAGCATGAGTGATGTGAGGATGTGATTGCATCAAAGGCAGAAGGAATTTAGGCAGTCTTCAGTATAATTTAAAAAGTTGAATCTATTCTGTAGGCTCCATTTCCTTCAATCACTCTAATTTATAAGTAAGTATAAGTTGACCAAGGGAAGCAGAGCCCAAATTACTCGAGCTGCTTCCAAGTACCTCACCACGATACAGATGGAAGAGCTACTGTTCATAAAAGGGATTAAGAGCAAGACATCAAAAGTATCAATAGATTTGATGTCTGTAAGATGTTTGAAGTGAATTCATTCACATTAAGACATTTCTGAATCTTTCCTATGCTTCATGAGATTGCAAAAGAAGCACAAGATGCAGCCCATGATCTTTTTTATAGACCTTGACTGTTTTCCATTGAGATATACAGTCCTGAAGAATATTGGTTGTGCAGATTTCATTGATATTGCATTACCTTCTTGTCAGATAAATCTGAAATTCTTTAAATATTTATTTTACACACCTTCTGCCAGGCAGAGCAGGACTATACTGACCAGCACAATCATTTGCAAATAAATATGTTCCTTAAAAAAACCATTAACAGCAGTTCTGTTAATGAACTGAGTCAGAGTAGTATAGAGCAGAATCCAAACTGCATTTCATCCAGGATGAGACCCTGCATAGCATCACCCTATTGGATATCATCATGTTTTTACAGAAGTCAGAAGAGTTGGAGGTCAGGGTACTATGGCAAACAATAATCTAAAATATGTCAGAAGAATAGGTGGAGGTGAAATATTTTCAGAGAAATACTTTGAGTGAGCATATAATATCCTTCAGACAGTGTTAATTAAAACAATTCCTGTAGCAGAAATGTATTTTTAGAAATGCTAGGGACAGGAAGTGCTTGTTGTTCAAATTGATTCAGTCATTCTTAAAAGACTCAGAACAGCTATAGGAGTAGACATTTCCCTAGAGACATCCTTGGAGAACAAGCACTTAAAATCATCACCCCCATTTGGTGCATGTACACTACTCCCAGCTTTAATATTAACAGGATCCGTAGGCAATTCAAATATGTGGCCTAACAGGACATGGGATATTACTTCCAGACTCTTGGGTTTCCTAGCAGAGTTGGCCACTACATCACTATTAACTGTGTACCAGGAGAAACATTGTCTTTAATCCAGCATCTAATATCTGCAGAGTCTGAAATTCTACACTTCCATTAAAGGCAGGACTTCACAGAAAAGTGGCAGACTTCTATTTGCTTGGATGTGAATTATTTTCATAGTTTCCATTATTTCTAAAGTTACTCATCCATTATAAATAATTTTATGGCTGTAAAGTTAATGTGTTGCTGAATCAGCCTGCCATTCCTGTGCTACTTGATCCGAGCTCAGGGTGATGGATGGTGTCCTCAGAACCTGCCAAATGAACTGCAGCCTCGTTGTTGTTCCCCATCCCTCACAGTAACAAGATGATTCTTCAGGATGAGTGTCAGAGAAGCGTCTTCAACACATGCAAGTATCTCTGTAAGCAGCAATATGGTTTGTGCTCAATGATCTTGCTCTAGACAAATGATCGCCATCACTAAAACCTCCTTTCTGCTAGTTTTGGGGGAGGCAGGTTTGCATCAGGTGTAACTGAGCTGTGTGATGAAAGTGGTGTGGAGCCCCTGGTGCAGTGGACACTTTTCCACCCTTTCTCAGCACCAGGCAGCATTCCCAGCCTTAGCAGCCATGCCCTGTAACCAAACACTACTGATATTTAACCAAATTAGTCTTTTAAGGGAGAAAGAGGGGTACAGGGAAATAAAGGTTGTTCTGAGGCCACGACAGAACAAAACATACTTTTAATCCTAATTTCAGTGAAGTCTTAGTAAAGTGTTCTCAGCACCTTGGTGATCAGATGACTGGTCCTCCTTTTAAAGTTCTCACCCTTCCAGAGTTCCTTCCTGTCTCCTTTTCCTAATTTTGGGAGAAGACTCTTAAAAATAGCTAACCCTTACATTGATGGATGAATTTGGCAGGAAATCTGAAGGATACCTGTTTCATAAAGTCTCATTTAAACATGACAATTAAAAAATGCTATTTCTCTCCTGTCTGCTTTCACTTTGATAAGTTATATGTAACCATGCAGGGAAAGGTGTTTATTATTCCCCATTTTTGGTTGGTCAGCATTCCTTTTCATGGGCCAGTAACTGTTTCTTACAATAACTCATGAGGTAATTAACGTACCATAACTTTTTTCCTGCAGTAAGTGTTTTTGCATCAATCTTACTTCTTACTTTTTTTAAGTTTGTTACATTTCCTGCAGGCTCCCATAAGGAAAAAAACCAAAACAACAAATCCAAACAAAATAAAATAAAATAAAATAAAATAAAATAAAATAAAATAAAATAAAATATACAATAACAGAATAAACCCCCAAGGCTGATTACATTCATAACAGTTCACAACCTCTACTTCACCTCTCCAAAAGTAATCTTTGTTGTTGGACAAAAGTGTACAACTCAGCTAAGAAAATTAGGCTCTTGCTGAAATATATTGAATCCAAAGTCCTTTTACTTCCCAAGGCCTCTTTAAGTAGATTACACAGAGGAAATGCAAGGCCTGTGAACAGGCTCATTTGGAAGGAAGTATTCTACTGACTTTGACAAATACTCTCTATATTTTTCCTTTGGCCTCCCCATGAAAAATTATTACCCCAGCCCAAGGTAAAAAAATGGGAAGAAAGCATTGTTTGTATCATAAGACTGTAAAAACGTTACTGAAGTTATCAATCATAGTGACTTAAAGTCATCACTTGGGCCTGAAGAATAAAAGCACTTTATTTTCCACTACACCATTTTCTCTTCTTCCCATGTATTTTCTGGAACAGTCTTCTGGATGGTGCTCCTGCAATTATGTGAGGCATTAATTTCTGGGCCCTGAAATACTTTCATCAGGATGAAAGCATCCCCCAGAGTCTTATCCCACCAAGAGCAGCACTAAAGTAAAGAGATTGATCAGGAATTAGACCCGTTCCTATTCTCATGCCCAGCTTGACATGCTGCATCATACAAATGCTACCGTCACACAGAGGATAAAAATTTGGCAGTGGGCTGGGAGCCCCAGTGCTTCACCTTGATCCTGACAACAGATTGAAAGTCTAAGGTAAGTACATTTCTTTTGCTTATGACAAACATGTACAAGTATTTCCTCACAATGCTGGACTACGCATCACTGGGGATGTGAGACCCAAATCCACTTGCTCCTGATCAATTTTTCATGGTTTTCACTGTGTTGGAATCCAAAATGCAGAGAACTCTCAGAACTTTGGACCTGTAAGCCAAATCTTAGAATTAAACACAGGATTTGATCTGAGACCTTGGAAGAGGGTTCTGAACTTAAGTGCTAGAAGTGAGAATGTGGATTTATAGTTTAAAGCAGAGACACATTAAGCTAAGTAAAGGAAAGTTTACAGCTTTAGAGTTTAAGATATTGTAGTGGTTTGAGTTCGCCCATCTAGAATTTCCCAATTCAGAATGATTTCCTGGCCAATGCACCATTAAGTGTGGTGGGTTTCAGTGCTGGCAATTTGCCAGTTCACTCATTTTCCTGCTGTGAGGTAGGCATCAAGAGAAGGCATAGCAGGCTCAACTTTAAGAAAACAAAGAAAGTTTATTAAGAACAACTAAAAAGGAAAGAAAG
This sequence comes from Leptocoma aspasia, assembly GCA_013399835.1. Classification (NCBI taxonomy): domain Eukaryota; kingdom Metazoa; phylum Chordata; class Aves; order Passeriformes; family Nectariniidae; genus Leptocoma; species Leptocoma aspasia. The sequence goes on from VXAX01003874.1 coordinate 69,030, forward strand.
GAAAAAAACCAAAACAAAACTCCTCAAGACACATCTCCTTCCCACCAAACCATTTTCTTTTCCCACCATCAATGCAAAGGAACAAAACTAAACATTTCAGTCAGTTTAACACTCATAAAAATAGTCTGTCCATATCTCCCTCAGGAAGAGAAGTCTCTTCTGATTTATCATGAGGAAAAACTCCCCACAAGAGGAAAAACAACAGTTCCTTGTGGGTCTCAATCGCTTCACATGCCCCGCCCAAAAACTTTGCATGGAAGCTTCTTCCCATTCCACAGCTTTCCCAGGGCTGTTCATGGGCCATTTCCAAACCATGGGGTCTTAGTTTTAAAAATGACAGTTCAACAGAGCCAAGGTTCTCATAAGTCCCTTGGAGGGTGGTCCTGTCTTCCATCCCCTCATCCTGAGGGCATTTGGTGCTCATGGCCTTCTCTCTCTCTTCCTCCATTCCAGCTCCTCATTGGATCACAGCCATCGCAGCCACTTCATCATCTGCTCCCACTTGGAGCCTGTTTCCTTGCTCTGGAATTTGAAACCGATCATCTCCCCAACAGATTTTCAGAAATATGTTACAGAGAAACAGAGTCTTTTCATTTCCCATGATTTACCAAAAGGGTTTTCAATTCTCTCCTCTTCCTCCCATCTGGCCTGGATGTCTTCCTTCACTGACCTCCAAGTCCCAATCTGTTCCCTTACATAGCTTTATATCTCAACTTTTCTCTCATGGGGAGAAAGGTGCGGCATTGAAAGAGTTAAGTTTCAGTTTCTGAGCCAGCATTTGGTGTCACATGATCCCAGCACAAGAAACCGATAGGGAGGTTTCTCTCTGCTTTCCCTTTCGGAGCTGTTTTTTTTCCCAAGGGGGGGAAGATCTTAAGAAAGCTCGGCTGAGCCCCTGCCTGGAGGCTTGGGGGATTTTTCCCCCATTTCTGGCTTGCCACCCTTCCCTCTCCCAATGGAATGGGGGAGGGGCGGGCCCGTGGCTTCTCAGCTCGTTTTCTCACAGCAGGGAATGGCCCTGCTGGGCTCCAGCCCCGCGGCAGAAATGCTGGAATCTGCCGATGGGAGGGAGGGGGAAAGGAGCGGGCCAGCGGGCTCCCCGGGAAGGGTCTGGCCCAGCCCGCAGCAAAGGCCGCCCGGCCCGGCCTGGCCAGAGGCAGGGTGGGGCCGGGCCGGCTAGCTGTTACCTTGCTGTCGGCCGGAGGGAAAGGAGACAAAAAAATCATCTTCCGGCTTAACAGCTCTGCTTTGCAGAGGCGTTCCACAACCTCATTTCTGGGGACACCCCCGTAACCATGACAGATATAGAAAAAATAAAAGTAGTTACAGAGGTAAACAAGAAGTTTAGAAGGCAGTAGTGTGGATTTGTGTGTCAGAACTTGATTGGCTAAGAAAGCTTACACTGTAGGATGGGTCCATAAGACAAAATATTTTAGGATTGGGTCAAAACCAAAAATATCTTTCTTGGCAGTGTTTTATTGGTCAATAAATCCTTATAAGGTCTTGTATCTAGGGGTCTTGTGACCTTCTGAACCATGCAGTAAAGATGTCACCTGAATTCACCCTCCCTGCCCTTGAAGAAGATAAGAAAAATCAACTGCCTCATCAAAGACAACTCAGAGCTCCTGTCTCTGAATCATTCACAATCCTTCAAAAATCCCCATACACTGCTTCAGCAGCCGCAATGGATCAAGAGGCTCTTGCTCCCTGTCCCAAGCCTAATCCCCAAGTGGCTTTGCCTGTAGGACTCCATTAACCATGATTTATGGTACAGAATGGAAAGCCAGAAAACATACTAATTTTTTACAGCTGCTGCTCTAAAGTAAAAGTGCGGTATAAAGCTTAACTTCTTGCAGCATAAAACCTTTGCACTCTGTGCAAGTAATGTGCGGGGTTTTCTTTTTTGCTGGGACCTCACACGGCTGGGAACCTGCCCCCAGGGCCCTTGGAGGAGGTTCCCTCTCGTGAGTTCTTTGCCAGGGATGAAAAACGAGCAGGACTCACTGTTTCTTGGTCTTCAGGGCTGTTGTTTATTTTTCTCTTATCTTAAGTTCAGTATGCCGTCTGCACACCAGACTTAGCATACAACAAACAAGGTACAAAATGGACCAAAATGGCCCCGATACCCAAAACCAAGGTCTTTTTAAAGCTAATCAGTCCAATTACTTTCTAACATGTATATTGTTTTTACTTTACTACCAATAACTTATACTACTCTACTCATGTAGCACCTATGCTACTACTATCTCTAGCCAATAACCTTGTGTCACTAACATTACAGAAAATGGAGTAGAAGAAGAACAAGAAAGGGATGAGACAACTACCAAAATCCTCCATCTTGTCCCCTATTCACTCTTATATTAAAATCCTAAAACCCTAAATTCTTCACCTAGTAATAAACTATTACTGCTACTGCTATCTACTTCACACTTGTATACTCATCCCAAAGCCTTGGCAATTTTTTCCAGGGACAAAGGTTAAAAGCAGTGTCCAGCTGGGGACCAGGGCTCCCTAATATAGGCAGAGAAACATTCCCTGTGCCCTGGATCCCAGCAGTACTGTCCGTGTTGCTGCAGGGCTCTTATGCTTTTAAATATTTTTTGTGGTAACAATAGCAAACACAATGCAGCTTTAAAGCCAAAACCCTCCTTATTTCACCTGAGATGCAGTAATGCTACTGTTCAGTAACTAGTTTCAAGGAATTCAGTGCAGAAATAACAATTTAGTAGATTCACATGTAAGCTTATGGAATCTTTTGGAAAAGTAGGCACCTGAAGCAATCTTTGCTGATTACCAAACTAGCAGACTGCTCTCACTGTCTGTACATCTAAATATCTACCAGAGTGTAATATTTAGCGTAAAAAGCAGAATCTGGGTGAGAATGGTGGCTGGAGTTGTAACCCTGAAGCCACAGGTCACAACAGAACACCAAGGATTAATGAACAAATTGAGAACCTTCTCAGATTGCATGGAAGGAGCAGAAAAGCACCATTTTGATAATTAAATGTGGTATCTTAAAGTGCTGTAATAATTTTATAGGTATATCTGTGACCATGGTGGATTTTTGCTGTTAGTAAAGAAAGCCTATTTTCATTGGCTTAAAAATATTTGACTAGCTCCTTACCAAGGCAATCAAATAAGCAAATGAAAAATCTTCATGCCATTCTCTCCACTTCTACAGGGAAGAAAAAAGAAAAAAGGAAAAACAAACAAACAAACAAACAAACAAAAAACTCTAACAACTTCAATTCTGAGAAATATTCAAGCTCTCTTCTTGGGAAGAACCAAAAAAAAATACAAAGCAAGGCTGCAAACCACAAGCTCGTGTACAAACGAAGAAGTACCTGGGACTTAAAGAAGACCTCATGATAAACACATCAAAACAAGGTGGAAAGATGGGATACAATGAGTGTATTTCATGTAGCACTCACACCTCTGGCAATTATGCTGTAAAATGTTGTCACCCTCCAAGCGCTGGAAGAAATGCAAGTTTTGGAGCAGATAGAGTTGCAAAACTTTTGAGCAAGGGAAGGTGAGGGTGATAGAGTTTGGTACTGATAAAGAATATTAAATACATTAAATCTAGGAGTATTTAAAAAGTATATTCACACAGTAAATCCCCAAGCTCCAACCTAAGCATCAAAATGTTCACTTAGACCTCTTCTTGCAGAAATGTGTATAACAAAGAGACTATTTTGTTTTAAGGCACACAAACCACACTTGTCAAGGAAATGGCTGCCAACCCATGGTTATTAGTTACAATATAGATGAAATTTTGCAAAGATGAATTTTGAATTGAATCCCTTTAGCTCATGAAGCTATATCAAGTTCCTGATTTCCTGCACAGAAGCAGAAATTTTCTGTGATTCTGTGACTCACTGCTGGGTACCTGGTTGGATTGAGAGTAGAGTTTGGCCCAGCAGTTTCAACAAACATTTCACAGAGTCACAGTCTTCATCAAAGCAGAACACATATCATATACACCCTCAAGGATTTCTGCATATCAACCTGAGACTTTAAAGATTTTTTAGGAATCAAAATTTCTTTGTCTTGATGGCAAGTTCTGTGAGTGTGGAGGTGGGTGAACAGGTATAAAGCATATTGTGCTTTAACATTAATGCTTTTAGCTAGAATACTTTGTATCTTCTATTATAAATAAAAATATACTGCTTTGTCAAAAAAACCCCAAATAATTAACTTTTTATAGCAGCTTTTTGTGTGTTTCCAGTTTTCACACAAATCCCAGGATCCTGATTTATTATCCACCTCAAAGAAATTCACATCTGAATGCCATTTTTCTTCCTGCTACTTCCCCCTCACTGAGCATCAGTCACAGCCAAGTTTCCTCTGCATCAGGTCAGAATATTAGGCCTCAAAATCAGCTGCAACACACATTCCTGCTTGCAAGTCAGCTGCTGCCAAAAATCACCAGTGTGAGTTCAAGGAGTCATTTGCTTCTGGTCTAGAAGGACGTGAGGGCTCCAACAATGGATAGTGCCTTATACCCTGAAAGGAGAAAATTCAACTTTGTCTTTAAAAAATTCCTGCCTGTTCTCTAGTTATTACCATTTATGATACCAGCACACAGAAAAGCCAAGCAAGGCAAAATTTTTCACAGAAGATAAAAATACAAAGGGATTTTACATGCAGTACTCAAAGTCTGAACCTACAAGTGATCATACCAGCTATCTTTTCCAGATCAGAGGGACACAGAAAGCAATCAGCCTATGAGAAGTCACGCACAAAAACTTGATCTAGACATACACAAGCACATGCCTCCGCTCTGGTGTGTGAGATAATAGTGCACACACACAACAACAAGCATGCTTTTCCAAACAGCGATTAACGAGGGGGCATCATCTTTCTTCAGGAGAAGCCCCAGATCTGCTCATTACTTTCAGTGATGCATTTTCAACTTTAAAAGTCTGTCTTGAAGAGGGGTCAGGAAAAGAAAGATACTCCAACACTCAAAACACCATTTCAGACACTATTCTGGAATTATTCCTAAGTGAGGATTAGAAACCCAGAAGGAGCTTAAATAGCTTGTGTTTCCTTACAGAGAAACCTCATCACAGCAGGAGCTCCACAGGATTCAGCAGGTTGCTTTCAGAGGCCACAGCTGCATGCAGAGAGTGCTTGTTGCTCCCACAGACTGTTTTCCTAGTCTGTGGAGTCAGAAATCCCTTCTGGGATTTATAACCTTCTTCTGTTTCCCTGACACAATATTCTTAAATTAAGAATGCATTTACCTTGTAGCATTTTCATTCCTATACACACCAGAATTATGGCTTCAGCTAATACACAAAAAAGTTTAAGATAAGGAAAAGCATCCTGACCACATAAAAGCAGAGACAGGGAGATGGGGTTCCTAATGCGAGTTGAAATCCAGGAGAAGTTTTACAGGGTGAAATGAGATGAAAAACCTTACTCAGATAGTGTCCTGTGAACTGGACTATATCTTCCTAATACAGAGGTTGATTTAACTAGATGAATTAGGGAAGAAAAGGGGAAAAGAGAGGAAGAAGGTAAACCTCCTGGGTGTTTTAACTTATACTTAATACCCTAAAGACTCAGAAAATTCTGCAGAGAAAGGAATTTGGCTGGCTCTCTCCCCTGGCACGTGGTCTCCAAATGTAGGAGCTCTAGAGTCTGGAAGGGTTAGACCTAATTTTGTTTGGCTCTTAGATCTCAGAACACATGGATTCAGTGGGGCATGATTTGCTCCTTGGGATGAAGCACAAGTAGCTAATTACTCAAGGTTGGAAAAAGTCATTGCTGGGGAGGGAGGTCCTTTTGCTGACACTCAGGTTCAGCTCCTGGCATGGCTCTGACTGCAGGACTGAGCACAGGAGATCAGCTGAAGCCATGGTAGGGACAGCCTTTTCCAACATTTTTTTCCACACAGAGGTCACATGAATTCTGTTTTCTGGTGGCTGGATCAGTACAGCAGACAGATCCCATGGGTGGTGACCCTGCAAGGAGGTCTGCAAATAGCTGAGCAGATCAATTATTAAAGTAAGATATGAAAGTAATTTCCTTACTGTTGTTGATGCTTACACATATCAGCTTCTACAGAGGGGAGAATCCATTTTCTCATCTTCTTATCCTTCACTTGCTTCAGAGACCTCCTAGTTTAGAAAATAAGGTCAACCCATTCAGGATAGTGGCAGAAGGCCACAGACATATGGATACATCTCACACAGCTGCTGTATTACAGCATTTGCTTTCCTCATTCCGACACCAAGCAGCCAAAATGAATAGATAAAAAAGGCTGATTGGATGACATAAAATCTTATAGCTCACAAGTCAACATCACAGACTAATGGCAAAAGTTTCCCTTTTTTCAGATGAGTTGCTTTGTTTGTGTCAGCTGGCATTTCTGGAAGGAATGTGGGATTGCATGACAAAAATCCTACAGGACAGAGAATTTCACAATCTCTTTTGTATTTTAATAAAGAAGCAATACTAAGAGGTTACAAAGGTGGAGGAAACAGGGGTAACAGGCTTTGTAAAGGCAAAGGGGAGGGATGATCTGAAATAGCTGAATTGTTGATGGCAGTAAGAAAGGAAACAACCAGACCAACTTTGTTTATGCTGTATAGGTAACAAAGATGAAACTTCAGCCTTCTGCATAAGGAAGCTCACAAGATTTCTACAGTAGGGGGAAATTAGATATTGCAATGAGGAGCATGGATAAAGGTAGAGAGGATGCAGAATCAGAGGCTTTTTTCTTTTAGCCTCTTGAATTATATATTCCCCAAAACCAGCCAGGGCAATACACAGGACCAGAGAGGCAAATACATTTCTTTTGCTGCTGCTGGTTTCAGAAGTGGTTCTAGCACTCCCTAGAGCCAAAAAGTGTGTTTGGTTTTACTCTGTCTCCAAATTAGTAAATTACATGAAAAAGGTATATTTATGTGACACAGTAGTAAGTGAAAGCCAAGCTTTTATGCACAGATACACTTTTGTAACCCCCTGGACCTGATTCAAATTGATTCACGTCGTATACTTTTCCTTTTGAAAAGCAGCTGCAAGAAACCTGCTACTTTAACTAGAGTTAAAAATAACTCCAGCAGACATGGACTGCAGAAAGGAATTACTGTTCTCTGCCACCTGAGACCTGCCTGCTTGAAGCAGTAAATATTAAATGTATCAGGACACTAAGGGACATTTCTGTAACTCAGATTAAAAATTAAGTCTGTTCCCAATATAATGAGTTCCCTGGTGAGGCCTGGACTCTCTTCTAATGCACTTGGAGCAGCTGAAAACTAAAATGCTGTTTCAAGGGTGACAAACAAGTGTAATCATATCACAAAAACTCATTGTGTTCATTTACTGCAAAGACACCTGTGCTTCACAATTCAAAAGAATGAGCCAGGAGATTTTTCACCGTTAAATATCAGTTGTGCACTTATGATCTCTGCAGAAAAGTGAAGGGTTGCCTTTGCAATGTCTTGTGGATTCCTATAGCAGCCTCTGTTTCCATGTGTGATAACCAGACTGCTGGTTTGTCTTCCTAAAAATATTAATTGCAGATCACCGCAACTTTTGTTTCCCATGTTCTTGCTTCCGAAAAAATTAATACATGGTGTGGAGGAAGAAATGGTGAGGACCACTGGGCAAGGACAATGGGACTGTTAGCTTGTAAGAGAAACACTTCTGTAGCAGTAAAAGCTTTTCTTTTCTTCCTTCTTGTGCTAAGAGATTTATCAATCATCAGGGTATAAAGCACTAAGCAGATACTGAGCCACATAGGAATTATTTTAAACACACAAGTACAGTCACACATTTTTAGAGCACCTGTCTTATCTCATATTCCTTCCCCTTGGCACATATAAATTACAAAAAGAAGCATCTGCGAGAAAGTGTGGATTCCAAGACGTAGTATGGTCCTGAGGCTAAAGATCAGTCTTCTATTGTTGATTTTAATTATGGGGTTTTTTTCTTTTTTTTTTCACCTTCAGAAAAATTGCATTATTTCTTTGACCAGCACCCTTCATCTCAAAACTGGGAGTAACTGCTTGTCTCATGGAGAAGCTCATTGATTTCAGTGGAATAAGAACTAAAGACAGCTTGGACATACACTGTGAGGAAGTGAAGTCCTTTATAGATATAGTAGGCCAAAAAGGGGGTTTATTATGATTGTCTCATTAATATTTTCAGCCCTTGAAGTACTACTATGCCATTAACACCCTTTCTTGGAATAGGGAGCCAAAAGCCATGATGGAACTGGGAGTGATCGACTTTCTCTCATCATCATCCCTGAACGTTATTCTCACAGCAAAAGTAGTATTTTTAATGACTTTTGGCTTCTACAAAGGGAGAGCGTTGATGGAGGGCATTAAAATTTGTAGGATGTTGAAGGCATAGATCTCTCCATGTCAGATATTCATGTGCAATATCTAAGTCCATCACTACAACCACATAGATTAAAAAAAAAAAGGAGAGAAAGAAAAGAGGAATAAATACAGATATCTTTCTGTATCCTTGCTGGTGTTAGGAACAAAAGGAAACAATCCAAAACTGCACGCAATATTCCAGATGAGGCCACGCCAGCCAGGACAATCCCTCCCTGGCCCAGCCGGCCGTGCTGGGCCTGGTGTCCCCAGGACAGGGCTGTCCCTCCTGGCTCCAAGGCACTGCTGGCTCAGATCCAACCAGGAACCATCAGGTGCCTTTCTGCAACACTGTTGTTGCTTTAAACCTGAATCAAAGGAATAATGTTGAGGTGGTGAAGCCCTCTCTACAGCTTAGTTCACTGTCTCTCTTGCTTAATTAGTAATATATTCACTTTGTTTGAAGGCATTAGTTGCCTTTAGCTGCCTAAACGGAGTTTAGCATACAAGGACCTTGAATGCTTTGGGTGAGGTTAGTGATGTCCTCTCCTTCAGCATCAGAGACAGGTTTCACTCCATAGGTTTCTGAGTGGAAAGTCAAAGAGCTGCAGCTAAGTCTGGTGGACATTGCTGGGTCATCACAACAAAAAGCCAGGATCAACTTACCCAGTGGTCAGAGGTCTTCCTTCACTCAGTAAGAGGAAAAAGGTAAGCCATCTGCTGAGTCTTGTGCTTCCTTACTTCCCACTTCCTCTTACAGAGTGTGAATTGGAGCACTGGGCAGCAGCCCCTGCAATCCACCCCCAAATACAGAGTGTTGTGTTGTTTAGAACTCCAGTCCTGCCTTTTTTAGGTGCCTCCAACTGGTTATTTCCTTCAGGGGCTGTAGCATGGTTTGGCTGACATTAGAGTATACCCTGTGCTTGCATTCCACTCATGCCTCAAAGGCAAGGGGCAAACCCCACCAAGGTGTCTGTCAGCTCTGTTTCAGACATTTCAAGTGACTTAATTTATGGGGATTCAGGTGGGAAAAGGAAGGAAGATGGATAAGGAGAAAAATTGGCTTCCTAAGCGCATAACTTTACTCCTATCCACACAATCTGGCAATGATTTTGCTGAAAGTCTTTTTTGTTGTTGCTGTTGTTGTTATGAATCAAATAAAAAATATACAACATGATGTGTGAACATGCTCTGCAAAAAGTTTTGAGGTGCATACAGCTTTGGTCAGAGCAGAGCAGAAGTTTTATTTCTCCAATACTCATCACAAAGGAAAAGCAAAGATGGACAATCGCTTGAATACCAAAATAAACAAATCCTTTAATCCAGAAATCATCACAGTAAATGAGGGTCCTCAAATACAAGGGTTTTTTTCAGCAGAGCTAATGCTGAGAGGAAGCTTTCTACAGAGAAGTAGAACATGAAGTCTTCCTAGGATGAGACCTATTTGATTACAATTAGGTGAGTATTTTCTCTGTACAGCTGAACCTGTGCTGGTTGTTCTTTGTCTGCAGCCATCTCCAGGCACAGACTATCCACAGGCAGAAGATAAAACCTGCAGAGCACAGAAGAGAAGGACAGAAACTTCCATCTTCCTTCAGATGTGTGCCTAACCCACTGTAAAATGTAAAAAACAAACAAACAAACAAAAAACACAGAAACAAGACAACAGAAGCAACTAAGAATTAGAACAGATCTCAGCTATGAGTCTTGGGCATTCACTTTATGAGATACAGGATCATACACATAACCTAAATATGTTGTGAAAATCCCAGCAATTGGGCCAACAGCCATATCAACGGCCATGCTCACATTTTCACAGGGCATTAGGAGAATTTTTCTGCAGAGCATTGCCAGATGTGAATATAATTAATTTTCATCCTATCTCCAAAGATTTGTTAACAGTAAAGAAACATTTAGTTCCCTGTCTCTCATATAAATAATGAAGCTTTTATTCTGGCACCTTGTGTTTCCCACTCTGTGGCATGCCATTTAAGAAGTGAAATTTCTTTCAGTGGATGACAAGCTAGAGGAGTTCCAGCTAACCAGCAAGATTGATGAAGAGCAAGAAGATTGTGATGGATGCTTTTAAGGAATATTGGATAAAGGTCTGAGGCTGTCTGGAGTTAACAGCTTACCACTAGGTACTAAATCTGCTGAAGCCTTAGGCTGTAAGCTGTGAACTTTCATGCAGTTATCTTGAACTTTTGAGCTTTTATCTACTTCCTTGAAAGAGGGACCCAAGAGATGGTTGCAGCTGGAAGATAAGGAAGCTCCAGCTATCAGCAGAAAACACAGCCTCAGAGATAAGATAAAAAAATAGATCATCTAGAGACAACAAAGGGACATGCTGAGCTACAGGAAGACCCCAGACCCCAATATTATTGGTCTGAACTGCCACATAAGTGTTTGGAAAATCAGACTGTAGGGGTATAATTGCCCAGGAATTTTTTTCAGGTTGCCTCCACAGAGGTACTCATCTTGAGCTCTTTCTGCTGCTGTGCATTTCAAATAAATCACTTAATTGGACTTAAAGCCTGAGATTCTGCTATGAGATACCTCAGGAGGAGAAGTTTCTTTAAAAGATGCAATAATAACCTCATTAAGAGCAAGAATATCCAAGGTTAGAAATGCTGGGGGGTGACAGGGACAAAACAGCATCAAATCAAAAAGCACAATAGTTTCTATGTCAAACTACCTGTTATTCCTCTTTCCCTCCAAAGTGTCTGCAGCAGCCCATAAAGGTCTGAGCAGTGAGCAGGACTTTTTTCCACCACCCCCTGACAAGCACACACAAAACACAAAAGCCGGGAACCTGCCAAGAATTGTGAGATGACCAAAACATCAGAACTGGGATCAAAGAATACCAAATAATCTGGACATTAGACACACAGAATCATCCCTCTCACCTTCTGAGAAGAAGAAAGTGCCAAATCTCTGGTATTCACAGGCAGACAAGCAGGATACACTGCAAAATTACAGATAGAACATTCATCATTCTGCTTCAAAGGCAAAAATTCTCAATTTTTAAAGGCCACTTATGTGTGCTTCTAATGCAAATTATTAAATCTAGAATTATGTTTAACTCCCACTTTGGGAAATTAAGAAAATTCTAATCTGTGTTCACAGGTGACCTGCACCTATTATCTTAGGACTCAAAAAAAAAAAAAAGTCATGTATATTTTTCTGAAATGAGTTTGGGTCTGTGTTAATACAGAGTCAGGTTAGAATTCTGACAATGTCAGCTGAGTAGCAGACTCTGACCTTGTTTGATGTCTCACAGCCTAAAGCTTTTACATGCAAATTTAAAAGATACTTGCCTTCAGTTTTGCAAGTTCAGTCACCTGAATTATGCATGTCCACACCCCCTTTATGAAGTAGTTCACTTGGTTTTTGGTTGGAAGGAAAATGAAAGTTATTAAGATACTTTCCATATTTTTTTTGGGGGGGGGTAATTTTTTTGCAAGCAGTGTGTTATTATGCTGAAAGAAAAAGAATATGTTCTTGGAGAAACTAAAGTAAAATAAAAATGCTTCTTTCTATCATGAGGCCCCATAGAACACCAGATGGGCATCAGTTCACATTCTACCATCTCTCAGGATTTGGGGATGGACCATTAAAGAGATATTGATGGCTCATAGAAAATGTGGAAACATTCCTATTTAGAAATCATTCTACTGATGCATTACACATGCTTTGACTTTCTTTCTCCTTGCACTTTATTACTAAGGACATATGAATGAAAGTTTTTAAACAGTTCATCTGTTCTTCTGCTTTCCATCCTTGAGACTCTTCTCAAAGATAGAGTTACTGGCTGTAGAAGAAAAGAATGTTGTAGAAAAGGCAATTTAATTTCTTATGGGAAAAGGGAGCATAAGAGTGTCAAAAGAATGAACAGATTCTGTAATAAAGAGATGCAGAACACATATTTTTCTTATATTGAAAAGGCATATAACAGTGACATTCAAAACTCATCCAGAGCCCCTGCTGAGAAAAGCACTTAACCACATGCTTAACTTCCAAGTGGCTGCTTATGTCCATCAAATTCAGCAGGGTATGGGTGTCTGTCTGGAGCTCCCCAGCTGGTTAAATCACTGCTCAACAGGGTAAACCACTCACCCAGGGCCTAAGAGAATTATTCTTAGGACATGCACTGACTTCAGACACTAGTACTCTACTTCAGTTCTCAGTGGGGGTGTTCTAAAATCTTACTATGTAACATTTACCTCAGAGTATTTTTTAAATAAATTAATCAGCAGTCCTTTACAAAATAATTTTCTGAATTACAGACCAATATTAGCCAAATGCCCAAGATTTGAAAGGTGTTATAGGAAGCAAAAAACTAATTCCCACAAGGATTTGCTGCCACTATGTACTAGCTCAAGTAAGAATAAAATTGATATTCTGGAAAGGGATGTCCATAAAAATGCACCAACTCACTTTATCTCCTGGAAAATAACCATCAACAATTCTTACCTTTCAATGTTCTCAAAATATTTTTCATCAACTTCCCCTGTCACCTAATCAGGGAAATTGGAAGTTTTGTTTTAATGCAAGGCATCTTTTCAGCTTGCTAATAGCATTTTGTGCAACAGAAGGTGTCTTTCTTTTAGGATACAGCATTCCTCTGTCCTCAAAGATCCAAATTTAGCAGATTAATCCTGACCCCCAAACATCATATTACTGTGGTCATTATTTCTACAGAAATCATCCATTGATTAAATAGCTTATTCAACACTTATTCCATGGGATGGACCCCACCTTGAACCCTAAAGCCATCCCTGCCTGAAATTGTCCTTAAAGAAAAATTTCTAAGGGATCTGCATCTAAATTTTATAAAGCTTGTCTCCAGCTATAGGACCTCATTATCACAATCTTTGTAGCAGAAGCTCACAGAATATTCAGAAGAGAAGAGATTTTGAAATTAGGTTTTTGCATTACTTATTTAGATGCCATTCCTGCATAAACATTCAACTAGTTTATTTAGAAACTGTCATCACCACCATCATGATGCTGAAAGATGTATCTCAATGCAAATTCTGTAACAGTGAAGAACTAATTCTGTTATCATAAAAGCCTATTAAAAAATCAGTCAACTGAACTGTGTTGCTCCTAATAGCTATTTAAATGGGAAATCTAATTTCGGTTTAGATTAAGCACTGTATTTCAAAAGGAAAACTTCATCTAAATATAATTGGATGAAATTACTTTGGACCAGTGCCAAAGTCTACTAGTTGAATGCAGCTCATTATGGCTTTGCTCTTTGGTTGGAATAACCATTAAAACTCATATCTCATGTTTGGTGGATTCTAAAGGGTATTTTAGTCACTTGCCCATGGGCCATACAATCCTAATCCCTACACAGATTTACTGTAGCTGTGTTGTTTATTCTGTCATGGGAGGACATATTGGAGTCACAGAGACACAGAATCACAGAATGGCCAAGAAAGAACAAGCTCTGAAAGAACACGAAAGATGGGAGAACCATTAATGAAGACAAAAGGTTTGTACATGACACAGAGTAGTAAAAGCTGTTGTCTAGACACAGTTCTGAACAAAACCTACCAAAAACTATCAACATTTATGAATTACAGCTACTAAAGCCAAGAGCAAAATACCTCAGAAGTGACAAGCCTGTTGAATTACACTTCATTCAGTGTTTTGGTGAAGTGCAACAGTGTTCCAAAGCTTTGAAAACAAACTGCAGTATTCCTTCCTACTTCAGAGTTCATTATACACCTTTGTACTTACAGAAAGAAAAGGGATTGCTACCAACTGTGTGGCCGATCCCAGATCACCACCTCAAATCAGATAGGGCATTTATAGAATCACAGAATGATTTGGGTTCATAAGCTTCTTCAAAGCTCATCTGGTATAAAATCCTTGCAGCAAGCAGGGCATCTTCCACCAGACCAGGTTTCTCAGGGCCCAGTCCAACACCAAATGTTTTCAGGCTGGGGCATCTACAAGCTCTTTTGGGCAACCAGTGCCAGAGTTCCACCACTTTCCTCATAAACAATTTCTTCCTTCTATCTAGTCTGAATCTACCCCTCTTTCATGTAAAACTGTTACCCGCTGTCCTATGGCTACATGTCCTATAAAAAAGGCTGCCCACATGATTCTTATAAGGCCTCTTTAGGTCTTGAAATGTGGCAATTAGGGCTCCTTGGAGCCTTGTCTTGTCCAGGCTGAACAATCCCAGCTGTCACAGCTGTTCCTCGTAGAAGAGATGTTCCATCATTCTCATCACTTTTGTGGCTCTGCTCAGACAGATCCATGTCCTCCCGTGCTGGGGACCTCAGAGCTGGATGTTGATATTGGAAGTAACACACAGAGGGTCAGAGTTGTGGTATTTTGTTCAGCAGGCATAAAATATCATCAGTTAATTTGCAGGATGAATCCAGGAGGTGGGTACTCAGCACACATCACACTCCAAACTATTTAGTTCTGTCAATAACTTTGATATCATGGCATTTTACCACAAAAAACACATCATTTTATACTTTAAGTCCTAACAGAATATTAACAAGACTCTCATTAGTAAATTGTCTTGTTTCCCTTATCCTGGTTGCTGGAAGAGAAGACAGAACATAACTACAATAACAACAAAACCAAATTATTTTATGTCTGGACCTTCCCTCATTTCAATTTTGACTGTAGCTCTAATTGGATGTTGGATACAGGCTGTTTTCTTCAAATTTAGCTTCAAAATCTGCCTGGCATTTTCAACTGAGAATTTTACTCTAGCTCTAAAGACTCAGAATGTGTCTATATCCTCTTTCATGTGTTTCCTTCTGTACTCTTCTTCCAGGAAAAGAAAATTTAAGAAAAATAATTTTTTACTGCCAAAGACACATTCTTAAAACTGAACTTAGCCCTGAATTATTTCAAATATCTGTTTGCTTTAAAAACTGTTCTATTTTTATTAGAAAGATATGCTGCAGGTGCCCATCTCAAGGGCCGCGGATCTACTATCACATATTTATGGAGACAGATATTATTAATCTTAGTGTGCTGTGGTGCACCATAGCACTGTGACAACACTATAGGGCCTTCCAGAAGCAGCATATAAAGAGATTTTAAAAAGAGTTTTGCTCCGAAACCAAAGTGATGGCACAAGTTCTCTGAAGAGAGTAAAATATCAGTGAGAGAAATACGAGAGTGTAATTTAAGTTTTCTTTAGTTATCTACCTGCAAATAATTATCTTAGCCCACCTTCTTTGACTCCCTGTATAGTCAGTGGATATTCCTCCTCAGTGGACAATCTTAAGCAGTGAGGGCAGTGAGGGTTCAGCTTAGAGTCATGTTCTGGAAAAACAACTCCTTTTTTCAGTCCAGCGATACCTCCCTCATTTTGGCTGCTGCTCTCCAGGCACGTTCCAACACCCCTTCCTCCCGAAGGAGCCTGAAGGTGGGAGTCATTCAGTCCGTACCAAAGTCAGTCAGGCTCAGTACAAATCTGGACAACAAACTCTGGAAGGGATTTTTCTGATCACGTGCAGACTTCAGGATGAAATAAATTGTACCCAGTCCTCAGCTGATGCTCTCCAATGCCTGTAAGGAAATTGTATGCACCAGATTGATCTGCCCTTTCCTTAGGCAATGAAATTAGGCATATGAATCCTTCCTGTGTCTTTTATTAGACACTAAGTGATATGACTAATACCTGCCAGTCACAATTCCTGTTCTAGTTTCATCCTCTCTGGTGAGGAACACAGGAAAGGAGGAGAGAAAGGAAGAGAAATTCTGACATTATTTAAACCCATGCCATGCCATGCTTCTCTTTCCAGATTCATGATACAGTAAAGCTGACAGCACTGAAAGAGTAAAAGGAGTAGCTGAGGCATTTGGAAAATCTGGTTCTGTGCTTCCTGAGTCTTTTCAACTACAAGGGCACTTTCCCTGGGTTTATATTACTTCATTAGTAGAGCTTAGCTCATTACTCCACCTAGCAGGCTACAGAAAGAAGGATCCAAGTTAATATGGACAGTTATATTTAGTACCTAAGGGGTTAACATGCTATTTTTCCAGGTAAGGCAGCAACAAAACCAATGATCCTAGAAAGAAACAGTAGGTAGAACAGTGTTGCATAAAACCCACTGAGCTGGAGGACATGAATTACGATGTGTCTAAGTCTGGAGAAAATGGTCATTTTCATAGAGCCATTTATGCCTAGTGTTAAACGTATTTAGCTAGAGTTTCTGGCTTCATCCTTCCCCCAAGAATATAAATTAGTGCCCCCATGAAACCAAATCTATAATGTTGCTATGAGATGCAGACTGAGAGCACAGCTACAAGGCTTTTCTGGGGCAGTATAATTTTTTACCACCCTATATTTCTTTTCCATATCTGATCCTTTATGCTGAGAGCAGATTTCTGCCCTGTTAATGGAAGCACAGCTTCTGTCTGAAACCACTTCCAGTCAAGTTCTGTCAATGACAGACTTCTGGGTTGATTGTTTAAAATGAATTTTTTGTTGTTGTTTTTGTTTGTTTTTTTGTCAACTGCTCTCAGAAAGAAATGTACTCTGGAGCAGTGCCTAATCCATTAAGCAACCTGATCTTTCATTCTACCAGAATGCAGAAAAACTCATTTTATCATGAAAAATAAGTCCCTAGTAAACTCTAAATGAAAAGAAAGGATGAGGTTGTTATTTAACTGTCATTTGTCATGTGTGTCAGATAAATGCAATTTCAAGACACTTTAATCAAAACTAAATTGTTTTATATATGTGAATATTTGTCCATTTGAGACTCAGTTTTTACCTGTGTTGAAAAATGTCAGGATTCAGGCAGGTGTAATAGCAAATGACACAAAAAGTTTCAGAGAAGAAATTTTATTATTTTTGATAATAAAAAAACCAAAGGGACCATCTCCCATCTGCTACTCATCAGCATGGTTCTACTTGTGACAACAGAACTGACATAATTCCTGGAAACTGGGTGTAAAGAATGCAAATCAGTGATTAGCTACCAATACAGTGATGAAATACATACTTTCTTTGTTTTGGACTCACTGTGTGTTCATTTTACGTGGTATGTCCTGATTTTTATCATAGTGAGCAATCATTCTTATTTACCACCTCTAACATCCCATCTCAGCTGATCATCGTCCAGCCTGAAGGGATTAATCAACTGTTTTCCTTAAACAGAAGCCAACACCTGAAACCCTTTAACGCTGATTTTTATAAATTTTCTAGGGTTTTTTTATCTTTTCTGAGAGGGAAGATTAGAATTGGACACAGTATTCAGTATTTGAATATACAATAGAAATCAACCACATTTTCTCATTGTATTATTATTTCCCCACACCCAGTAATTCAGCCAGATCTTTCTTTTCACACATCTTTGCATTTTACCACTCCATTTGAACTCATCTTAGTTTTGGGTAGTCTTGCACATTTTGCCAGCCTGGGTCACCAAATGCAAAAGGTTTATCTGAGATTCTGCCTGTGAGGCTGTAGCCCTGAAGAACAGGGAATAAATTCCCAATTCCTGACTTGTCCATTCAAAGGTGAACAAACTCCAACCCAGAAACAAAACAAACCAAAACAAACAAAACAAAACACACACCAAAAAATCAGCTGTGGCCACTGTCCAGGCTGGTACAGCCAATTACAATAAATTTTCAAAAATATTATTTCCCAGTAGCATCTGAGATGTCTTCAGATAAAGATGTTATCCAGTTGCCACTGAGAACACTGAGCTTTGGGATTGACCATCAGTTCCTTCTCCTAACAGAGTGAATGATTGTGTTGTTTGAAAATCAGCATTTTACAGCAGCCAGAAAATTAAGGAATTGGTTAGAAAGAGGGGATGTCAAGTGGGACACTCCAGGAGCAATGACTTCCCAACCTAAAAGGGAATCAATGCAGAGAGTTTTAGTTCATCTCTGCCTGTTGGAAAACAGTCAGGGAGTTGAGCAAGGAGGCTCAGGCTAGACCATCTGCCTGCTTAAACTGGTGTAAGCTGCTAGAAGTTCACATTCGTGATAGGGAAGCTTTGGAGTTTCATAGTGACTCCCAGATCCACAACGAGAAAATATGCCGGTATGGAATTAATCCTTCACCATTAAAAAACATTTTCATTAAGTACTTTTCTACCTGCAGGCCATGGATCCCAAGGATTTAATCAGCTTAATTGTTTAGCTCTTACATTTCAACGTTTGTCCATTTTGCCTCCCAAGGGGGAACTTGGTCCTTTATCTCCATCCCTACACTATTTGTCTCCTTCTCAGCACAGAGATCTTCAGTGAGAGATGAGAAAGGTCTATAGAAGCTACAAGGAGAGGGGGTCCACAGTGAGGGGACACCAGATCAAGGCAAATTCTCCAGTGCCTTTTGGGAAACTGTTATCACTGCTATATTGCCAGGAGCTATAGCAGCAAACCAGAACTTGGTCCCTGTGAAGCTGATGTTTTTTTGAGGCAGTCACTCTAAAAGTCTTTCTCAGAGTATCACATGGGGTGGGTTTGCAGGAAATGCACAGGGATCTTTATTTGCACTAACAGCATTTTCACAACAAAGTGTCAGATGTTTCAAGTGTGTCCTCCTTCCTTCAGCTCCTCGTTTGTCTCTTGTCCCAACTCACTGCTTATCTCTGGAGTGTGGTTCTGGCCCAAATCAAGTCAACTCACAGCTGTTTCAGGGAAGGGAAGACATTGAATTGTACAATTCAGTTGGCATCAGGTCTGATTTTCAAGCCAAACCACAAACCACCCCTCCAAAATCCTCTCCTGTGGAAAGGTACACCACAGCCACAGAAAGAGGACAGCAATTTCCCCCAGGAAACTATGAAGCTGATGCAGACAAGAAGCACATTCTCTATAAAAAGTTTTTTGTTGGCTGGAGTCCTTATTTCTCAAGAGAATTTCCAAGAGCAGGTGAGAGACCTCCTGTCACTGAACAGGTGATCTGTTGTGAAGACACATTTCTTCCAAACTTAACCCTTATTTCAAGTATTATCATGAGCAGGGTGAGTAGTGCTCTCACTTCTATTGTTATGTCTGACACTTGCTTCAAGAAGCAGTGAGACAGATCTCTGGAGTGGCCCTTCACACATAACAGGTTCCACAAAAGAAGATTGCAAGAGAGAACTGAGAAACAGACATGACTGGGATGCTGTTGTTTGTTTTAAATAGAGGAGGTAAACCAAATACAGAAAGCAGAACATAAACAAGTCCAGATATACCCTTCCTCTCAGCATTGTGTTCTCACAGCTCAGTTCCCTCTCATGGTTAGAAAACTGTGATTTTGATTCTCAAACAGTGCAGAACTGTGACCTTTTTCTGAAGAACTGCCTCCTCCTTTCCTTTCTATTTTTTTCTTTAATTTTTTATTTTCCTCTAGAGAATGACTAGATCCACTGCGTTCTATGCAAGCGTTTTTGTTGGCAGAGCTGCTGGGATGACATGGGGAAAAGAATGATGATAGGGACAGCAGAAAGCTAAAAACTTCCAGCTTTTAGAGGAAAAACGAAAACCAACCAAGTCTAAGCACCTAGCAAAAACATAAATCACCTTTCCAACATCCTCTGATGTGGAACTTACTTGCTATAGGATTGTTAAACCATGGAACGAAAGCAGTTTTACTTTCTCAGACAACTTCTTATATTCATATCATGCATTCCTGAGTACAATTAAGCTCAGCATCTAATTGCACACAGCTTGACAGATGCAAATGCAAGGTGAACTTTGGATTAAAAAAAAAATCAGTTAAAAATTAATTTCTACATTAATAATGCATTTCTGCTAGCACTATATCAATTTCTGCAGCTTTGCATAGAGGGAACTAAAAGACCAGGAATATCATTCTTCTCTGAAACGTTTGTCCTTCCTATCCACAATCTGTAAAGAAGACGTGCTGCTGGTACCAAATCTTCTACCATTATACAATAAGAAGGTACTTTGTTAAGAAATATAATTCCAGGAAAGATTATTTATTAGACATAACTTTTCTTTACGGTGGCAGCAAAGTAAAAAACAGTATGGATTGAAGTAGCAGTTAGACTAATGGAAAAGATTCCATAACGTGGTGTTAGCAAAAAAACTTCAAACTTTTATTTCTGCTGAAACAAGAGGGCCTCTCACACTGCCTGATGGGAGTGAAGGAACATTGTCTCTGCTCTCAGAGAACAGAAATTGACAAAAAGACCTGCACGCCTTTCTTAAAGAAAGGCGACCCTTCTATTGCAGTCTGAATTCCACCAGTGAATGAAAAAGATGAGACAGATATAGCTTTATCACTTTCTAATCTTAAATGTGAAGTGCTAATGAAGGATTAATAGATATTTTAAATCTGGTTGGGATACTAATCATTATTAGGGTTGTTTTCCATATAATCTTCAAAAGGAGTTCAAAGAAGTGATAACTCAGACTTACAAGCTATCTGCAAGTCTACTGAACTGCATGAAAATATATTATTACTAAAATCTCAAATTAGTTTCTGATTAAAGTACTTTACACAGCTTGTCTTAAATTCAAAAGTTTTTGATGGAAAGATATTGAATTGGAGGTATTTTAAATGATAAATCAAATTTCTTTGGATAGGAATTGGATCTACCTATCTTTTGGGCAGCTTTGAAAGTCTCAGCCTATTTATGTTGGACCACTAGGAGATAGGCAAATTTTAATTACCATGTGAAAAAAGTTCTTTTAAATCAGCTATAAAAAATTATTTTTAAAAAATAATTTTACTTTGCTAGACTGCACATGCCTGCACATCAAGTGACAGCTCCTTGTGAGTGAGGAAGTCCAGTAAGTGCATTACTTAAGCCACGTTTCAGATGGCTAAGTTATGTCTTTGGAGATACAAGTTAATGTATTTATCATTTTAAAAACAAGAATAATATTGCATAAGAAGTGAATTGCTGAAATGAACCTAATTTAAAATTATTTTATAAAATTGTTTTAAGTAAATGAAAGGCCTTATCTGGCGGAAATGGTAGTACTTTTTTATCACTCGTTTCAGCAAAGATGAGATCTTTTGTATGCATTTATCAAATTATTTCTCTGTATTTTTCTCCACAGTTGAATGTAGCAGTTTTCCTCTCTGCTTTAGTGTTATTGTATTGAAAAACTCCTACATTTCCCCTCCCAAAAGAAATTGCATAATACTTGCAAAGCCAAGAAGTGTAATCTTTGTGAAGGGTTCAAGGTAGTGAAGGAACTATTTGTGAGTTTTATTTAGCTGAGAACCAAAAGTACACCTAATTTGCCAAAAAACAATGTAAAGTTGGTATGTTTTCATGAATCTGGATCCTGCACTGATCATAAATTCAAGTGTCTTCTACTGGGAGCCCAACTCACATATTCAAAAGAAAAAAACAAGTCTTTCTATTCTTATAGAAATGGAATTATTGCAATTTTGCTGCCAAAGTCCTTAATTGCTCACTCCCGAAAAATGTGCTTTCCCCCATTCCTCTTTCCCACCACGTGTTTCCCATTTTCAGATTTCCTGGCGGAAATATTTTCTCCTATGGTATGCCACAGCCAAGATAATGAAACAAAAACATCTTTGAACCATTCAGGGTGCTACAGTTTGGAAATTGGGTGTAAAATATGAATAATAGCTTTCCTCTGAGATATTTTGTTATCTTCTGATCAACGCTGCTTGAAGTGAAACTCAGTGAGACAGAAAATGAGCTGGTTTTTTGTAATAGGCCATTGAAAATCTCATTGTAGAGGATGCACAAAACCCCTCTAATGACTCTGTATTTGATAGTTTCTGGATACAATATGTGATAACAGTGGGATAATTGCAACACAAAAATTTGTAATCCTTTTTCCTCAAAATCTTCTGGCTGCCTTTTCTTGAAAAGATGATATAGAGTCAGTTCCTTCGGTCTCAGAACAGCTGAAGCTTATTACTGGCAGATCAGGGCATGGAAAATGCTATTTTTCAACCCAGGGGCCTGAAATAAAAGTGGCTGGTGACCAGACATAAATGGCACAGCTGAGTGGGCGTGGTGCAGGGATGGGTACATAAATACACACATCTAGATTGAAGCCCTTTCTCTCAGGACTGTCAGGGAATTAAGGACAATTTTATGTTGAAAAGAGTTAGACTTGACAGAAATGGCAACGAATACCATGCTCCCATCTATGGAGATCCATATTAGGTAATTTTCTAGGCACTATTGCCAAGACCATTATGTAACCTCTGTCACAAGAGAGCTCCCAAACCCTACTGGGCAGCTTGATCTAACACCAAGATTAAGGCAGCTCCAAGAAGGAGGTAGGATGAGATAATTTCCAGAGGTCTCTTAATTTTTTTCCCTGTCATTCTGTTTTTACCAGACACACATTTCTCTAGTCTGAGCAGCTACATATTTACTCTAGGAGTTTATGGGTAAGGAAAGAGAGAGCAGGAGGGGGGAGTGGTTATTGGAATGTATTTTCCTTTATTCATCACTCTCTGACTAATACTCTGTCTCAGTCTGCCTCTGCTGTTACCATAGAGTTGATTTCAAAACAACAAAGGAAATAAAATTATGCAGGCCACCTCATTCAATACTTCATAACAAGACACAAAAAGTAATGAAATTACTTTCCCTAATCTACACTGGGGAAGAGCTGCCTATTACCTAATCCTGAGTCAAATATTCAGAGACCCCAAAAGGGTCAGTGTCTTCCATGCTACAGCTGCATGGTTACTGGTTAAGAAGAGTAAAATTTCACCTTTTTTCTTCTGATGTTGCAAGGTAGATCTGAGATTAATCACTATAAATTACTGTAAAAGGATGATTTCTTGTGCATGTGGTACCCATGCAGCATATTGCCTGTAAGATAAACTAACCAGGAAGAGAAAATAAAGGAAAATTTCCAGGGACAAGGGAGGTGAATGTTAGGGAAACCTTGGAGTCCAGGCTTTTACCTCTGTTATGGTAACAGATAATCTGTTTATTTGAATCAGTGAACCAGAATAAGAGGGATCTGAGGGAATTATATAAATGAGGAGCCTGACTCAAGATGTTTGCTTGGCAAATTTCATATGAGATCTTGCTTCTCCAAAAAAAGGATACTGGGATTTCCACAAGCAAACTTAGTTATTACAGCCAAGAATATATCTTTCTGCTATTTGTGGAAATTTCAGATATTTGTTCCCCCTGAGTATAAAATTGTCTGGATTTTGGAGACTATTAGTTCTTCCAAACAGTGTGATGTGCAACGTTTTGTCTCCAAGACTTTGGCAGTCTGAAAAGCCCATTATCCTGAAAGTGCTTTGTAATGGGTGGAGAACTGGGATGCTGTGCTACTCTCAATGCTAATTGAATGGCTGTATTATAAAAAGCTGTCTTATTCTTTGTTCCATTTAGATGAGATTGTCTGGAGACAATAAAGAGTGCTATCTTACTATCGTTTAATGTTTCTATTTCAGGCTTTCAAAAATATATATTGTTTAGCAATTTCCTGTGAGGTGATGTCTGCCCTCAACCTGGTCTGTGTTCTGCCTGCAGCTTCCCTCAAGGTGTACATAGCTTTTTTTCTGCACGTATATAACCCTTAGTTTTTTGTTAAATTATGAATTTTTAAAAAAGGAAAAAAACCACTCCATAATAATCTTTCTACTCATATATACACTAAATATATAAATATATACAAACATATTTTACATTCAAATATATAAAATATATAAATAAATAAAGGTTTGGGACTACTTTTAAAACAGCGGTCAGCACCTGTTAGACTATTTACCAACAGGAAGGAAATATTCATAGGCAGCAGGATGTAAAAAAAACCAGCATCCTGCTTCAGCTATTTTTAGTTTGCCAGCATTATTTCTGTATCTCCTAATTTTATGTCTTCAGTATTAGTTGCATTTATAGCAATAGCATGCAGTGTTGCAAACATCTCCCAAAACCCTTCAGAGGGAAGCAGCCAGAATAGACTGCTGGCATCAATGGCACAACTCCATAACCCCAAATGTGCAAGAAACTTTGACCATTATTGAATGGGACCATAAACCCAAAGAGAACAGAAAGCTTGGAAAGGACGAGTAAAGAGCAGCAGGCCTTTTGTAAAACAGCAGGAGCAATCTGACAGCTGAATTTCCTGCTCGGAGCACCTGAGGTGCAGCCATGGTGAGGCAGGAGTATTGATTGCACAAAAGAAAAAGCAATATGTAGAGCCACTATCCAGAGGTCTGTTACAAATTTGATTTGATAGAAAATGCAGCTTTTATTTTTCTTCCTTTGTCAGTGCTGCACTTCCACTACTTTAGACATCATCACGATGGGGTGGATTTATAGACAAACAGAAAGGATGAAATCTTGCAGTACTCTGCTGCAGCTCAGGGAGTCAGGTCATATTTCTGGGGCTGCAATTGTGTGAATGGAGGCATAACAGTGGTACTAAGTCTTCTGCAAGCCATGGCCTTCCTTTGGACAGCATTGTGGATGGACAATTTTGTTCACAGCTCATTTTTCGCTTCCGTGGTTTCCCCCAGTTTCTCATAACTTCTTAAACTGGTACAACCCAGAAGTATTACTCTGATTTAGCAGACTTCTGAAAACAGCTTTGACACTCTTGTTTTATAGACCCAGGTTGTTTCTGGGTGTTACCAAGAACAAAACTTTTATTTACTCTCTCTATATTTTACCACACTTTGCATTAATAGTTTGTCTGAATGAACAAATCTGCCACTGCATCACTGAGAGAAGACTAGCCTTGCAGTCACCTGTTATCGAAGGCACTTTCAAAATATCCTCAAGAGATGAAGAAAGAATGAAAAAAAAGAAGCTTTAGTTCTTTCTTTGCCTTTCTTTCTTTCATATTCTGAGAATTATAGTCACAGTATAATTGACCACAGTTAGCAATACTGCTCCCTCAGTAAAACCTGCCTTGAAAATAAAATTCAACCACTTTCATTCTTCCACAGTATAAAAGTTAAATATGGATATGATGCAAGGAGGCACTGGATCTGAACACATGCTCATCCATGCTCATTACTCGCCAGCTGCCATAGGCTGTTCCTTCAGGAAGTGAGCAGAAACAAAAGATCAAACATGGAATGATCTTTCCTCCAGAAAACTTCACCTTGTTCTGGCATGTAAGGGATTTCTGAACTGGGTGTTACATCTGAACTGTTGCATTTACCCATCCATGGTGCAAATTCCTTCTGCAAATGTGTCTAACCCTTTTCTGAAGTAACTGAGCTTTTTTCAATCCCCAATATCCTGTAGCAAAGAATTCTACTCCTAAAGTATGTAGAAAGATATTCCATGCATCCTTTTAGTACCATACTATATTGGTAGCTCAGGAAAAGGGCAGCCTGTCCTGATCTTGTTAGAAATAGGGTGAACACTAAAAAGACCTCACATGTGGTTATTGGTAAAATACTTAGGCTCTTACTTCTTTTCAGTGAACTTTTCACTAGATCTTCAATAGTAAGGAAAATGCTCAGTCAAGGGGTAAACAATCTTTAGAATAAAAACTGTATATTTACTTCATATGTAAATTTCCTCTTTCTGTGTTTTTTTTAACTTTGATTAAGTTATTGTGCCACGAATTTACTCTTATATGTATTTTCACTCCCATGAGTTCTACCATACAAATGATAATCACATATCCCATTCAAACCAGAAAGAAGACTATATTTTTACAAAGAAAAAATAATAATATTTTATCTCTCACAGACTTTGTATTTTAGCTTTATATTTTCATCCAGAATGTTTCATTAAGAATAAAAACTTTTAAAAACTTATGCAAGAAACCAATAGTAAAAGAAAATGCATGGTTTTATTATCAATCCTTTATAAGAAGGGGTTTATTTCTGTTGATGAAACTTTTTGTGCATACTCTAGTAAACATTTGCAAAACTTTTCATGCATATTGCAGTAAATATCACTCACACTGATAAATGCAAGGATGTTAACTTCAACCCAATTGCCTTTAGACTTTGACTGTAGAAATGTTCTGCATCTACTTCCAGCTCTAGAGTCTGCGCTAATGAAAACTTGCCTATTTTTTTCAGCTGTATGTGAAAATTAAAAAAAAAAAAACCACAACCTGAGGCATCTCATTTGCCTCTTTACCTTCCTATTAAATCTCTGCAGGCACTCAATTAAAAACATGAAAGCAAAAACTCTTTGGTTTTACAGCCATTAAGTATCAACAGTGTTTTTGTTATTGCTGAGCAGGGATTGAACAGAGCCAAGGCCTTTGCTGCTCCTTGTGCTGAGGAGACCCAGCCAGGACAGGTGACCCCAGCTGACCCAAGGGACATTCCAGACCATGTGACATTGTGATCAGTGTATCAAGTGGCGGAGAGAAAGGAAGGAGGGACATTTGGTGTGATGGCATTTGTCCTCCCAAGTCACTGTGATCTCCGATGGGACCCTGCTCTGCTGGAAATGGCTGAACACCTGCCCAGCCATGGGAAGCAGGGAATTCATTCTTTGTTCTGCTTTGCTGTGCAAGCAGCTTTTGCTTCCCCTATTAAATTGTTTTTACACAAGTTTTACCCACAAGTTTTCCAGGTTTTACCCTTCTGATTCTCTCCTTGACCCCACTGGTGGGGGGTGAGTGAGCAGCTGTGAGGGGCTGGGCTGCTGGCTGGGGTTAAACCACAACAAGAGTGAAAAAGAACAGGAAGGCACTTTGAAAACATCCAGTTTTTGTGTTTGGACCTTACCAGTGTGGTCACTGCAGAATGGCCTTACACATGGATTAGTGGTCACTGTTCTTCTTCAGGTCTTAGCTTGAGCAAAGAAAGACTTGGAAATACTCAGGCTAAGCATGTTTCCAGGGTGAATCTTGGTCAGACACCAGATAAAACCCCACCCCAAGTGCTCCAGTTCCTCTCTCTGCCCTGCCTAGGGCTAAGAAATCTAGCTGGGAACTTTTTTATAAATGTAGGAATATTGGGTTACCTAAACCAGGTGCCGTATCACTCATCTTTGCTTGTGTCCTCACTTGTCTAATCCTGTCTAAGAACCATTCATGAGGATTCAATGAAATAGCATCACTTAGCCACCCACTTAAAAAGTGCTGCAAACAGCTGAATTTAGGGTTGGTGGGAATGGTTACTGTTATGGCCTATGATAGAAGACAATTGAGATCCCTTTATTAAAAATTGGTGATGAGGGTACCAATAGCATGTTTGGCTTCTTGTCTAAACTCCTCAGGTGTATTCAGGACAGAAATAAATAGGATATAGTGAACTAAGGCTCAGAAAGAGTATGTAAGCTTTTCTATTTTTCCTGAACCCAAAGGAAACAGCATACAGCAATTGTTTATGGAAAGTGGACATTGGTTATAAAATATGTTGGTCTTGTTAGACAGGTCCTCTGAATCAGTTCTTAACTTGACAGTCTAACCCAAAATCATCAGTAGAAGTTCCTGTGGAAATAGCATTTTAGCCTAGGAATTCAGAAGCTGCTAAACAGACTGATATTTATCACAGACAAAAGAAACATCTGCATCCTGCAGTGCTGCAGCCCAGTTCAACAACTTGGAATAGAGTCCCTCTTTCCTTTATTTCCCTGCTCCTTGCTCAGAACTGTTTGCTCGTCCTCAGAGAAGGCTTGTCTGCACTTGGTCCTCCCAGGTCTGTGCTTTCCTAAATAAAAATCAGCTGTGACCCTTCATGCTCAGTTATACTTGGCTGTGAAGATCATGCAATTTGGTAAGAATATAATATTGGAATTTCTAGATGACTCAGTTCTTGTGCTCAAAAAGTCATGGGAATTTGAGTCACGACACTTGCAGTGTTTAACCACAAATGCTCTCAACCAGCTGAAGGAAATAAAGAGGATTGGTGTGTATTAATCAATAGATAAAAGAGTTCAGATTTAAATTTCAGTCTGTTTAAACACTCTAAATCAGCTATGTTAGAGAATAATATACGGGTTTCACTCCTCTTAATTAAAGGAATCCATCGGACTGTAAAGTTTGGATTCTCCTCAGTTAGGCAGCTGGGTTGTCTTCAGCAGCAATCTCTTTCCAGCATTTTGCTCAGATAAAGAACAAGGTCATGACAACAAAGGATCCATACTAATTATGAAAAACAAAACTTGTCAATATGAATGCAGTATGTAATGGGATTGTTCAGGTTATGTGGTGCAATAAAATAAAATGCTGAAAAGATGAAAAGAGAGATTTGACTATAATGGAAAATGTACCCATGCAAACCTGCTGGGACCAAGGAGGTTTTCTCTAAATGATTTCATGTGTCAAATAAAAAATGCCTCAAGAACAGGTTGATGACTAGTTTTTATCTGCTTACTTAATCTGTGCTTAAAAATTGTATCATGCCTACAAAACAAAAATCTGACTTCTGGCTGTTGACAGTAAACTATTTTTTAAACTGGAACTGAGTTGTGCCTAAATTTCTATTAATAAATTTTTCTTACTATTTTATTACCATCAGTGAATTTCTGAGTACCATGGATGAAAGCTCTTTAAATCTTCAGATAATTTAAGACATTTTTCTCTATATTCATTATCTGTCTTGTACACTGCACTAGATCTCCTACAGTGGTTGATTGACCTCAGCAAATTGTGTAAACACAACTGAATTACTGCCTAATTAGCAGAGGAACTATTAAAACATTTGGTTTGGAGTATTTGTTGGGAATTTTTCGGGGGTTTTTTTGCTTTGTTAATGATGAGCAAAGTATTCGTAAAGCCCTGAGTTTAAATCAAGAAATAATGAACTGGTCATTTGAGGAAAGTTTAATGTGAAGTACTCCAGAGGATTTAGTTAAATTCTTTTTAAATCAAACGAAATGTCAGCTTCAGCTTTTCAACTATTCAAATTATTTTCACTTTAAATATATTCCATTGGAAGTTTATTTCCATTTATCTAATGTTTCCATGAGAAATTCCAAGAAATTACGATTCATGATTGCCATCAATTTGAAGCTGCACTGGAGGCCCTGGCTAATACAGGTAGTTTCAGTCAGCCAGAGGATGGCTTCAGTGAAAACAGGAGCATCCACATCAGCTGTGAAGTCTCTTCTCCCTCCTTCAGAGCATGTTAGAAAATAGGTTTTACTGAAATACAAATTACATCAGCCAAAAATTAAAAATATCGCTTGACTTACCTAGCTTTGAAAACCATATTGTTAGGCCACAGAAATTTTTGTGATTTAGGTTGTTAAGTTGACAAAGGTCAATTCATTTATATTTAGGACTTTGCAAATTCTGCATTTGTTGCAAGTCTCTGGGAGATCAGAAAAAAAAATTGAAAACTTGACTCCATTATGGATAATATCACACACCAGGGGTCCTGATAAGGTCTAGGCAAAGTGAATAATCATGACTTCCTGTAACATAGCCCAGACACAAATTCTGATCAGATTGGCTGGAAAATAATTTAAGATTCCACAGATGGATAAACAAAGGTATTTCATCTGTTTCATGGTGAAAAAAAACCCCACTCTTAATTTCCTCATAGCTGTCTGAATCTCTCATATCTAATTTAGTATTGTCTGCTCTGATACATTTCCATTCAGATCTGGGGATATGCCATATGTTTCACCCACTGTTCTCATTACTCTTACAAAGCTTGGATGCTTTTTACTGAGAAGTGCATAGGCTTTTTTGTTCCTTTTTTTTCTTTTTTTTTTTTTTTCTTTA
>VXAX01003879.1:0-55649 GCA_013399835.1 Leptocoma aspasia
ATTGTCAAGAGTCCTTTTTTACTGCATGGGCCATGGCAATAGATTGACCCTTGGAAACCTGTGTGCCAAATCATGGCAAAACAGAGACACCCCAACAAACTCCTCAGCTGACAGTGGTGACCAGCAGGCACAGAAAGAAACAGCCTTGGGAGGGGGGCAGGTTTGGAGGGCTGTGTGTGAGGCTGGAGCAGCACAGAGCTGAAACACCCAGGCTGTGCCAGGTTTGCCAAAGTTGGAACAACACAGAGAAAAAGAAAGAGGAAGAATGATAAGAAAAAGGAAAAAAAACCCCACAAAACATATAAATCTAATGAAAGAGTCCAAAGTAGCAGAGGATGGGGTTATGCAATTTCAATTTGTCCAGCGCTGCTCACAGACAAACACTCCCTGCAGCAGCAGGGACTTGTGCAAGGCAGGGTTGTGAAATCCCCGTGCTCTGCCAGCTGTTGCCCAACGCTGCTGGGTAGCAGGGCTGCACTCCAGGATAATCCAGGATCCTACAAACACCCCAGCAAGGCTCTGGCACTGTGCACACACAGGGCTGAGCAGGGACAGCAGCACTGCAGTCTCTTCTGGGGTCTCTTGGGAATCGTGCAACCATCCTGCAGGAAGAGGTGGTCAAGAACAGACAGGACAGCCTTTCTGCTGCTATCAGTAGCCACTCCCAGGCTGCTCCTGATAAAGTCTCTGATGGGCCAGGGTTTCCCATGCAGGATGTCTACAGATATCATACACAGGCACGAGGTAACTCCCCAGGTGATTATTTCCTTCCCCATTACCAAAAAATTGTCTCCTGTGAAATGGTAGAATGTGAGAAACTCCCATCCAAAAGGACTTGTAACGTCCAGGACTGTATGCTCAAAGCTGGCCAGGGAACCAGTCCTCCTTGGGGTGCACAGGTACATCAAGGCTAATTTTTGGTCCCAAAGGTTTGAGGCAGAGGGTAAATCTTGGGTCAGTGCAGACATCCAGGTTTAAGACCTTAAACAGGATCTACTGAACCCACAGAGGCCAGATGAGGATCTGGAGATGCTCCTGTGAAGGCAAGCATGTAAAACTCACCACAGTGGGCTCCAGGAGCCAAAACACTGCCTGGGAGCTCCCACAGGAGGGCTGCTGTGTCTGGGGCTTAGTTAAACATTTGTACTTAGAGTCTCATGATTGTTGACTGGAAGGGTAATTCCCAGCTGTAAGAGCAGCTTTGGTATGATTGTCCTGTGTTTGGAGTCTATAAAACCATGGAGCTTTCCTCTCTCATCTCTGCTCTTGGTTTGACTTGGGTGCAAGCTGCACAGGTGTGCTCCCTCACCATGCTCTGCAGGGATTAGGCAATTAAACAGTGATTTGGCAAATAGTTTATTTGCTAAAAAAAAAAAAAAGTGATTTATTGAGTTTTAACTTGCAGTATAAATTTGGTTGAAAGTCATTTTTATTATCTGGACTTGCAGTGCCAGAGGGAAGGGACAGTCCCCTTTCACACACACATCTAGGGAGCCAGCCAGCCAAGGTCAGGGGGTTTGAGCCCCATTTCACTGCCACTCTCCTTCATTCTTCAGCTTCAAAACCCACATGGCAGGGCTTATTCATTCCACATGAGCAAATTCAGTAGTCACTGCCATAGTGAGCTTCAAACGCAGACCAAGAGCTGCCCACTTCTTACCCTAGGAGGAATTTCTGTCCTTGCTCAGGGCTGGATAAAGAGCTGCAGTTGTTTTTCATACATTTGCAGATGTTTGCTTCATTTGTCCCAGGCCTGCAATGCTCCAGAGCCCCTTTGGAACGAGCCAGGACCAGAGAAGGAAGTGATTTTAAAAAGAAAAGAAAGAGAAGAGATGGTTTTTGGAGACACCTTATAGCACCTTCCAGTACCTAAAGGGACAGTAAGAGAGTTTTGAGAGGGCTACAGAGAGCAACTTTGGACAAGGGCCTGGAGTCAGGGGGGAATGGCTTTCCACTGCCAGAGGGCAGATACAGATCTCATATTAGGAAAAATAATACCTTTTTACCATGAGGGTGGTGAGACCCTGGAATCTGTTGTAAGAACATATTATAAGTTGCTTTGTATGTAAGTTTGTAGAAAAATTTTCTTATGAGAAAGTATTTTTTTACTGTCTTTTACTCTGTACAAGTTTCTGTAAACAAAATCTCTACTGTGTGTTTCAAGGACATTTAGATTTCTCTATCTGTCTCCTATTAATGGGAGATAGGCGTTCTCTTCCTCTCAACCTATTAAGTGAAAAGTTGTTATCTCTGATTGTATAAACTATTCTAACATTCCTAAGACAAAGCTTGAAGCAAGAGCTTCAGATGCTCCGTGCTGAGCAGATAATAACCCAAAATCCTTTAAATTATAGAGTCGTGTTAATAAATCATATTTAACCTTCTGATATTATTATCAAAAGTTCTTTGTTAATAAACAAACCACAACAATAGGCTTGCAGTGACAAGACGGGGGGGAATGGATTCCCACTACCAGAGGGCAGATACAGATCTGATATTAGGAAAAAGTTCTTTACCATGAGGGTGGTGAGACCCTGGAATCCATTGCCCAGAGCAGCTGTGGCTGCCCCAGGATCCCTGGAAGTGCCCAAGGCCAGGCTGGACAGGGCTTGCAGCAACCTGGGACAGTGGAAGGTGTCCCTGCCCATGGCAGGGGGAGGAACAAGATGAGCTTTAAGGTCCCTTGCAACTTAAACTGTTCTATGGTTCAGTGCCAGGGCAGCATCAGACCCACCCCAATGAGCCTTAGAGCATCTCCAGGCCAGGTCTTGTGCCACACAAGCCAGTGATTCTCCTTTCCTACAGCACTGCCACTCAGACCCTCTGCAGCCTGGAGAAGAGCAGGCAAAGACAACTTGTCTCTGGGGCCAGATGAGGGCACAGGCTGAGTCTGGAACCACAAGAAAGAGCCTTGGAGGGGGGAGATGAACACACAGCACATGGAGAGAGGCATCAGGTGCCCAAAGGGATCAAAGCAGCAGCTCTACATCTTGCCTGGTCCTGCTCCTTTTCCTCTCCAGCGCTGAGGTCTTCTCAGTGCCAGTGGCACTCTTGCCTCTCTTTGCTCATGGCCAGATAAAACTCCAGATGATCTAGAAGCAGCTGTAACATGCCCACAGTCTAGGAGAACCTCTCCAACACAAAAGCCACCAAACCCATCATCCCTCACCACCATCCTGCTCTGCAGAAGCTGCAGCTACAGAGCTGTAGCTGATTTGAAACTGGGAAGAGAGCTACTCCATGATTTTGTCCTCTTCTTGGACAAAATCTTTGACCACACCCATGAAAGTAAAGGGTTTGGGAAAAAACAGGAAGAATGATGAGAAAAGCAACACATTGCAGAGAACTTAAAGGAAAAAGAGAAAAAGGTGTGAGGGTGAGAGTGATGGGTTCACTAAGTGCCACCTGAACTGCAACCACTTTCAAAGCTAGTTTAGGCCATGCCAGAGGGTGGTCAGCAGTGAGTTCCTGTCTGAGACCTGTTCATCTCAATAAGTTTCCCCTAGAAACACAGCTGGGCCAAAATAGAAATTCGTTGTTGGAATGTGTCAATTTAGATCATATTTTCTATGGAAAAAAAGTCAAAATGAATCAGTACATTTTTCTCTTCTCATTTCAGTGAGGTAGAAAGTTTCATTTGACCATGATTTAATTTAAGCCTTTAAAGCTAAATAACCTCTTGCACAAGAATAACCTACATGAATCAGCACTAGATATCCACCGTGCAAATCTTGCAATGAGCCACCAGTACCAAATTATTGAGTTCTTCATTCCCCTACACTTTGCAACTACTCTTTTCCTTGGAGAAACCTTCCAATTTGTGCACTGAGGTGAACTCATGTGTATTTTCTTATGGCTGAAGCACTCTTGCCTAATAGGATCTATCCTAAAACCCCACCAAAGTGTGCTTGGGATTGGATGACTTGACGAGCCTCCAGAATGAGCAGCATTTGCAGGACTTACCTGTGATTCAATCACTCCCTAAAGGTAACAAAGCAAAGACCCAGCACATTAAAAGGTTTACCCTTATGAATCCATCCTGTTCCAGCACAGACTGAACCAAACTGGTACACAAATCACAGTTAATATCCTCAGAACTCTCATGGTATGCAAAAGGAATCTATTTAAATCTGGAACTGAGATTCTACTTTGTGGAGAAAGACTTTCCAAGCCTTGGGAAGAAGAGGGTTATTGCTGCCTTGTAGGAGACCCTTTCCTTTGCTCTTTGATCCAGTTCCTCACCCATCCATGCTGCATCCAGCATTTCTGGGCTAGCTCCTCTCAGGGCTGTTCCCTACAGGGAGTGCAGAGGAGTCTGCCCCAGGTTTGGTTCCTGTTGCTGTTCCCAGACCTCCACTGTCTCAGACACAACCTGACTTGTCCTCCCCCACCCACAGGAATTGCTGTGACTGTCCTGCCCCAAGCACATGCTCTTTGGGACTAAAGCTGTCTTTGCACATGTGTCTGTACAGCACCTAGCACAATGACCTGGTAATTATAACAGAAGCTAAAT
Organism: Leptocoma aspasia; assembly: GCA_013399835.1. Lineage (NCBI taxonomy): Eukaryota > Metazoa > Chordata > Aves > Passeriformes > Nectariniidae > Leptocoma > Leptocoma aspasia. Next base: position 4,514 of record VXAX01003879.1, read on the forward strand.
TACTGCTAAAATTAGGTGCTTATTAACATTATCGCCTCTGGGCACCACCACAACACTTAATAATGCTGCAAGTCTAAGAGGAACATCATAATCTTCATGAAAAACTGTCCTTAGGGACAGTATTTCTGTACCAGGTCTCAGTTTTCCATTAGGTCACATTTTACTCATGGAAAAAAAATATCTGTTCAACTGCCTGAGGATTTCAGTTCAGTTCAATGATTTCAACTGCAAGATGAAGGCATGCATGTGTTGTCACCTCTAAACTTTACTTTTGGTTGTAAGCTTTGAGTCACAGGCTTTGAGAACACTTTTGGGGGTTAAGGGATTGGGACCCTGGCAGGTCCCACGCACACAGAACTGCAGCAGAATCAGCAGCACAGAGCCAAAACCAAGCTGTGTGTTCTCCTCTCTAGTTCCCACAGCCTCTTTCCTGTGACCAGGATTCCTGGTGGGGTCAGGTCCAACCCCAGGGTGAATTTAGGACCATGGCTGGAATGCAGCACGGCCAAACTTCACTTTGCTGCTTAAATCCCACCCGGTTTGCTGAGTTGTTGAAGTGAAATGTGGCCCACGGCAAGTCCCTCAGGAAAGGCTGAGAAGAGGGCAAAACTAGCTTGTTCAGGTGCCAGATGGTGAGGCAAGGGGCAGGGTGAGGACATGAGGACAAGGAGGAAGGGTTTTGGGGCACTCCTCGGGTCCCAGAGCTGTCCCCTGCCAGACCCAGCACCCTGGAGAGGACACAGACATCCCAGCAGGGAGATGCAGGCAGGACTAGAGCAGAGCACTGGGACAGACCTGAGCACCTCCTCTGAAGACAGCCTTGACAAAGGACTCTTGGCAATAATATTAGAAGGTTAAATATATTTTATTAACATGATTCTATAATTTAAAGGATTGAGTTATTATCTGCCCAGTCTGGAGCATAGAAGCTGCTGTTTCCAGCTCCGTCCAAGGAATGCTAGAACAGCTTACACAATCAGAGATAACAACTTTTCACCTCACAGGTTGAAAGGAAGAAAAACCCCATCTCCTACATCAGGAGACAGGTTAGAGAAACTTCTGTCCTTGAAAAACAGCTCAGAGATTTGTTTATAAGATCTCATACAGAGTAAAAAGACGCTTTTTTATGGGAAGAATTTTTCTACAAGACTACATGCAGAGAAACTTCTAATATGTTTACACAACAGAAGCCCAGCACCAGCTCTCTGTCCCAGGTGAAGAAAGGACACAGCCCCAGCCGGAGAGCAGCCCAGCTATCTCACACTTCCCTGCTGCTGATAACGAGCCCAGCAAGGAGGGACAGGGAGCCTCTTCCCGGCTCTGTCCCTCACCAACACCCCCACAAGCACTCATATTATCTGTGTCAAGCACATTTTTATGTAAATGCCCCAAGCATCCCTTTCAGAGGTACAAAGCTTCCCAGACTAAGCCCCTGAATGGCTCCGGCACATTTCCCGTGCCTCAGCTGCTCGCCCAGACAAACAGAAGTGTGGCTCTCCACAAAGGGCTATGGAAATGCCGAGCTGAGGAGGGCTGAGGGGAGGGGGCAAGCAGGGGCCAAAGCTATTTCAATGACAGAAGAAAAGCCCAGCTCTGGTATCTGGATGAGTCAAGGAAGGGACAGGCTCCACAGATGGATAAATGGAGCTACACGAGGCAGACGGCTCAGCCTCCCAACAATGCCTCATCTCTGGGCCCCGGAGTGTCACTGTGAAGGCAGGGGCTGCACTTCCAACCTGGGTTCTCTCCATGGAAACAGCCTACAGAGCAGGGAAGGGGTTGTGGAAAATCAGGAGACACTGAAGACCATCACACGATGTCCCCAGCATCCACACGTGCTGCAGGGAACAGTCCAAGGGACAAGAGAAGGGGCAATATCCCACATTCCACCCTCATCCCACCATAACTGGGACCCTCCTTCATTCCTGCTTCCCCTGGCTGGTGGTCAGTGCTTGGTGGCACATCCAGCAGCTCTGCCTGCTCGAGGCAGAGTGCAAGAGCCCACACTCAAGAAACAACTGTTTCCTCTGGCAGGAATAGATCAGCAAGAAACTCGTGTTCAATGAGAAAGCTTTGAAAGCATCCACAGACACCTCTTACCCCATGCTGGAGGCTGGTGTGCCCAAGAGACGGTTCCCCAACACCCACCCAACCAGAGGGACTTTCTAGCTTTTCTCTGCAGTGGTTTTGCAACAAATCAGGTGTTCTAACAGTACAACCTCATAGGTTGTACTTTCCCAGCCATAGATTAGGAACAACTTCATTAGAAGCCTGATCAAAGGGTGTACCAGAGATGTGGCCTGCCTTGGCTTTCCTGTGTGCTCCATCCTGTGCTCAGTAAAGCATCTATGGGGCCAAGCCAGGGTCAGCAGGGGGGTCCTGATATGCACAGGACCCTCTCTCTTTTGGAGGGCCCAGAGGAAGCTGAAGCTGCTGCAGAAATGCTGCACTTAGGAGACACAGCAAACAAAATTCCATGGGGACTTGTATGTTTGTCTGTGGGTGAGGTGGGTATGGGGAGGGTCAGCAGGGAACTGAGGACAGACAGATGGAGTGACATCTGGATTTGGCATTTCACCACCTCACACACTGGCTGAGCCTTGAAGATGGGGAAAAAAACCACACAATGGGAATATGATACCAATGTCTGTGCACAAAGGACGTTTTGGGGCAGCCCAGGTGTCTCACACCAATGTCACCTGACTCTCACAGGGTCAACTCCACAACACCAGCTGTGCTCTGCTGATGGAGAGCAGCAACACCAGACCTCACCTGGCAAAATCTTCTCCCTCTGCTGTCCTCTGCTGTCACACATTCCAGTCACTCACATCAACTGTCACAAGAGGCTGCTGAGAAAAACTGGGCAGGCTTTGGCAGGGATGAGGGGCCACATTCCAGTCACTCACATCAACTGTCACAAGAGGCTGCTGAGAAAAACTGGGCAGGCTTTGGCAGGGATGAGGGGCCAACACAGCATGGCTTTCCCAGCATCACTACAAGCCAGAGCACTGAGAAAGCTTGACAAGAAGGCCAGGATCCACGTGGAAAGCCCTGGGCAGTGTTTCCAGCTGCTTCTCATGTACGGAAATCCAGGCAGCACATGGCCTCACTTTTGCTGCCAGCCAAGCTGTGCACTCAGTGTATTAGTGTCCAAAACCAGGCCAAGGGCACACAGCTATCCTTTCCATTGATTGTTCCACTCTGCTCTGACCATTCACCAATAAACTGGAAGGAAGATTGCAGTGAGAGGCAGGGAGAGCCCTGGGACATCCACTGGGTCTGGCCCTCGTGTGACAGGAGGGGCTGGTGCAGCTGCAGACAGGGCCAAGGGAAGGGCAGCCAGTGCCACATCCCCGGGGCTGCAGTGGCACCGTGGGGACTGTGGACACCACTCGTGCCACTCCCATGCAGCTTCCTCCTGCACCGCTGGCTGGATGGGCTGGACCAGCCTCGCCCTCCTCCAGCTCCTCCAACATTATTTATTCCAGCCAAGTTTGCAGCATCCACTGCCCCACCAGTGGGACAGAGCAGGAGAGACAGAGCAGCCCTGGGTGTGGGGAGGGGACCCCAGGGATGAATCTGGAGTGGGGCTGATGGAGAGGATCAGGCACGTGGCATGAGGCTGTGGCAGCCTGGGTCTCTGGGTCCTGCTGGTGCCAGGCCAGCTCTAGGGCTAAAACAAACTTTTTAAGTTAACTTCCCCCTCACTCCCTCCAAACATGGAGCTTCCTGGTGTTCCCCAAGTCCAGGGCTTCATCCCAGCAGGCTGGGAGCTGCAAACCCAAGCAAAGAGCAGCTGAGGTTTGGGTCAGCTCAGCAGCTCTGCCCTGGAATGTGGGCTTTGCAACGAACAATTATGGCAATTGCCAGTGACAAAAACAGACAGAAAATGTTTGTGTCATGGCAACACAGGAAATAAACCCTGAGCAGAGCCTGTGTCCATCACCACTGCTGCCAGTGCAGCTCATGCTCACACTGGTTGATGCCCTGTCTTTTCTAACAGGCTCTGTCCCCACTGTGCACCCCCTCAGGGGCCAAACCAGGGTGGGTTACACCATCCTGACCTGCAGACAGCACACACAGGGCCGAGTGGGGCAGTTTTCACTCAGACAGGGATCCCTGCAGTGCTCAGCCCCACAGAAGCACCCCAAGCAGAGTTAATCCTCCAAAATGGGGTGCACCAGGTGACTTCACAGGGAAGAGCTACTTTGCAAGCTCCACTGGGGGTTATTCACCACCTGATAAACACAGACCCCTCCAGCTGGAGGTGTGTTGTGTCCCATCCAGCCCAGGCCTTGCAGAGACCATGATGTCCAGAAGAGAAGTCCACTCCCTGCCAGGTCTCTTGCCATGGGAGGGTGGAAGGCCCAGCACTGCAGGACACCAGGCATGTAACTCCCTGTGGGCTGCCATTCCCAACCTGCTCTGCTCCCCTTTCTCCTCACTCCCACTCATCTTTTTGCATAATTCAGTCATGACTGATGAGAATTCCCTCCAATTTCCCACTATAAATAAAAGATAATATCTGGACTGAGGCCAGGGAAATAAAACTTCAGCTCTACAGGACAGTGATTCAGCAGAGTAAAACCAGGGTTATAATTGAGGCTGCACTTACTCATCTGGTTTGTGTGCTGGCATCTGCCCATGAACACCAAACTGGTCCGTACATGGACAAAGGACTCTTGACAATAATTTCAGAAGGCTAATATGATTTATTAAAATGACTCCATAATCAGAGTATTTGGGCAATAATGTGCCCAGGTACAGAGCTCAGATGTTTCTTCTTCACTGCCCTGTACAAGAATGCCAGAATGCTTACCATATCAGAAAGATTACAGTCCTTCAGCTCCTTCTCCCACTATCAGGAGACAGGCAGAGGAATTCAATGTCCTTGAAGAACAAACACAGAGATTTTGTTTACAGAAAACCCATACAGAGTAAAAAGACAGCAAAAGGATGTTCTCCCATGGGAAAATTCATTTGCAGGCTTACACGCAGAGAAGCTTATAATATGTTCTAGCAACACCAAACCATGTGTGTCAAATTACAAACCAAGGAGAGGACAAACCCGGCTGCTCCTGTGCCAACCCCTCCTGTGCTCAGATACCCAGATACCAGCCATGCTCCGTGATGTGGCTCTGCAGGGCTCGCCCATCCAGGGAATGGACCTGGGAAAGCTTCCTCCTCCTCCTCCTCACAAACCAGCAGCATCCTCACCATGCTCCAGGTGCAATCAGGCCTGTGTGGTCACCAAGTTGGATTCTTGTCACCAAGGGTGTGCTCAGAGGACAAGGATGTTGTGTTGTAAGAATATATTATAAGGGTTTTTTTGTATGTAAATTTGTAGAATTTTTTTTAATGAAAAACTATTTTTTATTATTTTTTATTTTGTATAAGTTTTTGTAAACAAAATCTTTGATGTGTGTTTAAAGACATTTTGATTTTTTTACTTGTTTCTTAATAATGAGAAATAGAAGGGTTTTTTTCAACTTATGAGGTGAAAAGTTATTATTTCTAATTGTGTAAACTATTCTAGTATTCTTTAAATGAAGCTTAAAGCAAGAGCTTCGGATGCTCCGTGCTGGGCAGATAATAGCCCAAAATCCTTTAAATTATAGAGTCATGTTAATAAATCATATTTAACCTTCTGATATTATTGTCAAGAATCCTTTGTTAATGAACAAACCACAACAATAATGTTGTTTAAAAGGAAATGGATGGCATTGATGTGACCTGCAGCATTTTTGCTGCCACAATGATGCGAGGCAAGCAGACAGGTTGTTTCCAAGATCCCAAGCTGACACGCAGAAAAGATGATGTCCCCTGTCTTGTTTGAGCTCCAGTCACAGAGTCCAAATATTTTAATTTCACTTAGTTTTCTGTGGAATTTGTGAGAAGCTGGATAAGTAGCTCTGCAGCTGGCTGCTGTTCCCTGACTCCCAGAGCCCTGGGGAGCTCCTAAATTGCAGGTGAAGGTAACAGGGGGCCACATGTGGAGCAAGGGGAGGAACAGTGGCTCAAGGCACACTTGCTCATCGGTCTGGCTTTGATGCCAAGTGAAGGAGCAATAGGTAAACCACTCTGTTAGCAGCAGATTAAAATAGAACAATATAATTAGCACCAATTACACGGTTATACAGAAACGGATTTTGTCAGATTAGCATGGTGCTTCTTGAGGAGATTAAAAGATTGGATGATCATGCAAAAGAGCTTTTAGGTGAATTTCTGACAGGGGTGTCTGGGTTGGTGCCATGGAAATGCTCTCAGGGACCAAGTGCAGAAGCCTTTTTGTGCACCATGACACCAAATGTGGAGGTAAACATTTTGCTGTTTTCCAACCCAAGTCTCAGCTTTTCACTTCATTTGCTACCTGTTTCCAAAGTCAAACCAGGAGTGTTTTCTGGGAGGAATGCAGGGCTCTGCATGAGTTCTTGGTGTCACAGCTCCCCAGAGGTCAGGACAAAGCCCTGCACTGGTTCCTCACTCACTCACAGCTGCAGAGCTGCAGGGAGAACAGCCACACTTCGGGCTAGCAGGAGGTGGGGAGCAGGAAATCTTTCATGGGGATATAAGACAGATTCTTCTTGTGGTGACTGAGAGAAGACTGATGAGCCATAAATGGGGAGGAAAATTCCAGATACTCAGTCAGGATGAAATACTGCCTGGACCCTGGCCNTAATAAATATTGTAATAGATAGGGAAAATCTCACTGTCTCGAGCCAGGCAGCAGCACACACCAGTGGAATACTCAGGACAGGCCAGCAGTGAGAGGACTGTGAAGCAGCCCAGATGTGGCACCCACAGCCTGGTGCCTCTCTGCACACATTCCATGCAGCCAGCAGCCACCACCTTCCCCAAAACCAAGGTCCAGGTTAGGTCCACACAGGCACTCCAGGGGTCCCTGACCCAGCCTCCCATTTCAGCAGAAGTATTGCCAGTGACAGGGGACCTCACCCATGGCTCTAGCAAAATGTTTGGAAGGCTCTGAAAATCTGCCACAGCAAGAGTCCAGAGATAAAGTGGCAAATGGCAGAAGAGAAGTCATCAGACAAATCTCCTCCAAAGGTGATGATGAAGGGAAGAGTTTCTGGAGCAGCTCCCCCTTCACTCCTGGGCTGTGGCACTCTGTCCCAGACTGCACTGGAGATGGGGACAGTACCTGGTGAGGCTGGAGGTGTCTCTGGGCAGTAGGGCAGAGCTGTGCTGTGACAGGAGCTGTNACCACAGTACTCTAATCTTTTTGGGTGGCAGTGGGACCAGCCCCCTGAGTGACTGGGGCTGTAGGTGAAGTGTTCAGAGGCAGCCCAGTGACTCTGGGATGGGCCCTGGGTGCTTCAGGAAGGTCTCAGCAAGGCTCAGAGACTGTCAGTGGGGATGGAGTGGGAGGCTCCAGCATTTCTCAGTTTATTCATATGTTAAATCCTGCACATGATGTTTTTCTCACTGTCCTGGGGCTCTCCAGTTGTGAAGCCACTGTGTAATATTGTAATTGATATTGTATAAATATCTATANCCCAGCCTCCCATTTCAGCAGAAGTATTGCCAGTGACAGGGGACCTCACCCATGGCTCTAGCAAAATGTTTGGAAGGCTCTGAAAATCTGCCACAGCAAGAGTCCAGAGATAAAGTGGCAAATGGCAGAAGAGAAGTCATCAGACAAATCTCCTCCAAAGGTGATGATGAAGGGAAGAGTTTCTGGAGCAGCTCCCCCTTCACTCCTGGGCTGTGGCACCCTGTCCCAGACTGCACTGGAGATGGGGACAGTACCTGGTGAGGCTGGAGGTGTCTCTGGGCAGTAGGGCAGAGCTGTGCTGTGACAGGAGCTGTGCAGTCACTATGGACACTCTGGAGAGCCTAAGGACTGGCTCCTGGGTGAAGTACACGTGTTTCTGGACAGGTGAGGAGCCTGTGGAAACCAGGGCACAGTGCTCAACCTCAGGCACGTGCAAGGTTTTCCCTGGCAGCAGGACAAAGCAGCAGAAGGTTTGGCAGAGGTGACAGGATTGCTGTCCTGGTGTTTACCTCCCACCATGGAGAACAGAATAAAGCCCAAAACATGAGAGGCAAGTGAGGGAAACCAGACAGCACTACGACTGGGAGTGGTCTCTGGTGGGCAGGTGTAGGGGACTCAGTCCATGGAAGGACCTGAAGGTGAAGAAAAGTAACTTTTACCTGTCAGAGCAGGTGTGAAGGTGTGGAGAAGAACGTGAGAGAGGGATTAGGCAGGGGAGCAGCAGGAGAGCAGAATCCTTCACACAGTGAGCTGGGTAAAACAGGCAGGACAGACGACTGAGAGTACCTGAGTACCCAAGATGTGGAGAATAAGAGGAAGTGATCTTTGCCTTGAGATGGCAGTGATCGTCCCAAGTCCCTGGTCAAGGCCTTTGGGACAGATCCAGCTTCCTCCCAGGGAGAGAAGGAAATCAGCACACTGCATCCCATTAGCTGCTTACAGCTCATGGGGTGTGAGCACAAGGTCCAGCTGCTCAGAGATCCCTCTCCCACCCAGACCAAGGGAACAGGAGGGAAGAGAAGAGGAGCAAGAGGAACCTGAGGCCAGTTGCTGTCCATTAACTTCTTGCCCAGGCAGCAGGGAACTCTGCAAGAAAAGCACCATCCCAGGGGGTGCAGCTTGAGTCCAGGTGCCCCAGGGCTGGGCAGTCCCTGTGTGTATCCTGCTGCATCCCCACTGCCTCCTCCCCTTCCAGGCTCTGCTCAGGTGCAGGTGAAGCAGGGCTGTGCTGGCACTCTGAGGAAAGCTGCCCTGCTCTGAGCCACCTCTCAGACACAGCCTCGGGGCCAGGTGTGGTAGCAGAGGTGCTGCTGAAGTCTGGGCTGTGCAGGCAAGGGGGTCTGTGCACAGACACCTGTGGGGCCCAAGGGTGCTGGTCCCTGACAGTGGCAGCAGGGATGGTCTGAGGTACAGGCTGGTTCCACAGCAGGGCCCAGCACGTCCGTCCCAAAAAGAGGAGACAACACCAGGAGAGAAGGCAGCTGAAGAAACACTGACTTCACCCCAAAATTTTTTCACTGTAATGTCAACTGAGCAGGAAACATTACGAAAACTCCAGGGAATTCCAAATACCTTTGGGATTTTCCCTTGCCAGGAGTCAGAATGGTTCTCAGGGTGTTGCAAAGGCTGGCAGCCCAGATGCTGAGTGGGGCTTTCACTTCCAGGTCTTGCTCTGTGCCACAGCCTTCAGCAATGCAGACCCTGCCCAGCAGGCATTTCTGCCCAGCCAGCAAAGGTAGGAGGGCACAGATCAGGCATGGGGATTTTCTCTTATTACACCACCTTGCACTGACAAAGGGAAAGGGATGTTACTCTCCATGGGACTTTCAGCAGGGCTCAGCAGCCATGTGTTGTTCCTCACAAAATGTGATTTTACCCCTTGACGTTATGTCCATAGCCCTGGCCCTGCCCTGATGCAGAGGCTGAAACTGTTAAATCAAATCCTCAGGGGAACAGGAAATATCAAATTCAAACTGAAAAGGTAAGTTTATTTTCAGCTCTACCAAAAAGCTTAGATATTAAGTGGATATTCATTTCAAAAGAAAACACAATACAGTAAATGTAATTTATTGCACTATTTTTTCAAAAAGACATTTCATTGTCAGTACTTAAGTAAATACGTTTTGTGGAGAAATGCCAGATGAATTAATTCCCTTTAAGATCTTTATGTTTCTCTAGCCTACTGATTTGCTGTCATAGACTCAGACTGACCCTGTATCACTTATTTTTTTAATGAAATAGGATTTCATCCCCGCTATTTTTGGGTTTGACTCCTGTGCCTTTGTCCACTCAGGCAGCTCCTGCAGGCACTCACCCACCATGCAATTCCCACCTGCATGGGAAGGCACTTGCATGGCTGTGCCTGCTCCCATGCACTCACACATCTCCATGGCAAGCCAGAGGGTAGGGGACATCCTTGGCCTGAGGAGAATGTTTTAGGAAGGCTGCCAGTCTTCTTTTAGCTTTCCTGATAACTGTGTGGGTCTGGAAAGCCCAAGAGTCACCCAGCTGATCAGCTCAGGAAATTAACCCAGGGATTTGAGAGCATCCAGGAGTTGGTAGAAAGGGTGTCTGGAGGTCTTTGTCCAACTTGCTGTCACTAACCCTACAGCTTTTCTTCATCAAGCCCTAAAAAAGCCCAGAACCCAGTCTGAACCTCACCTTGCACCTAGCTCACATCCCTTCCCCCACACTGTCCCCACCCTGGGGGGCTGCACAGCCAGGACCTGCTGCTCCCTGCTGCAGGTGGGCTGTGGGGAAAGGGCAGGACATGACTCTGGGGAGTTCATGAGGCAGGAAGGCTCAAGGGTTCATGCCCTGCCAGCAGGAAGCACTGCCCAAGTTCTGCTGTGCCCCTGCTGTGCTCCCCCAGTTCAGCAGATGCTCACCTCACCCTTTAGAGCTCACCCCATCCCTCGGAGCTCACTCCATCCCTCGGAGCTCCCCCAGAGAATCAGGAGCCAGCCAGGCTACAGCCAACAAGTGTGTTTTTGCTTGGGCAAGCTGGAAACCCACTCCTACCAAGAGCCACCCCCTTGCACCCTCTTCCTCAGCCCCAGCAGCCCCACCCGTGGCTGAGCCCTGTGTGGGCTGTGGCACTGGCCAGGCAGCAGCAGCCCAAGCCACGCTGAGATGACCTCTGCCAGCATCAGATAGCAGTTCAAAAGGCAAGCAGCCTTTCTCCTCACTCTCAGGCTGCCTCTCAGTTTCTTTTAAGCACAAAAACGGCATCAAGAAAAAAAGAAAGGAAAAAAAAAAAAAAAAAAAAGGAAAAAAAAAAAAAAAAAAAAAAAAAAAAAAAAAAAAAAAAAAAGAGGGGAGGAAAGAAAAGAAAGGGGCGATTTCCAGCCAGGCAGTAAAATGCCATCTGTCTCCAGACGGCTCATGTGACATTGACAGACGTCCATTGCCAGCCAGAGCCAAAGGCTCGGCAGCCCGTGGTCCCCAGCCCCTTTCCCCAGTCCCCACACGCAGCGAGGGCTCCTGAGGAGGGACAGAAAATGAACCAGGCTGATCCTTGGTGCCCTTCCCACAGGATGACGAGCCCAGGGCGGTGGTGGAGGAGGCAGTGTTGGACTTTGGAGTGGGCTGTCTGTGCCTTGTGACTTCTCACCAGGCTGAGATCTCCTTGCATCCACCTGTTTTCCTCTCAAAAGCAGCTCCTGGAAAACAAAGGGGATGAACAGCAGGCACCCCACCACCCCCACACCACACAACTGCTTAATTGCCTCTAGGAAAAGAGCCTGGCTGACCCTGGGACCCTCCTGGGCCAGGAGGGCAGAGAGCAGAAGGGCTGTACAGGACTGGAACCAGCCCCAGGCTATCCCTGCCCACACTGCCACAAAGAGGGAAGCTGCAGCTCTCATTTCCTGGAAGCACAGATGTCTCTGGATGACACAGCCACATCCCAGAAAGAGATGTGCACTGATTCAGTCTCAGGGGAGATGGTGGGGAAGTCCCTGTACAGTGTAGAAGAGCCTCAAATGTTCCTGGTTTCCCTGTATTCCCAACAGTGATGGTTTCAGGAGAGCAGGAATTAGGTGGGTGTTGGAAGGTGCATCCTTCTTGCCCCACATCCCAGGCATCTGTGGCTTGGCAGAGCAGCACAGCCCCTGGGAAGCTCAGCACCCCACAGGTCCTGTCACAGCACCAGCTGAGGAGCCCTGGGCAGGCTGGGCACGAGCCACACACCTGCCTGTGGTAGCCACCGTGGTGCCAGCCAGGACAGCAGGGCAGCCCTGTCCTGGGCACAGAGAAATGCTCTGAAGCATCCTGGCCCTGCTGTGTTTAACCTGGCTAATGAGTAGCCAGGCAGGATGTGGCCATTCAAGGACACTGGATGACAACAGCCCTTCTGCCTCTGCTTACACAGCACACACAACTGGGCCATTCCCACATCTCCAGGATCCTGCCTGAAACCTGTGCGTGGCTGCTGGGATGGAGAACAGCTCTTGGACCAGGGATGAACATATTATAAGTTGCATGAACATATTATAAGTTTCTCTGCATGCAGGCCTGCAGAAAATTCTTTCCATGGGAAAGCATCTTTTTACTGTCTTTTTACTCTGTACAAGTTTCTATAAACAAAATCTCTGAGTTGTCTTCAAGGACACAGATGAGTTTCTCTGCCTGTCTCCTGAGATAGGAGATCTTCCTTTCAACCTATAAGGTAAAATGTTGTTATCTCTGATTGTGTAAGCTATTCTAGGTTTCCTTGGACGGAGCTGGAAGCAAGAGTTTCGGATGCTCTGGGCTGGGTAGATAATAGCCCAAATCCTTTGTATTATGGAGCCATGTTAATAAATCATATTTAGGATTCTGATATTATTGTCAAGAGTCCTTTGTTACGGCATGGACCACGGCAATACCCCCTCTCTGCAGTGAGAGACCATCAAAACCTCTGAGAGAGCAAAGTGTGGCTGAACAGATCCCTGCCTACCTGAGAAACACCCCTGCTAACCCCCATCTAAAGTCACCTCTGAGCAAAAGCTGAAAGCAGCAGGCACTGTGCTTCTCCCAAGCCAGTAAAAATGTCAGGACCAAGAGGCTGGAGGGATGGAGACACTGCCTTGCCTGAATGCACACGTGCTGCACGTGGGATCAAAGGGCCAGAGAACACGGGTGTGAACAAGCAGGCACAGGAGACCAGGCCTGGCTGCTCCAGGCTCCTGCTCTGCTTCACATGGACCTGTCTGAGGGACTCAGAGCAGTCAGAAGGAGCAGTTCAGGATTTGTCTGTGGTGCTGAAGAAGTCTCCCAGTTTTGGAGACTAAACGTAGGATGTGTCCTCTAGCAGGAACTCATCTGTCCTAACATGAATGGTTTGACACTGGGACAGACACACAGGGATGTGTGGACTCTTCATCTTTGGAGAATTTCATAATTTTAATGGACTGGGCCTGAGAAACCTATTGCAGATTTTAAGCCAGTTATTCACAGAGGAGGCTGGACCAGGAACCTCCAGAGATTCCTCCTAAACTAATCCTTACTGTAATTCTTTCAGCTCCCAGAACTTCTGGTCTTAAAGGGACTATTCACAGGTTCCCACCTAAGGCAAGTTTGGGTGAACCCAAGAACTGGATTTTCTTGGGTGTGAGTTGGGTTATTCATGGGGTTTGCTTTGCATGGCTCTGGGAAAGCCAAGGCTTGACATGTCTCTCACACATGCCTCCCACTCAAGTTAATATTACTCTTCTTGTGAAGAGGAAACCACTTAAGGCTCTCACAAGTGCTTCTCATCAGCTTAAGTGAACCAAAAAGTGAATATGAACTGATCTTAGGTAAATGAAGTCCACTCCAATTGTCAGTTAAGGGTTCAAAGCCATTTCATTAATGCACTTCAGCTCCACCTCCCTGTACACAGATCCAAGGAGACACCTCACACCCACTTTCAGTGCTGTTCAGCAACTAACACCCCTACTCAATCCACAGGTACTTGAAGACCTCGGTGATCTTCACCTCACCTAGGTCCAGATCCAAAATCCCCCTCTGATTCAGCAGACTCAGGACAATTTCCACCATTTTCTAGCCCTGTACTTCTTTTCCTTTTCCTTTTCCTTTTCCTTTTCCTTTTCCTTTTCCTTTTCCTTTTCCTTTTCCTTTTCCTTTTCCTTTTCCTTTTCCTTTTTATTTCTATTTTTATTTCTATTTTTTTTCCTAATTTCCTTCTTGCTTTCTTTCCTTCTTTCCTTCCTTCTTCTTCTTCTTTCTTTCTTCTTTCTTTTTTTCTTCCTTTTCCTCTGTACCATTTGAATGACAAAGGTTTCTGATTACAGTCCTCCTGGGGAATCAAACACCAAGGCTGCTGCTCATTTACTGACTGGCAGATTAAGATGGATAAAGGGAGAGATTTGTATATTGACTCTGTGTTTATGTAACTCATATGCAAGGCCTGGCCAGAAGCAAAGGGGGATCTGACCCACATAAATAATAACAAGCAGCATTTTTAAACTAAATCATCTGGAAAATTCACAGACGATTCCATCAGTTCCTTCTATTGTGTCACCAGAGGGTCATAAATAATTCAGCCTTGCTCAAATATTTATGGAAATCAATTTAGCCCTCAGTCCAATGCCACCTCCCTGAGAAAACAGTTTCCTTTGCTATCACAAGTGCAAACTGACTGCCCTGTGTCCCACGGGCCTTCCCAGGGCCAAGGGCACCTGTGACCTCCCACAGCACATCCAGGCGCCAGCGCTGGGGCCACCCAGACCACAGGGCAGACAAAGCTGCACGTGGTCTTCCAGGAGAGGAGCAGGTCCAGCACCAGTCCCCCTTCTGCTGTGACCACCCCAGGCTCCAGCATGGGCGTCTGCCCTGGCCCAGGGTGGCTGTCAGCTCCAGAGCTGAGGAACAGCCTTTGGCAAAGCTGTGGGCACATGGAGAGCAGCTCCTGTGCAGGTGACAACTGATGTCAACAAATCCTGCACAGGAGACACCTTGATGAGATCAAAAGTCACAAAACAAGCTCCCACAGGAGCCAGCAGCCCAGGGAGCTGCCCGTGCCCACTCCCAGGGCAATGTCCATGGCTCTGCCATGCCCACCAAGGAGCAGCTGCTCCACAGCCTGAGCCGTGACCTGGCACTCGCTGCTCGCCTCCATCCTGCCCCTCTGGCTGGCACATGGCAAGGGCTCTCTTGCCAAAAGCAGAGCGGCCATGTGGGCTGCCCATCATGACCAGCACCCCGTGGTGAACCCACCATGCTCCTGAGCACCTTACTGATCCTTCTGGAAGCTCAGCACTTCGTAGGCTATTCCTGTTTCTTGACTGAAAACCCCACTTCCTGGGAGCTGTGAATCTCTTCCAGCACCTTTATTGCACACAAACAGGACAAATTCCTGGGGTCAAATACATGCACCCTCTTTAGGGGTGCAACACATTCAGTGAGTAACTAGACCATCATACAGATTGAGATCAAACCTCGTCCCAGCTGAGGCACCAGCACAGCCACACAGAGCCCATGACTGTATGGAGAAGTCACATCTCCTCCAGCCTCTGATGAGCTCTCAGTAGGTCATTTATCTGGCCTCTCCCCAAGTTTCTGAGCCCATTTCTCTCCCAAGGTGCACTTTCCCTGGAACGTGCAGAACTGTGCAAAGGCACAACACAGATAGGTTCCCATGGATCCGTGGCAGAGCCTGGGACACTTCCTCCCGTGGGGTGACATGTCTGTCCCAGGCAGCAGTGCAGGGAACTGGGCAGACACTAGCTGTGAATGCCATGGGGATCTGAGGAGACATGGACATGCTGCAGTGACCAGGAGCCCAGCGAGGCAGGGTTGTGGTGGTTTGGGAGAGATTATCCTCCTGTTTCCATCACAGGGGTATCTTTGCATCAAAAGCACCAGCCCACAAACTTTGGCTGTGAGCACGTGGGGCAGGAGACAAGCCTGGTGGTGAGCTCAGGGCAGATGTCCCAGAGTGTAACCAGGGTCAGTGACAGCCAAAGAGGTGGCACACGAGTGTTCCTTCCAGCCATTGACACTGTTCCAGGCTCCTCCAGCTCTTCAGGGTAAGGAATGCTCTGTGCTGCAGGATGAGGCAGAGGGAGGGAGTGGCTGGCAGTCAGAGAGGCTGTGGGAGCTGGTGTCACTGTGGGTTAAACCCTGCACCATCCTGCCTGAAGGAACAGCAGAGGCACACTCCAGTATGTGAGGAGGGTTTGTGAGCTTCTCCAGTGTCACATGTCTCAGCACAGAGTTCCAGCCAACTCCTTTCTGCTTTCCAGACTCTCTTCTTTCACCCCGACCTGTCACCACCCCTGGAGGGGTTTAAGAGCTGTGTAGGTGTGGCATCTGGGGACATGGTTTAGTGGTGGCCTTGACAGTGCCGGGGGAACAGTTGGACTTGATGATCTTAAAGGTCTTTTCCAACCCAAACAATTCCATAATTCTATAAATCTGCTTGACACAAATGCTGAGGCACCCCCCAAGGCCCACGTATATCCCACATCTGCACATCTGTAGATGTCACCAAATGAGAGCACAGCTGTTGCTCCAACATAGAAAAGCACCAGTGGTCCACACAGGGGACACTTGCACAGATTTACATGTGCAAAATCTTTGCTTCAGGTGACTCTCCCAAAATCACAGCCCACCCTCTCTGCTCTGCCTGCACACCAAGGGGCAGCAGGCTGCAGTTGGCTTGCAGCTCCCACCATAGGGAAGTGCAAGCATCAATGCTTCCCCAGCACACCTGGGCATGGGAGACAAAGGATCATGGATATTAGTAATACAGAAAAGCTTCACAAAGGGAAATAATATGGCCTTGTTTGGAGAAAATCCTGGGAAAAAGTTAGATAGGATCCTTTTCTAGTTTTTTGTTCTTTTTTTTTTTTTTTTCCCCTCCTTGCCTGGCAAAGTCCCTCTCCTGTCCAGCATTTGTGATTTAGGAGCTTGGAAAGTGTACTTTTCCTTGTCAGACTGGTGATTCATCACAGACTGGAAAAAAAATGGATGTTCCTGGGCTGCAGGGCCCTGAACTGCCCAACATTTGGGATGCCATCTAACGATTGCCCTTAATTCACAATCTATTGTACAAGTGCCTGCCTCTGCAGTCAGGGCAAGGGCATCACCTGGTCTCTCTGCAGAGCTGCTTCCTGACAGCATGTTCATTAGTTGTGTTTTATTCAAAAAGGGGTTAATTTGTGCCCTCTTATCCCCCAAGCACAGGAACACAATCAATCTCAAAAGAGCTGCTTGGCTTTTTCCTCCCTTCTCCAGCCTCACTTCTTGGCTCTTAATAAATTATTCAGCTTTCCTAAATATGCATAGGGATCTCATTAACAACTAATTTTGCTTATTTAAACCAACTGCATAATCAAACCACTATAGTGTTTCCCCTTTCTTATAGCCATGAATTATTCATGTGCTGGGAATCTGCATACAAATTTATAGATTCTTAAAAGGGCGCCTTTTTCACAGCCTGGAAAAAAAGAAACCCACGTTATTCTGGTGTCCAACATTTTGGCCCAAACTCCCATGTAACAAATCATATGGTGTTTTCCTGGGAACAGACAGCAGACAAACCCACAGCATCACCAAATGCACCTGGAATTCCTGAGTGCAAGGAAAGGGAGTGTTCCCAACGCTGCAATTAATCATTTGCAGAACCTCAAATTGCAGCCCTTTCCCAGAGTGTGAAGGGCTTATTGTTGCAGCATCCATTTCACTCTGACTTCCTGGTGCCTTGGGGTTCTCCCACACGAGGCAGAAAGACACCCAGATAAGAAATGGACACCTTGCAAAGGCCTGCAAAGCCACCAGTGCTCCCAGACACAACCTGGGCTTATCCCACAAAGGAAGCACTGCAGATAAAAGCATGCAGAGGGTCAAGAGGGAACATGGACCAATGTGTGCTTCCAGCCTGCTCAGCCCTGTCAGGGAGGGAGCAGGGCTTTAGGGACCCTCACTTGGCCCTGCTCATGCACACCCCTGGGCTCTATACTGGCCTGTTACATTTTGTCTCATGGTGATGCTTGTTGCTAGAATATATTGTAAGTTTCTCTGCATGCAGGCCTGCAGATGAATTTTCCCATGGGAGAACATCCTTTTGCTGTCTTTTTACTCTGTGTAAGCTTTCTGTAAACAAAATATCTGTGTGTTCTTCAAGGACGTTTTAGATTCCTCTGCCTGTCTCCTTGGAGTGGGAGAAGGAGCTGAAGGACTGTTATCTCTGATATTGTAAGCATTCTAAAAAACTTCTTGTACAGGGCAGTGAAGAAGAAACCTCTGAGCTCTGTACCTGAGCACATTATTGCCCAAAATCCTCTGATTATGGAGTCATTTTAATAAATCATATTTAGCCTTCTGAAATTATTGTCAAGAGTCCTTTTTCAATACATGGACCACGGCAATAGATGCTCTTCTGAAGAGCTGTCTTTGGAGATCCACCCCCAGACCCCACATCCTTCTGGCACAGATCCCTGAGGAGGTGGTCCCATTCTGCTCTTAGGCTCACAGAATTACAGAGGAATCCAGGTCAGAAGGAATCTCTGGAGGTTTCTAGTCCAACCTCCAGCTCAAAGCATGCTCAGCTGTGAGGTCAGACCAGGTTGTCACAACTTTACCCAGTGATGTCTTGAGAATTTCCAAGGGTAGAGACTGCAAAACCTCTGAGCAACCTATTCTACCACTTGACTGTCCTCATGGCAGAGATGTTTCTCCTCATATCCATTCTGAAACTCCAGTTTTCAATTTATGTCCATTGTCTCTTGTCCTTCTGTGGTGCACTATTGTGAAGACCCTGGGTCTCCCTGATTGACTCATCCTTCCCAAGTGCTTCTGGTTATCATTAGTCTCCAGCCTTCAAAGCCTGTCTAAATCCTAGGCTGAGATCTGAAGGAGCAGTGTCCATAATGACAGCCACAGCACAAAAAAAAAGCTTTTACAAACATCTCCTCCTCAAGAACAGCATTTTTGGAGAAAGCTTTGACAACCTCATCCCATGAAAAGTGAATGTCAGAAATGGAGCCATGAAGCAGTGACCTTCAACTCATTGTAGACAAAGAAGGATTTAGAAACATCTGTGCATCTTCTTGTAGGTACCTCCAGGTTCTCAGTCCTGCTGGTGGTTGGGCTCTGAAGGGGAGCTGAAGAGTGTCTCCATGTTTCCTGTAGCAGTGTGCTCTTTGTTCACGGGGTGACTAAATTACAAGGGAATTTTCAAATAATCTTTGTCTGCCAAGTAAGGCAAAGACCCTAGAAAGTTCTCCCCGAATTTGGTACAAGGGACACCTCACAGGACCTTTGGAACTGCGCCACAAACTTGGGGCTGCTCTATTGGACTGGAGCCGAGAGGGCCCGCCTGGGCCATCACGTAGAAAAAGGTCAGAACAAGACAATTTAATGGCTTTTGTGGCGTGTCTTAGCAGGGCAAGGACCTCTTGCACCTGGCACGGCTTTTCTCTGTAAAAAGAGTTTGTTATTTTGTTTCTTAGTAAACCTTTTTTGTTTCAAACACTGCCACAGAAGCCTCCCGTTCATTTTTAAGCCATCCAGGCTAGCTGGGCTACTCGGGTATGAAGGGATTGGTGAGAGCTTAAAACACCCTGGCCATCACTGAACCCCTTCAGTTTCCCAGCTGGAGTTCTTGGTACGAGCCCCAGCACAGGCAGCTCCTTCCTGAGGTCTGCTGGGAGCCCAGCAGCAGGTCCAGACACGCCAGGGACAGTCCCAGGGGATGCACACTGCTCGTGCTTGCGGGGCATCAGCTGTGCTCCCTCCACTGGCAGGAGCTGCTGGTGGGTCCAGAGAGAGGAACTCGGAGCTGCAAGTGCTCCAAGAGCTCTGATCTTGCCTGTCTGGGGGCACTCCAAGCTCTGAAGAGCTCAGCCCTGCAAAGCCAGTGCCCCTGCAAGGAGCCCCAAGGAGCTGTCACGGTGTTCACAGCCAGCCTGGGTTCCCGCAGGATGGGGATTTCAGATCTGCTCCAACTCTGTGACCAACATCAGGGCAGCAGCACACACAGCCCAGGGACATTTGCAGTGCTGCCATCCAGGAGAAGCCTCCCTGGCAGGGCCAGCTCTAGGACATGTCCCTGGCAGCCTCTGGTTTGGTGGATTGGTCAGATTTGTCCTGCACAGGGCAAAACTGCACCTCTGTCGCCACATCTCTCTGCAAGCCTCTGCTGACAAAGCCTTGGCTTATGTGCCAAGGGCCATCAGTGTTTCTGCACTGAATGAATATCAGATGGTTCCTTCTATTTGTCTTTTGAGAACTGGTGAGGCTCTTTGTTTGTTTGCTTGCTTTGTGAAGGAGCAGGTTGTTCTGTTTTAATTTGTCTTCTTGCTCCTTCATGATAAAAAATAACCCTAGCTGTGGGAGGAATATGAATCTGTAAATGTTCTTTTATAACACAGCAGAATTCTGACACAAGACCTCCAATTTTTTCCTTTCCCTGTGCCTGCATTGCTGGCTGGCTCTCTACTCACTCACCTGTTCAGCTGCAGCTTCTCAG
The DNA here is from genome assembly GCA_013399835.1 of Leptocoma aspasia. Taxonomy (NCBI): domain Eukaryota; kingdom Metazoa; phylum Chordata; class Aves; order Passeriformes; family Nectariniidae; genus Leptocoma; species Leptocoma aspasia. The sequence continues at coordinate 24,484 of VXAX01003879.1, forward strand.
GTGTTGCTCAGAAGCAACCCTGTGTGGAACAGCTTGAGGACTTGATCCCAATCACAGCCCCTACCTGTCCTGTCTGGATTCAGCCAGGACTCGTTCAGGGAGGACCTGGTGGTGAATCACAGAACCATTTAGGTTGGAAAAGCCCTCTAAAATCACCAACTCCAACCATTAACCCAGCACAGACAAGCACAATACCCAAGGGTGCAGGGTGGCTGCTGACTACCCCCACTGCACACACTTAGCTCGAGGCAGTGGTGTGCTGAGCCACCCTTGAACGAGGGAATGGATCTGCTCCTTGCTGGCCCTGTGGAGGTGCCAGCACGGGTGTCACAGCAAGGTCACCTCAGAGCTGGCAGGACAACACAGCCCTGCTGTGAGTCACCCGAGGCTGTGCCAGAGCTCCTCACATGGCACTTGGAGAAGGCAGTGGCACTCAGGGTGACCTCTGGAGACCAAGGCACTGAGGAAATGGCAGGTGCTTTCAGGCTGTTGTGGGTGTCTTCTCAATGGCCCACATTCCTGTGCACCCAGAAGCCAGCACTTCTCCTCACAGCTTGTGACACCCCTGATCACAACCCCACTGCTCATCCCCACCAGCTCTGCCCTGTGGTCCCACAGCTGGGCTGTGCTCAAGGACTGACCACGACTGCCCTGCCCCACGGAGAGTGGGGGAACCTGGGTGAGTGATGAGGAAGGGCAGGAATACAGAAAGCAGAGGTGGAAAGGCACTGTGAGGAGAGGGAGGAGAGCACTGGTGAGCTGCTCCTCACAACCACCGAGTTGTGCCACTCTAGCGTGCAACACGAAACGTAGAGGCACAGTTGAGTGAAGGTAAAGAAGAAGAAACTTTATTTTGGTTTTCACATTATATAGAGTTTTGGAAATGACCATTGATTGGAAGGTGAAGTTACATCCTCTCCAACCACACTGGTCAATGACAAAGTCCATCAAATCTTTCTCCTCTCAGGAGAAAGAATGGAAAACAAAAAGACAGTTAGAAAAACATGTGCATGTTTACAAAAGCAGTGTGAGAAACTCCATCACAAGAATGAAAACATCAGAAGGCTGAAAAATGAGAGTGACAGAGTTGAAGCAGATGAACTGGTTGTTTGCAAACCCAAATCTTTGGAAAAGCATTCAGTAGTTGACTGAGAGAAAACCTTCACAAGACAGAGCAGCTATCACCCCTATTCTGAACAAGCAGCTGAATGATTCCAGGAGGAAATTCATTTAATCAGAACAGCAGGAACTTGACAAAAATGCCAGTTGTGCACCAAGGGACACATCAACCCAAAGCCCTGCAACCCTGGAGCAGCTGCAGGGACACCAGTGAGGCTGCTTGGAGCACAGATGAATACATGTTCTCAAGAGCTAATTTTGTACAGACAGCAGGCCTGAAATAGCAGCTTCTGGGGAACATGGCCAACAGGCAGGGAAATGAGATTGTTCCAAGGCTGGGTGCTGCAGGAGTTCTTGGCAGTGTGGCAAGGAAGGTTTGGTTACTGTTGAACCGGCAAGTTTGTGCCCTTGTCTTTTGCTCAGAGTTCTACTGAAACCAGCTGAAGGACATCCACATGGCTCAGGTGGGGATTGCAGGATGAGTCACTTGGCAGAGGACAATCCATGAGTGACACAGATCCTAGCCTGCTCCAGGAGTCACACTCCTCTGTGCAAAGAGCTTCTGTGTCAAAGAAGTCACATTCACCCCCTTGAGATTGAAATCTGCCTTCCATGGCCCCTTTTCACCTTAAGAGGAGAGGGAAAAGGTACCAGCATGCTGGGTTCCCACAGAGCACACTGCTGCTGGGCACCAACAGTGGGGACAGGAACCAGGGAGTTTCATGCAGAAGTTAACATGACTCCAAAAAATCAACCTGTATACATTTTATCAGGGACAGTTGGTCTCAATGTAGCTTCAGGCACATTCCCAGAAAAACTCAGAGCTTTTTCTCCTCTTTAAGATCAGGCTTCTTCTTGTCTGTGTCTTCAGTTAGGCTCTGTTCCTTTGTTCACCTGCACATTATAAGAGCTAAGTTCCTCCTGTGATCCTGCTGGTAACCAGGATGCCTGGGTCCTGTGGAGGGTGGAAAAGACACTGTCCTTGACTTCTTTGTGAGCCTGAGCCAGTCATCTTCCTCTTGCAGACCTCATTTTCCCAGCTGGAGATGGTTCTATTTACCCACACTTGTCAATACAGTTTTACAACCGGGGTTAATATTGATTTCCAAGTGAATGCATTAAACTCATATTTAATCCTCAGCACCCGTTTAGAGCTTCTCTCTTTCCCAGCACTTCACAGGTCAACTGCAAAGCAACACAGATGCATTGAGAAGCTTCCATCAAAGCACAGCTCTTTGCTGCAGCTGCTCTTCAGAATGATCTCTGGGACAGAGCCCTCACACAGCATCCAAGAAGGAGACAACCTGGCTTCTCTGGATGCATTTTACTCATCACAGCTCTACCTCCTGGCATTTATTCCAGATCTGCTCTTCAGAAACAGGTGGCTGACCTGCTCTTGACCCAGAGCAGAGCCCAGCACACATCCCCCATTCCCACCTACCCATGGTTTAGTAGCAGCAGATAAAATCCAAAGTGTTGTGAGAACAAATATACAAACAGGTTATGTTTTGTTTACATCTTTGCACGTGTCTGAGCAGCTCTGCTAGGCTCTGTGGGTGTGTGCATGGTGCTGTCCCTTCCCAGCCCACCTGCTCCCTTGCCCACAGCCATCACTGCCCTCTCTGCCTGCCCCATGGAAACAGGGAGTGGCAGAGAGTGTCTGGATTCCATAAGAAGCTGAGATCCTCACATAGGCAGCATTAATTGCAACTTTTAACCTTTAATTATAGGTTCTCTTGGTTTCCACTGTGTATTTTCAGCTGATTGCCGCTGTGTTTCCATAGCTCAGACGTGAACTCACACTCTAGCAGTGGCAGAACCACTCCAAGTGACCCAGGCCAGTTTGTGACCTTAATGATCTACCATCCATTTATGGGCACCTGGAGAGAGCCCAGGTGAGGATCCAAGTGTTGCCCACCAATTTCATCCCCTATTAAAGCAACATGTCCCAAAAATGGCCTCAAGTGGTTTAGGAGAACAAGAGTCTCCTCCACACCAGCAGAGCTGGGGAGTTGAGCCTTTGGGGCCAGTAATCCACAGGGAAGCTGGGATCTTCAGTCACACAAGTGGAGCTCCTTCTAAATGGACTGCCAGAAAGACTTGATCATATGCAAAAATATGCAGATGGAGCTGATTGCTCTGAGCCACACCCTGAGTGCTTCTCCCAATGCCCACAGTTTCTCAGGAATGCGTGCAGCAGGGACAGCACAGGGACTTACCTGAGAGAACTGAGTCATATCATGACATGTCCCATCCACATCCCTTCCTTGCAGCTCCCTGCTCCCCTCCCAGTCTCTGCTGTGTGGAACTGCCCTGTTTGGGGGTGATACAGCCTGCCAGGATGGGTTTTTTACTCCCTTTGGAGCAGCATGGCTCCAGGCCTGGAGGGGAGCAATGGCAGAGCACAGCAAGAAGGGAGCAACCTTGTTCCTGCACTAATCCCAGCACTCTTCCAGCAAGCTGGACCTGCAGATCTGGGCCTTAATTAGGACTTCAAACACCCCTCTGAGCACTGGATGTCCATTATCTTTGCTGTGAGGGAGGCAGCTTCTTCCTTCAGCTGAATGATGAGTTGTGTGACCCAGGAACAAGAGCCTGTGGCATGTTTTATAAGATCAACCATTTTCCCCTGAAGATCCTCCCTCAGAGCTTGCCAAAGGGACAGGTTGGACTGGACAGGAGGCACCTGGCCATTCCCAGAACCAGGTGTGGTCTGTGCCAATGTGCCCTGTCCTGCCCTCCCAAACACAGCCTCGTGCAGAGCCACTCCCTGCCTTCCCTGGAAGTGAGCTGCCGTGGCAAGGACGTGCCCGTGGGATGAGTGCCCAGGAGCTCCACACCACGATGGTGAGGAGCAATGGGCTGGATCCACCCTCAGAAGGCAGGAAGCAGCACTCAGCCTCAGCCAGCTCCCCAGCCAGGCCCCAGCCTCTGTGTGCCCCTTTCACCCTGGCACTGGGCATCACAAATCACCTGCAGATGCTCCCTCCAGCCTTTCCCCGTGGGTTATGCCTACCCCCACCACAGAGGGCTTGGAAACCTCCTTCTATCTTATCTCATGCACAAGCACCAACTGGCTCGAGGAAAAGAGCAGCAAAACATCCCAACTGGCCCAGCTCCTGTGTTCCCAGCTTGGCAACCTGCTTCCCACAGCAAGACCCCCAAGGGCCCCACAGCAGCCCTGAGACTCCCATTCCTCCCAGAGCTGCTGCATTTGTTAGGGCAACTTGGAAAGAGAAAGGACACAGGGAGTTCATCTCATGGGGCTTAGCTCTCTGTGGTTCTGGGTCCCCTGAAGCCTGCACATCACAGTACCAGGAGTTATAAATATGGCTTCATTTCTTTGAGGGAAGAAGGAGAATATGCCCAGCACAGCAGAAATGTGACCACTCCCTCCTGCCCTCTGCCCTACTTGGAGACAGACAAGGTAAACCCTACTGACTCCCAGCTCCTTCTCCTCCTGCTCTGCATTTGCTCAGGCTGGCACAGCAACACCAACCCAGAGCAGTTCTGCACTGCCTGCTCACCATCAGCTGCAGCTGCATAAGGCTGCCCTCAGAAGAGCTACGAGATCCCTGCAGCTTTTATCCCAACTACCTTACAAATCACACAAGGACCCAGCCCCCCTGGGGTGGTAGGGGATGACCCCACCACTGGGGTGTGTAGGTGGGGATGCAACAGCCTCAGTCCCATCACACTGTGCAGCAAATGGGGTGGGTGAGGCTCAGAATCTCTGCCAAGCAGCACGGTCCAGGCTGGCACCACATCCTGCAGCAGCATGTAAGGGGACAACCCCCAGGCCCTCTGCAATGCCTCGGGTTCTCTGTCTCCTAAAAATGGGGACAATCATAATTCACTGCTTTGGGAAAGTTCCAACCTGGGTATCGTCGTGGTCTATGCATTGAAGAAAAGACTCTTGACGACAATATCAGAAGGCTAACATGATTTATTAAAATGACTCCATAATTCTAATATATTTCTATATCTGCTCAGCAGAGAGCATTCTCCATGCTCCTGCTGCTGCTTCATCCAGGGAAAGTCTCTGAATGCTTACAATATCAGAAAGATAAAGTCTTTCAGCTCCTTCTCCCACTTCCAAGGAGGAGCAGAGCCATTTTCAATGTCCTTGAAAGAACAGACACAAATATTGTTTACAGAAAGCTTATACAGAGTAAAAGAACAGCAAAAGGATGTTCTCCCATGGGAAAATGACCAGAAGGCTTACACACAGAGAAACTTATAATATGTTCATAGCAACACCTGAGTATGAGGGTTTGTGCTTGAGTCTTGTTAGCCTTTGTGCCAGTTTGAAGTGGGAGTGTTTTAGGGAAGTGACGTGAAAGTTTTTAGTAATTGACAGCTGGTGGAACCACTGGAAGTTGGACATGCCTCTGTGAAGCATCTCCTGGGGACTGTCTCCTAAGATTCAAGTGTCTTGAAGAGGAAGGTGGCTGCCAGCTGGAGCATGGCACACTGACCCAGGAGAGCTCACCTGGAAAGCCCAGCCATTCCTCAGTCAAGGGGGTTGTCTGACACCACTACAGGTATTACAAACCCTTCTTTCACTGCAGAAACAAGCTGCTGCACAACCACCACGCTTGAGAATCCACCTCTCCTCCATCACACTCTTGTCCAAGTCACTCAATGACAGGCCCCAATGCAGATGGGCGCAGCAGGACATTGCTTAACCCATCTGCTGTTCCCCAAGGACAGATATTTTGCATTTTGGCTTAATGTCACAGAAGAGTCATCCAGGGAGTCATTCAGCCTTGGGCAACATCTGTCCAAGCACAGAGCTGGTGTCCAGTCCTTGGGGCAATATCCAGCCATGCCTGGGGGACAGAGTACGACACGCTGGGGCACAGCACTCAGACCATCCTGGCCTCAACCATCAGCCAAACAACGGGCCCAGGGACAGGAACCCATTGGTTCCTCTGCAGCTTGGAGGCAATGTCCACATGGCTGTGAAAAGCATCTCAGCCCTGACAGCTGGGTGAAGAATAAAAGAAGAAAGTGTCGCAGTCGAGCTAGAGGGGGAGACAGAAACTCGCTCCAACTCAGATGTGGCAATATGAAAAGAGAACTTTAGTTTGAACACACAGTTTTTATGCTGTACACGGCTGCGTAAAGCTGATTGGTCTTATGGTAATTTATCTGACTCCAACTGGTAATTTTAGCATTAACGCAATTCAAGGACACTGTCTCAAAACATAGCTATTGTTTACATACCTTTCTTCAGAAACTTACTTGTTATATCTAAAATTTCTCTGTGGCTGTGTTAGCACAGCCACANGCTGCTGCTCTGCTTGCACAGCCAGCCCTGCATGTGCAGGGGCAGGGAGAAGGGCCAAGGATGTGCCTCCCACTGGAACCCCCTCCAGCCTCCTCGCTCTGGCTGTGCCTGGCAATGCACAGGCTCCCAGTGCCCCGGTGCTGTTTGCATCTCAGCTCCACTGGCACACCAGCCAGATCCCTCCCAGCTCCTGGGATGCAGGCCACAGCTCCTGGCAGAGCCACATTCCTGGGACAGGTTGCAAAGGGCCACTGGCACGGATGGGAGACAGGATCACAGGATCATTTAGCTTAAAAAATACCTCCAGGATCATCAAGTCCAACCTGTCACCACTCCCCACCTTGTCACCCAGCACTGAATGTCACTTCCAGATATTTCTTGGACACCTCCAGGGATGGGGACTCCACCACTTTTCTGGGCAGCCCCTTCCAATGCCTGACCAACCTTGATGTGAAGAAATTCCTCCTGCTGTTCAACTTGAACCTCCCCTGGTGCAAGCTTGAGGCTGTGTCCTCTTTTCCTGCCATCAGTTGCCTGGGAGAAGAGGCAGACCCACACCTTGCTACAACCTCTTGTCAGATGGTTGTAAGAGTGATAAGGTAATCCCAGGGACCCAAACCTTGTGGGAGCTGAGCAGTGACTCCACTGGGTACAGCAGGTCTCCCTGGCTTACCAGAGACCTGTACCTGGGATCAGGCTGCTGGCATTCCCACAGAAAGACCAGCCTGAAAATTTCTCACCAGAGCTGATAATAAAGTGCACACATGGCTCCCTCCCAGNGTGGCTGTGTTAGCACAGCCACAAGAAAGTATAGATCCCGTCCATCAAACTGGAGCCTTCTGTCCTGTTGGGCCTCCATGCATCACCCCTTGGCTAGGTTATGCAGGTGTGGGGGCACCAGGGTGTTGCTATGAACATATTATAAGTTTCTCTGTGTGTAAGCCTTCNATGGCTCCCTCCCAGAGAACCAGCCCAGGGCAGCTCCACATACAGCATGTTCCAGCAAAACATCTCACAGGACAGCAACAGGGCTGGGGAGGAACCAGAGGAGCTACACCAGCTGTGCCATGCCAGCCCTTTCCTGGCTGCCCCACCCCAGCCACTCATCCCAGCTCTGCTGGGACATCCTGAATCACTGCAGGACACCACCCAGGGGGCACTTTGAGTGTGCCTATCCATGGGATGGATGTTTCTGCTACACCTGCCCAGACTCTCATCCAATTCCCAAAGGGCCTTCTCTTTCTTCTGCCCTGCCAGGAGCTCTGATGCTGTGCCCTGCAGCCTGTGGTCCCTGGGAATAACCAGGTCTCCCTCATCACAGCACCTCATCCCAGCCATGATCTCTCATGCACAAGCTTTAAATCACTTCCCTGTGGCTCAGCCTGTTTACACTCACCATGGCCACAGACTTCACTCAGCTCCTGGACTCACACCACACTGGGTGTTGCTTTGTAGCCAAAATTGCAGGATGCTTTTAAGCAAGGTGTCGTCCAGCTCTCATTAGAGCCAGAACAAGAACTGCTCTGGCCTTGGGAGGATCCAGATGAATCCTCTCTGGGTTCTCTGTCTATACACAAGCTCATTCTTTAGCTCAGCCAGTCCCAAGGGGTTTCATTCACATGTAGGGAAATTGCCACACTTACCTGTGTCTGTTACAAACATCAGAATAAATCCCTTCGAATTCCGTCTGAATGGAACCCTGCCCCTAAGGGAATAAAACCTTTTCTTCACAGCAGTCTCTGTCTGAGCCACGCATGAGCACTTGGAGATCTTCCCAGTGTTTAACCTGAATCTAGGAATAGCTGCAATTCAGTTGGACTGCATGAAGTTAAAGCCTTTATCAGACATTTCACCAGAGCAGTCCATGGAGGCTGATCCTCTCTGGGGAGGTTCTGCACCCCCACCTCCCTGCAGCCACCCAACCTGCCCAGGCTGCAGCCCAGGGAGGAGCTGGATTCTGCTCTGTGTCCTGCTCCTGCTGGGCAAGCAGGATACCAGAGTCACTGCAGAGAACAGGGGTCAGACCTTTGGCCCTACAACTCTCAGACCTCTGTGTTGCTTTGGCTTGAACCAAACTCAGACCCATCACATCACATAATTCAAACTCCACATGTGACTTTCCAGGGTGATAAAAGGGAAAACTATGGGCATTGGTATAATCCCAGTTGATCTGAATGTTGATAAAATAAATAGCATATGAATATTATCACTGACAGCCACAGGACAAGATAATTATTTGTTGTACTAATGGGACCATTGAGGCCCAGAGCATCACATGTCTGGGATGGTGGAGGCCTCTGATTCATGTGCAGCAGCAGCCAAATACTCCACCCCACAGCTTCAGCAGGGAAGCCACCCCCAGGGGTTAGAGACAGAGGATGATTTGGGTTGGAAGGAACCTTAAAGCTCCTCTCATTCCACCCCCTGCCGTGGGCAGTGAAACCTTTCACTATCCCAGGTTGCTCCAAGCCCCGTCCAACCTGGCCTTGGACACTTCCAGGGATGGGGCAGCCACAGCTGCTCTGGGAAACAGAATCCCAGGGTCACAGAATTGTTAAGGGGGCCTCTGGAGATCAGGCAGTTCAACATCCCCCAAGGCAGGGTCATCTAGAGCAGGTAGGCAGGAACACATCTGGGAGCATTTGGAATGTTTCCAGAGAGGGAGACCCCATGACCTCCCTGGGCAGCTGTTCCAAACAGAGCAACAACCTCTGCCAGCCCTGTCAGCACCCATGGGTGCATCCCCAGAGGGCCCATGGATTTATGGGTGTCAAGTCTGCCTGTCTGATCTCTAACCCAACCATCTCTGTCCAAGGGGAAGTCTTCCTTTCTTCAGCTTCTTCTCTAACTCCAAAATTTGTAACGCCTGAGTAAGGACTGCTGAGGCATTCCAGAATCCCACCTTCTCTGTGTCTTCCCTGTTCCAGGGCCTCACCACTTTCACAGGGAAGAATTTCTTCCTAATATGTCATCTAACCCTGCCCTGTCACAGTCTGAAAACATTCCCTGTTGTCCTATGAAGGGGTCCAGGGTCTCCTGACTCTTCAGGGCATTTCCTGGAAACCAGCATACAACCATCTGGCAAAGACAGAAGCAGGGGCTTGAAGGGTGTCAGACACCTCCCAGCCAGGACAGGTCAGGGTCAGGCTGCCCATGACTGAGGGATTGAGGAGGGGCCTGTCCCTGCCCTGCTCAGTGCTGTGCATTTCTGAACATTCAAGGACAGTGAAAAAAAACCCCATTTCCCTGCCCCTCACTGGTGCCTCTGCTTCCCAAGAGGCTCATGTCTCTTCCTGGCTTCACCTGATGAACAACTGCCCCTTCCCACTCTGTTTCTCAGCAGCAAGAGGACAGCAGATGATTTGTAATAAAGGAATTAAGGACAAGATTTTTAAGTGAGCCAGAGGGAATTTGCAATCCACAACCCACTGCAGCTCAAAGCTGTTGCTTTCAAGCAGAAAAGTCCTTCCAGCAGCACCAGCACAGTGTCTGACTTCACTCCCCAGGGATGACAAGAAGCTCTTTGCTTTCCCCAGGGGCTCAGTCCCATCGACAGCTACACCCTGGCTGTGCAAATGGGGTTCAGCCTGTGCCTGACTTCTGCCAAGTGCATTCAAAGCCCACATGATGAAAGGTTTAGATGTCATGCTCTGCTGCATTACGTCACATTAAGTCATGCGTTGTCACCCCACACTGTGTCAGCTCACAAAGCAGCTGTGTCCTGGTGACTCAGTCATCTAGGCTGAAATACAGTCCCCTCTCCCAAGGCATTCATGTCTGGGTGACATCTGAAGAACACATAATGTTCTGTAATTCACTGAGTAACTGTTTTCTCGGTGCAAAAAATGAAATTTCTGAAAATTTACAAGAAAATTATTTATTAGCACATGAGCTAACATTAACACAGAGAATACCCATGATAAAAGTGGTGTCAGGGAGCGTGTCCACCACTGATCCCATCAATGAAACAGCACACACTCTCAGCCTCTGACACAGATTAAATTCTCTAAAATCTCAGGGAGACATCACATTTCAAGAGTATTTTCTCAGAAATAACAGGCCTTTCTGCCTGTAGCACTCTGAAATTTCCTTCTGCAACAGCTCTCACCCCTCCTGACATTCACAGCTGTGTCACTCCTTCTTATTCTCAATTGGCATGAAGCCATGGCACTGTTCTTAGGAAAACTCTCCTCTCAGAAGGGTCACTGCAATTTAAACCTAACTTTAGCCCTGACTTTCCCATTTGCTACAACTGAGATGAAAATGTTTTATCATCAATTTTTGAATCTGGGCACCCCATCTAAGCAGACTTTCCTGTCTGCTCCCCATCCAGAGGTGTTTACACCCCTGCTGTTTGCTCTGGCCTGTGTGTTGCTGCCTTCACAGGTGGGATTGCTCTGTGGCTAGGTGAGAGTTGCTCATTTTTCACATGTTGCAGCAGAGCTGCCTGAGCACAGCCAAGGACCACAGGCACTGCTGATGAGCTGGAAAAGAGTCACAAAGCTGATTATAGTCTGCCAGCTTCCCTAACCACTTCCAGCAATTAGATTTAAGGACTTTCTTACTAAATTTGCAGAAATTGCTTCCTTTCCTCCTGTTCCTCTGAGCAAAATCAACAGAGCCTGATCCCAGATCTGCCCACTTGCATTGTCAGGACAAACAGTCCCAGTGCACCCCCAGACTGCTCAGGCAGACCCAGCAGCCTCCCCCAAGACCATGACCTTTACCAATAACCCAAGCAAGACAGAGTAAGGATATTTACCTTCCAGCCAGGTGCATGTCATCCAGCAGCTGAAGCAGCCTCAGCTCACAGGCAGTGAGTGCTGGACTCGGGTCAGGGGCTGCTTGGATTGATGCCAGCCTACTTTAGGGATTTGTGGACTAATTTCTTCCCCTTTCTCCTCAAACCCATGCAGTCAGTCCTCCTGCAATTTAAACCACTCTAATTCAGCCAAGGCAGGACGTGCCTCCCCAGCCCCAGTGAAACAGGCACCAGGCACTGTCTCTGGCATGCAAACTGCCATCACACGGGGCTGATTTGGCCCCACACAAAGCACATTTGTGAGGTTATTTTTCCCTGAATTAGCTCACAGGGGCAAGCAGGAAGATGCCACCAAGGGCAGGAGCCCTGGCAGGGTCGTGGAAGCGTCCACTCAGCTTAGCTCCAGCCATGGAGTGAAATGGATGCATGAAAGAGAAGATCTGTGTAGGGGACAGTTTGTCCCCTCCCTGCCACACTCAGTGTTCCTTCCCTTCACTCTGTCCTTGGCACAACACAAGCTGTACCTTTCCACTGCAGAACACGTTTTTTTTTTTCTCTTGCAAAGAACCAGGCAGCCCTGTGACACCAGGCAGGAGGCAGAAGCTGTACCAGAGTCCTTGTTTCCCAGAGGGTCCACCCCCAGGAGACAAACCAGCTGACACCCTGCAGAAGAGCTCAATCTGTGGTGTGTCCTTTGTATATCAATCACAGAGAATGAAGAAACAGAGCTTCTAGAACATTCCCAATTCACAGGGATGGCAGAAATCTACCCAGAGCCGGAGTGGATGAACACAGACCTGCACAGGCAACAGCTCCAGGGACCTTTTGGGCTGGAGAGAGTGGGTAGAAACCTAAAGGTCTGTCCTCCTGCTCAGTTTTCTCCCAAAGAAAGCTTCAAGTCTCACAAAACTATCTCTCAGCTCCTCCTGTTTCTTGCAAGGCAAGTGGGAACCCAGGAGTGATTTCTGATGCACTATTTTGCCATTAGCTACTCTGCAAAGAAGAGGCAAAGGATGTCTGAGAAAAGTGGCTGTGTGTGCAGAGCAAGTGCTGCTACCACACCCCAAAAGAGAACTCTAGCTGCAGCAGTTGTCATTATTTGCTTTTTAGCTGCTTTACTTAGCACACATGTTCAGGTGGCAGGAAAGCTCTCCTGTTATCACAGAGGAACTTCCCTCAGTGATGGGCTCAGACCTCCCATCCTCTGATCTTGACCAAACACAAGAAAAGACTCAAATTCCTCTTCTGTCTCTTCAGCTTTCCCTCAAAGGGAACTTGGTCAATGGAAGAGTTGTGGATGGTTTCCTCACACCTCCCTGGCTCCTGTCCCCATCCTACACATTTTTCTCACTTTGTGGGGGAACAGAATCAGGCTGGGGATAGCCAAGACTGAAGCCCCAGCACAGGGGCCTTGTCCCCATGAGGGCTGTGCTGTGGAGCAGCTTTTCTCTCTCTGTGCCACTTCCCCACATTCCCTTGTCTTAGGAAATGCAGTACTTGCAATTTAGAAGCATTCTGTCAACACATATCAGTTTTGGCAGTTTCTCAATTTAAAAATCTGTCACTTCCCTGTCCCCCCACCTCACCTGCTCCCTGCTCCCATGTCAAGTCTGCTTTTTAGCTGTAAATACAATGCTGCCACTTCCAGTCGAACAAAAATATCCTCTGTATCCCCAAATTGGCTTAAAGATAATTGAGAGCATAATTTTAAAAAATTATGGGAAAATTAGCTTGGTGTACTTTGCCATCTATTCTTGAGTCTGAAAAGGTTCATTTCTGTCCAAGTGTCTCCACCCAGGACCCTTTTTCCTAGGTGACAGCTAAAGCTCAGCTTGGCATCTGTTCTGAATGGAGCTTCCTTGGGGACCAGAGCTTGCATGAGTACAGATTTTTCAGTTTGAGCCCTGGGGCTTCCCAAATGCAAAACCTCAGGCAAGTTCCTCTCACAAGGGCATGCAACATCAGCTTCCTTCTGACTTGGGCTCTGCCTGATGTAGGAGAAGCCAGAGCACACCCATGCAAGTGTGGCAAACCTTAAACTGGAGAGCAGATGAGATGTGCCTGGCAGGCTGAGGAAAGGGATTCTCTGCCCTGTGTGGGGCTACACCTGGAATATGGGGAGCACTGGACCCCAGCTCAGAGGGACATGAGGAAACTGGGGAGGGCCAGGTCCCAGGAGCCAGGGCTTGAGGAAGAGGCTGAGCCAGCATGGCAAAGAGAAGGCTGAGGGCAACCTAGCAGCCCACATGGAAAGGGAGATCTTCATCCCATCCTCATCTCAGGATTTTTCAAAACTAAGTAAGGCAAACACAGCTTGACCCAGTGCTGGGCATAGTCCTGCTGTGGACAGTCCTGCTCCAAGTGTGAGCCTGGGCTGAAGACCTTCAGATATCTGACACCAGCACTTCAGTGATTCTGCAAGCCTCCTTGCCCCTGCTCTGAGCCACTCAGGGCCACTGAAAAATGTTAGAGAGGAACCCAAACAGCATCCCTCAAAATGCTGTCAGGATTTTATCAGTCTCCCAGGCTGCAACACTGCTCAATAAGTACAAAATATTGTGGAGAAATACTGGAGAGGCATGAAGAGTACAAAAACTTTTTTTGTGGCATCCACAAATGGGCCAGGCACATCTCCCCAGCCTCTGGGGGATGAAGGGCAGGGAGAAGAATTGAGGAGACCAGGTGCTGCCCACAATCCCAGCACATGCTGACCTGGGCAGTGCAGCCTGAAATACCCAGAGCAGCACCATCATGGGCACAGGGCTCTGGCCAGTCCTTCCACCCACCCCAGTTCCCAAGAGAGAGATCCCATTTGGACACATTCCCAAACATGGGCTGCACAGTGGGGCCCAGTGCCTGCTCTGGAGTGTGCCCACCTCTCCCAGCCTGCCCAGCAGCCAGAGGGCTCCTCCACACAGCCCAGGGCCAGCAGCAACAGCTTCCCCTGAGACCCCAGGGTGGCTGCTCTGCCAGCCAGGACATCACTGCAGAAACAGCTGTGCAAAGCCAAAGAGTTGGCAGCACTGGAAGGAGACAGAGGAGATGGCAGACTGTCCAGAACCTGGCTGGAGCCTTCATACCATCGGTGTGGCTCCAGAGAACATCCAGCAACCCTGGAGTCTGCTGAGGAGAGCCCAGAGTGGCCTGTGGATGTCTCAGCAGGTACTGCCATCATTTGTAAGCTAAGAACAATCACCTCTGACACATTGCCTCCTCCTGTCTGGGTGAAATGCTTCCTTGAGGGCTGCCAGAGATACCAGCTAGTCAAACCCTCTGCAGCCACCCTAAAAGCCTCTCTCCAGGAGTGCCACCTCCTGCATCATTCAAAGCAGCACCTTGTCACCCAACACCCCTCAGTCAGACAAGGGCTGGGACAACCCCCAGCAGAACCTTGCTGTCAGTTCCTGAATGCTCACCCTCCTCCTCCTCGTCCTGCCTTGACTCCCAGAAAACCCCCATGGCTTCCCCATGTGCTGCTTTCTAGAAATGCTGAAATATGGATGTAGCAGTGTGCCCCTTGTTGATGAGGTGACTAAATTACAAGAGAATTTTCAAATGCTCTTTGTCTGCTAAGTAAGGCAAAGGCACTAGAAAGTTCTCTCCAAATTCGGTACAGGGGCATTTCATAGGACCTTTGGAACTGCACCATGAACTTGGGGCTGCTCTATTGGACCAAGGCCAAAAGGTCCTGCCTGGGCCATCAGGTAGAAAAAGGACAGAACAAAAGATTTAATCGCTTTTGTGGCGTGTCTTACCAGGGCAAGGACTTCTTGCACCTGGCACGGCTTTTCTCTGTAAAAGTTTGTTATTTTGTTTCTTATTAAATCTTTTTTGTTTCAAACACTGCCAGGAGAGCCTCCTGCTCATTTTTCAAGCCTTCCGGGCTAGCTGGGCTATCCGGGGATGAAGGGACCAGTGAAAGCTTGTCACACCCTGGCTCTCACTGCACCCCTTCATATGGCCAGTCCAAGGTGGGGCAACCAGCCTGGCTCTGCCACCTGGGCTGGATGGAAGCAGCCAGTCCTGCCTGGGGAACAGGGGGCTGTGGTGCCCCCCAGTCCCTGCCCCCAGCTCACCCCCTGCCCGCACCCTGAGGCTGCTGCTGCCTCTCCCCAGCGGGGAAACAGCTTCCTCCTCTCAGAGCCACAGGAAGCACCGTGGTATTTATAGAGCCCTGAGAGTGTCGTGCACAAACTCGGGGAAAAACCTACACTCAGTCAAAAACAACCTCCTGCACCAGAGCTGCACTGGGAGCTGGTGCCTCTGGACGTGTTCCCAGCACTCTGCTGGGCCCACAGCTCCTGGAAGGAGGTTGTAGGACCTTCTTCACCATAGAGATGGGACATGGAGCCTTTCCAAGACTATTTCTGACCTTTGCTGTCTCCTCTTCATGTGTCTCCTTCCATCTCCCACCTTTTAATCATGTTCCTCCCTCTTCCATCTTTCTCTTCCTTTCTCCTCATGAGCTGTGTGATCAAAGCTGTTCCACATGCACTGAGCAAGGAAAGCAACACCAAAACACAGAGGACTCTGCTGCACAGGACAGGGGAACAAACCTGCTGCCCTGCATGGGGTGAAGAAAAGCACAAGAGTCAGAGCTGCTCATTGACAAGTGGCAACACGTGCTCATCACTCTGGGACATCTCTCCATAAGTGGCACAGAGTGCAAGGACCCCTTCCACCAGAAATTTCAAGACGTCAGAGTTTGACTTTCATCTCAATGTTTCGGAAACATCTTCCATCTCCATTTTTGGAAACAAAATTTTGCATTCATTATTTTAGAGAATTCCAAGTTTATATGTCTGTTCTGAACTTGAGATCATTTTCTGCTATCACAAACAGCAGGAAAACATTGAGATTTCAAAATATCCACTTCAAAAGGAAACCTGGAAGTGTTTCATTCTGAAAGAACTCTGAAACAGGTTCAATTACAACCCTGAACTTTTCTTTCCTGAATGAATTCTGATTCATCTGGCCCAATTCCATGACTTCTTAGTAAGTTTGTATAAGCTGAAGCAATAGGAGTTCCAGGAAATTTTTCCCAGCCACTTCTGGCCCTAACATGAAGTCCACTTCCAAGCCCAGTAATGTTAATTTCCATCTGAGCTGGAGGTATCCTTGCCCTTAGCTGTGTCCTGCAGTCAGCCCTCTGAGCAGCCTACAAGACACAATGGGTGATGATCTTCCTACATCTCACTGCAAATGACCCCACCAGTGCTTTTGCTCCACTTTTCTCAGTCCTAGAGCTAGCCAGGCGTGCCCAGCAAAGCTCTCCTGTGGCTGGGAGAGGCACACAGCCAAGATTATCCACCTTCCATCCCAGAGGGATAAAATTCTGCCTTTGTAAAGACCCCACTGTGCTCTGAGGTAATAAAGACCATCTTTCCTTGTTACTGTAGGCAGCTACACAAGATTAATCTGAGCAGAGCCCAGGCTGGATGTGCTCAGAGCAGCAGCCCCTTGGAGGAGCTAAACTGCTGGACCCTTCCCAAGGCTGTCCCTCACCAAGAAAGCTGCCAGCCAGAGGTGACCCACTGGCAGCTGGCTGTGCTCAATCCGTGTCTGGAAGTGCTGCTGTTACCTAAAAATCATCTCAGGGAGCCAGTGCTGCCTCAGGCACGGGAAAGTCAAGCCTTTGCTACTCAGCTTGCTCAGATGAGGAGACAAACCACTTATTCCTTGTTCCTCCACCATGGATGTGGAATTGGCTCTCCTAGCTGAGCTGGGAATGGCCAGCATGGGCTGGGTCCACTGGAGCTGTGGGTCTTCCTGAGCTGTCCACTGGAACCAGACCCATTTTTAGGGACAGGTAGGCTCTCATGTTTAACAAACCTGCTGTGGCTGAAAACTTAGTCCACCAGAAAAGTGCTCTTTGCTTACCTCTCCTGTGTCCCAGCTCTGCAGCAGCACAGGGACAGCAGGAAGCCCTGAGGCTTGTGCTGCTTCAGAGAAAGGAGGTGGCAGATGACTAAATCCATCTGCATTCTCTCCACTCATCCCATCCCATCCCATCCCATCCCATCCCATCCCATCCCATCCCCTCCCATCCTATCCCCTCCTGTCTGTAGTTTCAGGAGCACAAACAAGGAAACCTAGAAGAACTACACTAAATTGCATTTTACTTTACAGGCACAATGCATGAAATAAATATGAAATCTGTGCTACAGCTCCATATTCAGGACTTTTTCTTGGATTAGCAGAACCCATTGTCATAGCTGCAATGGGTTGTCAGTTCCAAAATACCAGTAGGGAACATGGAAAAGATTTTTGATGTGACAGAACTCAAACTGGGATGGATTTTGCCATTTTGCTCATGCCATTCCTCAAAGCTGAGCCCACAGGGACTGGCAACAAACACACCATACACCCTGCTCTAGCCTGGTGCCCTTCTCTGTGTGTGTGTGTGTGTGCAAATGTGCTGTCTGAAAATCCCTGCCTGTGTCTGGGAGCTGCAGAAGATGAAGCACTGGAGAGCAGGAGCAGCTTCCCCTGACCCCAGGCTGTCCTGGCAGAGTGCTGAGATGATCCACCTTTGCCTGTAAACCATCCTCTCTCCACCCTCTCTGGGAGACCCAAGCTGTGGCAGCATCTTGGAGATAACTTCTAACACAGGAATATTTGCACAGCTCTCTCTCCTGGAGCCAGGCCAAGCTGCCTGTGGTTTGTGGCCAGCAATTACAAACGTTACAGCAGAAGACAGTATTTGTTTAACTGCTTGTTCTGTCAATACTGCAGCTTGCAAAGCCCAATTGCACAGCCAGAGCTGGCAACATGTTGGAAATAATCATCTGTTCTTGCACCAAGAGTAGGGGCTGGTTTCCTGCCAGGTGGGACTCTGCCAGGCTTCACTGCCCTGGAGACCAGGGGCTGAGAGGATGGGATGGGATGGGATGGCATGGGCTGGGATGGCATGGCATGGCATGGCATGGCATGGCATGGCATGGCATGGCATGGCATGGCATGGCAGTGTAACTGCTTTCCAGAAGAGATGGCTCTGCTTCCCTGTTACACTCTGAGCTTGGAAGTTTCCAGCATAAAACTGTGGCCTGCCCTGCCTGGGTCTGACCATGCCTTCAGCAGAAGCTTCTGCACCTCGGGTCCTGCCTTGTGGAAACCCAGAGCTCTGGCTGTGGGACAGCCCATGAGCCAGGCAGTTCCTATCAGTGTGAAGCCCTGACAGCAACAACCCCCAAGATACACAACCTGCTCAAAATGCAAATAGTGACAAGCCTTGGGTGGCACAGCTATCCCCAAAGACTTTTTTCTGCCCTCAAGGAAGCTGCTTCAGGATGCTCCACATGGCAGCAAGCAGCTTGGTCCTCCCCTGGCCTGAACTGTAAAACTACACACAGTGAGCTGCAAAGGGCAGATGCTGCACTCTGGACACTCAGCACACCCTGACACAAGACACCCTACAGACCACAGAACCTCAGAGACTGGGATTTGGCATCACCTTGAGACTAGAAGGGACTTTGGATGAAGACAGGCCTGCCCTCCAGTTTCAGGTAGCTCAGCTGTCCTTGCATTGTCCTACTTTAAAGTTCTTACAAGATAAAGTGCTCTCTCCAGGCAGGAAGATCTTCCTTGAGTCTCACCTGAATCCTCCTTCCTGCAGCTGAAGCCTCATGATGCACACCACGATCATGGCAGAAAGATCCATCCTCCACCTTCTCTGTGGATTTGAAGACTCCTCCTGCCTTCCTCTGCTGTCTGTTCTCCAGGGTAAACTTCAGCACCTCCAGCTGTCAGGGCTCTGCTGATGATTGCTCATCTCAAAACACTCTCCAGTCCAGAAGATCCATATCTTTCCTGAAGTGCTGGAGCTTCAGGAATTCCCTTCCTCAGGGCTTCCCTGTTCACAGCCATCCCTCAGATCTGCTCCTCTGTGCCAGGACACCACTGAGCCAAAAATCCCCACACATGTTTGCAGGGTTTCAGCACAGTTGGGCCCATTCACACCCTGAAGCAGGGAAGGAGCAGCACCCAGAAGCCCCAGTACAGGGCTGAGCCTTTGGCCAGAGGCACAGGGTGAGCTCTGAGAGAACCTTCAGCAGACATCCCTGCACTCATTTCAGCTCCTGCTGTCTTGCTGATGGTTTCCTCAGCACCTGGCTGAGGTACAACACACATCCAGATGGAGTGTTATGCACTGGTGTTAGTACAAAGCCTAGAGCCCTGGAATGGCACAGGTTGCAAATGCAGAGGGAATCAGAAGCCATGTGTTTTCTGGTGTAGCAGCTGTGGCAGGTAGCTGTGTCTGTGGGCTCTTGCCAGGATGCAGGTAGGTTTTCTGATGGAGCTTGGACATTCAAGAAGCATTTGGACAACACTCTCAGGCACAGAGTGGGATTCTTAGGCCTGTCCTGTGCAGGGCCAGGAGCTGGACTCGATGATCCTTGTGGGTCCCTTCCAGCTCAGGAGAATCTATGATTCCAGGAAGAGTTGAGCACAGTGAGGGAGGCAGGCAGCCCCTGGCAGCCAAGACCCTGACTCTGTACAGCATTTCCATGGCCTGCTTTGCAGCCCAGTTCCACTTTCCTCTTTGTGAAAGGCCTCAGGTTTCTTTCTGTGATGGCTCAAGTTTGCTGGGAACCAGAATTGAAGTGTTGAGCTGGTCAAGCTGCTGGTTTCATTGCTCCTCAGAATAGCAGCTCTATTTCCTAAGCCTTATTTATAAACTGCTGCTGTTTGGGGTTTTTATGACAAAGATAGTGAGCTCAGGAAATCAGCAGTGGTTTCTGTTATCTGGAGCACAGCCACACGAAAGAGGGAAGAGAGTGTCATACTCCAGGAGCCTATTCATGGAAACTAGTATCTCACTGCTTTGCCCCTTGACAGCCAGATATTTATAATCCCTCACACTTCCTCTTCCTGCTCTTTGCTGTCACCAGCTCCAAAACCTGCTCATACTTTTCACCCCACAAAAGGACCAGCAGGGGAAGGCCACCTCTCTTCACTTCCTTCACTTCCATGTGTAATTCGTTGCTCACACATTGCACAGAACAACACAGAACAGTTGCAGCACCTCAAGTTGTCTCCAGTGGACCTTCCCACCTACTGGTGTGCTTTGTCCTGGCCTTGGGAGTCCCCCCATCATCCCAGGCATGCCTCACACTCCTGCCCAGGCACAGCTCAGGTCCACAAAAACCCTGACATGCTCCAGACTTCTCAGGCAGCTCAGAGGCCAGAGCAGGAGGGTGCAGTGAGGAGCAGTGGGTGGATGGACAGCACCTGGGACACCTGGCTGCCCCAGGGGGGGCAGACCCCAGGGATCATGGTGGCACAAGGACGTGGGCACCCACTGGGGCTCCCAGTGCAGATTGCAAATTTAACAGTGAGACATCAGCAGCACAACCCTCCAAGGCATTCTCAAAAGTGTTTGGAAGCCCAAGGAGATCTCAAGATCTCCAAGGAGCAGTGCCCAAAAACTGCTGCACAAACTGCAATACAGAAAAAATGTGGAGTTACTGGAGCAGACAGGGCCAAAAAATGAAGGGGTTGGAGCATCTTCTATATATATATGAGGAGAGGCTGAGAGAGCTGGGATCCTTCAGGTCCAAGAGGTGTCCATTCCCTGTGGCACAGAGCTGATGAGGACAGATGATCTCCTGGCCCAAGAGAGGAGCCCATGGAGGCAAAGGACAAGGCAGGGATGCCACAGCAAGGTTTGTCAAGCTGGAAAACTTTAGAGCTCACAGCAGGCTGCCTCTGCCTGTGAGACCTGTGCTCCCAGTCCTGCCATCACAGTGAGTGTGGGCAGCCCCAGTGAGCAGGACAGACCTTTGCAGTGATTCAGACCTTGGTCTGCAGGTTTGGAGCAGCTTTGTTCTAACACAATGCTCCGGCCAGGCCACTCCAGGGTGCAGCCACAGACCTTACCACATCCCAGGTACAATATCTTAAGGCAGCTGCTCTGGGGACAGCACCTGAGTGGGTCCCCAATACCTGGGGACAAACCCTGAGAGAGCAGCAGCTGCATTCAGGTACCAGAAAAGCCACCTGTGCACAGACCCCCTCACCTGCCCTGTCCTTGTCCTCCCCCTCCCCCAGCATCACCTGGTCCAGCACACACCCAGAGCTGAGGGACCCAAATGCTGCACAGTCCAAAACATGGGCAACACCTGCCACATTCCTGAGCAGTGACACTGGGTCACCCAGTCACAAGCTCAAAAGCATTTATTCCCCTGTGGCCATGGAGCAGAGGCTGTGAAACACACACAGAAATCTAGATGAACCCAAGGAACACATGCATCTCCCACGTTGTCTCCAGTGAATGCTGATCATTCCAGGAGCACCTGAAAAGTCTGAGTGCTGTGTCACCTGCTCCCACACCTTGAGAAGGAAACTGCATTGCTCATACAACTCTGGGAAAGGGGATCTTAGCTGGGAATGCTGCAGAAACCTGTGCAGCTTGGATCAGTACACATGTGGGGAGAGTAGCAGCAGCTCTCTGCCCCCTTGGGCTACTTTGCAGGGCCCACATCCATGCTGGACCTTGCCAGTCCTCTTGAGTCCAAGGCCAGTCCAAATCCTTCTACCTGACAACATCCAGCTGAAAATGCCCAGAGGAGGTCCCAGACACTGGTGGGGCTGCACTGCCCTGGACACAGCGTGGCTCCTGCTGTTTCTCCTGCTCCTGGTTGCTCCTGCCTGCTGCTCCTCTTTGCCCAGCTCTGGGGGAGCTCAGCTCCTGAGGCACAGGGGCTTTTAAACCTTCTCACAGACACTCTCTGAAGCACAGCTGGCAGGGGACTGCAGTGCCACCAAGGTGGAAGCTTAAAGCTGGTCCACATTGCTCTCCAATGTTAAGGGTGCATCACTCGAGATATAGTGGACCAGATTAATGCCACATATCCACAGCAAGAAGGAGATCTTGCTTCCCAACCCAGAGCCCTTCTTCCCTGCTTATCAAGAGCTCCAGCACTAGATGAGCTCCTGTGTGAGAAGCTGGAAGTCCCTAAAGCATCAGAAACTACACCAGCGAGAAGGCAATTCAGCTGCCTGCAAAAATGCAGCCATGGAGCACAGTTGTATGTGTTGTTTCCTCAGGACAACAGTAACACAGCCACCTCACCCCAAGACAGGGGAATGCTTTCACAGTGCTGCTGAAAAGTGCAGCACAACCAAGCCACAGCCAGGAGCACAGGAAGAGTTGTTGTGGCCCAAATCTCACCCAAAGCCTCCAACTTTGTCCCGGGTGAGAGGCCTGTAAGTCCATGCAGAGCTGTCCCCCAGCCTTACACTGGTGTCTCCCAGGGACTGCAGATTTTTAACGTGGATTTTCCCATTTCAGACCCTCAACTTTTCCCTAAACTCATTTCATGCTCTCAGCTGCAGAGCCCAACTGAGACCCTGCCAAGGCCAGAACTGGCAGCACTTGCAGTCACTGGTGTCAGGCAATGAGATGTTTAAAGGATGCAACATATGACTGGCAGCATCTCATGTCTCTGCTGGGGGCATCAGGGAGACCTCAGTGACAGGAGAACCTCAGAGTCTGGCCTTGGCCACTTCTTCACTGGGATACACAGGAGAACCCCTTGAGACAGCCCCACCATGTACAACCCTGTCCATAGATTCAGCAGCAGAGAGAGATGGATGGGGCAAGTGGAGGAGGTGGGAAAGGAGGGAGAGATGCTGCTCCCACCCCTCCTGCATCCCCCATACCCATAGCACCAACTATCCCAACACCACTGTCCCTGAAGCCCGGCCAGGAGGAGCACCATGCAGAGTGTGAAGCTACAAACACCTTTCCCAAGCCCACAGCACGGCCGTGGCAGCAGGAGGAGGGGCTCTCTCCCCACCTGACAGTCATCTACTGTCACCAGCTTGTCCCTTACACAACACATGCCTTCAGCAGTCAGTGCTCCTAAAAAGGGCAATTGAGTTTTAATCCTGACAATGGCAGCAGCAGCACGAGCTGTTTTCCTAGCATCACATATGCCAGTAACTCCCATGGATTTCAGTGGGTACTGGCCAGCAATGTGCATTTTTGGATAGCACACATTTTCAGTTCACTCCCAATAAATGAATAATTCAGTTAAGCGTCCAGACAATTTTCTTCAGGTAGAAAGAAAACCTGTCCACATGAGAACTGACCTTCCTTTGGCCACAAACCCCTTTGCTTTGGCTGATCTCCACGTGCACTGCACCAGGCCAGCAGTGCTGCCTGAGCCTCTGACACCCTGCCCTGGTGACATGACAAGATCACTAAAGCTCAGGCAGGCAGCAGCAGCAGGGCTGCTCAGTGAGATAGGCACAGCTATGCTTCTCTCACCACAAACACCAACAGATGTTTTCTTCTGTATTTCTGAGATCATAAGCAGGTCCTGCTCCCCGTCAGCTTTTACCGAGATAAAAAGGAGAATGGATGATGCAAGAAAAAATTGTTTCTTTATTCCTTCAAAATAAAACTAATATTTTCATGTGACTGCTTTGCTATTAAGCAAAAAGTGACCTATCAGTGAAATCCCTGGTTTAGCTGGCAGGTTCTTCTGCTGAAGCTTGGCGTAAGAAGAAATATCCTGCTCCAGAAAGACGTTACAGGTGAAGGAAACAGCAGTGTCCCACCTTCTCCCCAGAACTGCCTGCAGCCTCCCCAGGTTGTCCAGGCTCTGTCAAGGGCCCTTGCATCAGCCTGTTGCCAGCTCTTTCTCCTCTCTATATAACCAGCAGTTCTCACACAGCAGTGACTCTGTTCTGTCCTACCCCAACCCAGTGGTGACTCAGGGACCATCATCAGCCCACAGCCTGAGCCAGTGGCCAGCAGAGCTCACCTGTGCTGCAGGAGGGGGCCAGCTGGAGAGCAAAACCCAGGGGTTTTGTCCCAAAGCCCAGTGAAGGGTCTAGAGGAGAAGCAATATGAGGAGCATCTGAGGTCACTTGAGTTGTTCAGCTGGAGCAGAGGAGACTGAAGGCAGAGCACACTGAGAGCTGCTCACGAGGGGCAGTGGAGGGGCAGCTCTGATCTCTGCTCCCTGGGACAGGGACAGCACCCAGGGCACGGCTGGAGCTGGGCCAGGGCAGGCTCAGGCTGGAGCTCAGGGAAAGGTTCTTCCCCCAGAGGGTGCTGGCACTGCCCAGGCTCCCCAGGGAATGGGCACGGCCCCGAGGCTGCCAGAGCTCCAGGAGCCTTTGGCCAGAGCTCCAGGGATGGACAGGGTGGGGTTGGTGGGGGGTCTGGGCAGGGACAGGTTTGGGTTCCATGATCCTGGAGGGTCCTTCCAACTCAGGAAGGTTCTACAGTTCTATGAAGTCCCTGTTGCAGGCTCAGCCCACAGCCACCACACACAAAACACAGGCACACGTGCCAGAGTCTGAAGGTCTCCTCTGACAGCAAAGGCTGTGGTGCTTTGCCCTGGCTTTGGAGGAGCTGGTGGGGGCAGGTCCCCAGGCTGTGCCAGGGCTGTTCCAGGGGCACAGCCCCGCAGGAGCAGCTCTGGCTGCAGGCAGCCACAGGACTGGCACAGCTGCACATGGCCACAGCAGAGCCAAAACCCAGTGACTGCAGAGCTGAGATCCAGCCACCCAAACAGGCTCTCCACGCGGGCCTACGATGCCAATCAGGTGACAACAACACAGTTTGTTTTCAGGAATACTGAGCCAGTGAATAACAAAAATAGGAACCTGACAAACAGGTCCCAGCGACCTGGATCCCAGGCAGCTCTCCCAGGACAAAACTTTCAGTTGCCCTGAGTCACCAGCCCTGATCCTCCCCTGGCCACGGGAACCAGAGCTGCCAGCACCCAACCCATCCACAAGCTTGCATCTTCCCAGGGCTTTGCTGCAGTCCCTGCTCAACACCTGGACTTATTAATGGAGTGGAAAAGTACTTGGGGATCCTAATGCAGTCAGAGAGAGGCAGGTGTGACATTGGATGTTATAGCCATGAGGGTCTGGAAATACCAGCAAGCCTTTTGTTGCTACATCAACCCTGGAAAAACAACCACTGACATCTCAAAAGGAGGTTGCATAACACGAAGGAAAGAGAAGGCAGATAAACAGCAACAGATATTCCTAATGATAATGAAAGAAACACCATTCTATAGACCCCCCAAAAGACTCACCACCACAGCCCTGACTGCCCCAACCTCCACATGCCAGTCAGTTGCATGAGGCAACAGCAGAGCAGAGAAACGGCCACAGCTAATCTGCCTCAGCACAGCAGCAGTGCAGGTGCCTGGAGATAACAAGAAATAACCCTAAGCCTCTCTGGCTCCCTGCCCCAGAGAACAATGGGTCTCACAGGAGCAGCACTTGAGTGAGAAAGCCCCACTGCTGTCCATCTCCACCACCACACCAGGTCCTGGGAGGAATGGGCAGAGGAACAGGGCATGGCAGGGGGACCCAAGAAGAGGCAGTCTTCACCCACCAGGAGACAGGACATAGTAGGCTTCTTGCCAGAGAAACCACAGCCCTGCTCTGTGCCTCAAATCCAGCCTGAGGGAAATCCTGGTGACCAGGACATCCAGAAAGGTCATGTAGAGATGACCACAAGCCTGGGCAGCGATGTGAGCCAGGTCTTGGACAAAGCAGCTTCTTACCCCAAAGCAGATCTATGGGTCACTCACATGCCAAGGGCTGACTCCTTGGCTTGTCTTTAGAAGGGAAAGAACATGCTGGGGGACCTGGACAGGACAGCCATGGGACTGATGGCACCATGCAAGAGCAGAGCCCCATAACTTGGCGAGTGGACCATCCCCCGGACACCAGAGCCAGCTAGTTCATAGTCTGTGGAGCACAGACTCCATACAGAAACCTGGAAAACTCCCAGCAACTCCTGGAAAGGAAGAATAGAAGTGGGAAACACCAACAGAGCACAAGCAAGGCCTGTGCAGGCTGGTGGCTCAGCTGTGGCCAGCAGCAGGACAGGGTCAGTGCCTCAGTTTCCCTGGCTGCAGCAAGCCACAGAACTGTGCTGGGGAGGGATGACAGCACAGGGACAAGGTGAGTGGTGACACGTGCAGCACTCCCGCTGAGGCACGAGCTGGTGACACTCAGGGCCCTGTGGCATGTCAGAGGCTGTGCTGGCAGACTGGTCTGGCAGGCTGCCTGTTCCTGCTCCAGGAGCAGCACCTGGAGCCCTTTGGGCCAGGCTCAGGCTGCACATCCATGGCTGAGTGGTGCTTGGGCTGCCAGCCCTCTCCAAAGCAGGACAGATTTTCTGTTCTCAGACCCCATAGGGAGGTCCCTGAGGGCTTGAGGGGCGATAAGTGGCTTTTCTGGGCAGGGTTGGGACAGGCAGCTGGCTGGGCTGGGGCTCAGGTACCACACCACCTGCATTGGGGTTGGCTCTGCCACAGGACAAGAACCCCTCTGGGCCTTTGAGGCTGAAGTGCAGCCCACCCCAGCCATGGTACAGGCCTAAACCCAAAGCAGCTGCCCTGGAAAAAGTCAGGATGCAGAGCAGGAGCTCCCCACGTGCCAGCCCCACTCTGCAGGGCACCAGTGAGGAGAGCCCAGACCCCGCTGCCCCTCCTGCTTCCTGCCAGCATCCCAGCCCCACAGGGACACCCAGGGAAGCACAAGGTGGTGCTGAGCTCGCTCTGGTCACTCTCCATGAGACCAGGAACCAGAAGCAGTGAGCAGAGCAGGAAGCAGGCCCAGAGGAAAGCAAACAAGAGAAAGCAATTGAGGAAGCTCGTGTCTCATTCATGTGCGTCTCAGCCAAAGTCCAAAGCAGGAGGCTCTTGCAAAGGACACTGGAAAAATTCCAGTGATGTTATCTGCCCCCACAGAGCAAGATTAGCCCAGAGGGGGAAAAAAAAAAAAAAAGAAAAAAGTTGTTTACAAGCTGGGCAAGCCAGCTTGGTGGTTGGAGCACAGGGGAGGCTGAGATCAGCTGTGTCTGCCACTCCTGAGGGAGCACCAACCCCTCCTGCCTGGCTCTGGCCTCAGCCACCTTTGCACCCTTTAGTGGCCCTGGCAGGTGAGATGCTGCTGAGGGGCAAGTGGGCCCACATCAGTGCACACAGGAAGCATGTGCAAGGAGATTGCACACCCACCACCTGCACGTTTGGCAGGCTCCCACAGAGCTGAGAGGAAGCACAGCCTTCCCATGCCTGGCATCCCAGCAGGGTTAATGGCTCCCCAGAGCTGGCCCTGGGCTGCAGACCAGTCCCTGCACCCACTGGGGCTGTCAGGGCTCAGCCCACCCTTTGCACCCTCCAAGGAGCTGTTTGCACCCCTTGGCTCTGCCTAGCACCTCCTGCTTTTTATGGAGTACTCCCATCTAAATGCAGATGAGGATCACAGGCTGATGTAGCACCTGGCTTCTGCTCTCCTGGAGGACCCTTTTACCAGGCAGAAATCAGGGGGAGGAGATTTGGGGTTGCTGTTGGGTGAATGCTTGTGTGGCTGCTGTGTGGCTGTGCCCAGAGAGGAGCCACATCTGAGCTCTTTGCTTTTCCTCCTTAATATCTGGGGTTTTTTTAATCTCAATGAAAGGTCTTTCCTGCTGCACACCCATAGTTGCTCTCAGAGAAATGAGAAAACCCACACTCATCCCATCTCTCTCCTCTAAGAGGCATCTGCTCAAGGAAGCTCCATGCTGGCACGAGCCTGTTCCTGCCCTCCGTGTACTGAGGGATGGTATGACAATGACTGTGCTGGGCAAAGTCCTTCCCTGTAAATCACCTGTGGGGTGACAACTCCACAGACCCATCACCAGGCAGGCAGTGTCTGGGGCACCTTCCCAGGAGATGTTGCTCTGCCCTGCTCACAGCCCCCAGGCAGCTCAGATCCACCACACCTCCGTGCTGGGCTGTGCTGGCACCCATGGCTCTGATGGAACCACAGATTCCCCACATCCTGCCCAGTGAATGGTGTTTGTCACCTTAATTGTCCATGTCAGACCCATCTGGGGACAAGAAATAGATTTGGTAACAGGGTGTCTCAAAGAATTTGTTGTTGGCCAGTTCTCTTTGTCAGAGACACCTGTAAGTGTAACTCGGTGCAAAGAAGATTAATATTTAATTTAACTTCTAAATCTTGACTTGTTGACATACTTATTTAAAGCCAAACTGAAGAAATTCCACCAGAATTTATTCCTGGTTCAGTATTTATAGCACAGTAGTCTCTGCTGGACTTCTTACCTTCAGAGTTGAGGTTTGCTAACTGCAATGGTCCTTAAACAAACAAAAAATGACAGAGCATTGCACCCCCTTCTCATCTCCTGGATGTCAATAAACAAATCTGCTGGGAAAGCACTAGATGTCCAGCAGACTCCCTGGGATCCTTCCAGATCTGGTATAGAGACCTTCAGCAGCTGATAGTGAATATTTGATTAAAGTCTATATCCCAAGACAGTCAAACATTAGGCAGAAAAACTTTCAACCCCTTGGCAGCGCAGGGAGAGGCAGCAGATGTGCCCCCAGGCAGGACTGAAGGAATCAGATCATGGCAGAAAGGGAAAGGCAGGCCCTGTGGGGTGGGCAGTGTGGGCTCTGGGACCCTCCAAGCCCAACAGATCTGTCCAGCCTCCCCCTGCCTGGCTCCTGGTCCCTCTTTCTTCCCAGGAGCCTGAACCACCAGCAAGGAGCTGGTGAACCTTGCAAGGTAAAATCTTTGCTTCCAAAAAGCACATGCCCATGCTCCCTGTCTATTGCTGTGGTCCATTCATTAACAAAGGACTCTTGACAATAATTTTAGAAGGCTAAATATGATTTATTAAAATGATTCCATAATTATAGGATTTTGGCATTAATGTGCCCCGGTACAGAGCTCAGATACTCCTTCTTCATTCCCTGTACCAGAATGTTGGAATGCTTACAATATTATAGAGAAAACAGTCCTTTACTTCATAGGTTGAAAGAGAACCTCTATCTCTCATTCCTAGGAGACAGGCAGAGGAATCTAAAAATGTTCTTGAATTACACACTAGAGATTTTGTTTACAGAAAACTTATACAGAGTAAAAAGACAGTAAAAGATGTTTTCCCATGGGAAGATTTTTCTGCAGGCTTGCACACAGAGAAACTTATAATATGTTCTTGCAACCCCTGTCATCCCTGGGGAGCTTGGGGGCAGGGGTTTACCACTGGAATACCACTGGAGCTGCACAGTCAGTGCAGGAGGATCAGGCATCAAATATGTGGAGGGAACAGAAACAAAATAAACAAACTCATGGGTGACACAGAGCTGTGAATCAGGTTGCCTGCTAAGAGGGAAAAGAAAAGATCTGCAATGTGCTGGTGGTCAGATCCCTGAACTTCTGCCCACCCACATGGATGCCTTGGCCTGGGACAAAGACACAATGGCAGTGCTGCCACATCCCCAGCCATGCCGAGGCAAACTGGTGCCACTGGAGCAACAATCTGACTAATTCCCAGGCTGGGTAATGCACCCTTGACAACACAGGGCTCATGATACCAGTAAGCCACTACAGCAGAGACCTGGGTGTCTGGTTTGAAGACAAATTTAGGAGAAAATGCTCTGAAATTAGTGTTTCCTCTAAAGAGAAGGGCTCCAGTAATCCCTTTTTCCAATGAGAAATGAATACCAGTGGGTGAAAGTGAAAAAAAACCTAACAAAACTGTTTATTAACAAAAAAAGAGCAAACCAAAAAACAAAGGGGTGCCTGCAAGGCATAGAAAAGGATTGAATAAATGCTAAATATTGAAATTTCAAAACCTTAATCCCCACCCCTCCCCAGACTGTGTGGCCAGGAGGCAGAGGTGGCAGCTGCCCCCCTTTGTCTCAGGGAAGGGGAGGAACAGGAGCTCACACAGCCTCTTGGGCAGAATGGATGGGAACTTTTCTGGAGTGGGTCTCCTCCCAGCAGGCACAGCTGGTGGGTTCTAGTGTCCTTTCTTGTGTTGGTTCAGCTTCTCCAAGGTCTTGGGTTCAGGGTGGCCCCCCACCAGCTCCCGAGACTGACCAAAAAAAAAAAAAATCAAAGCCAAAACAGTTCAAGGAAAAAAAAACCAAAAAGATGCCAAGAGGATTCCCTGTACAGCCTCCAGGCTAGGGGAAGGGGAAAAAATACTTCTTGCTTCAAGCTAGCAAAAAACCTAATCCAACAAAAGGAACAATGTAGTGTCCAGGTCCACACCACAGCACACTGGGGAGAGAGGGTTTGAACCAAACCATGCAGGAGCCCAAGGCTCCCCACCCCACCCCAGGTCCATCATAAAGCTACAGCAGCCATTTCTGGGCATAAAGCAAACAATTAGGGAATAAAGTATCATCCCAAAATCACCCCAAGATATTGGGGAAGTCCCATGTCAGGAAGCCATGAATGACACACTGACAGAGGTGGCTGATGTGGTGACTTCAGTCAGGGCTCACCGACCAAGAGCCCAGGGGCTGGATCTGGCAGTTTATCTGCTTTCCCAGAAAGGCCAGTCTGTCCTTGGGCTGATGACAGATGGCAGGGCAGAGACACAAGCCTGGGGTTAGATGGGTCACACACAGTGTTTGTAAATATGGCTGCAGTGGTTTGGGTCCTTAGTTGTCAAGACCTCAGGACAGCAAGGACCCACTGGTTGTTCTGCCTCAAAAAGAGCAGTGAGAGAGATGCTACCAGAAGTGGTCAGCCCTTTCCCAGCTCTGCTCCCCAGCCACCAGCTGGGGCAGTGTGAATTCAGCAGGCCTGTGTAAGCTGGTCCCTGTAAAATGAAATATTACTGGTTCAAGAGCAGGGAGCCCTCAGGACACAGAGCACAGGAAATTGGCACACACGTGGCAAACATGGAAGCTGTGGATCTCTGGACACCTCTGCCCACTGCAATGCCTCCCATCCCCCTGTGCCCTTCCCTTCCTGCAGGCACTGGTTCTTCTCAAACACCCCAGGTCATGCTGGGGAAACATTTAGGGACAATGGCACAAAGCTGGCACACAGCTCTATTTGTGGTCAAACTACTCTCAGACTGGAGGAGTAGCTGGTTGGTCTTACCCTTGCAGGAGAAGGGGCATGAGTGAGGATAGAGGGCACCTTCCTGTTTGTGTTCAGCAAGCGTGTTCTCTCATCTGCTGATTTGTTTCCAAAATGAAGGGC
>VXAX01003879.1:60054-70702 GCA_013399835.1 Leptocoma aspasia
TACAAAACCTCAACACCCAGTACCAGGGCCACCCGCTGGGCATGAGCAACGGGCCCATGGGAGCTGGTGCCCAGCAGTACAGAGTGGGGCCGGGCCAGCACCCGGGCATGCAGCACATGCCCTCGCCAGCGCTGACATTGAATGTTATGGACACTGATCTTATAGACGAGGAGGTCTTGACGTCCCTTGTCCTGGAACTGGGGTTGGACCGGATTCAGGAGCTGCCAGAGGTATTCTTGGGACAGAACGAGTTCGACTTCATTTCAGACTTTGTTAGCAAACAGCAACCCAGTGCCATCAGTTGCTGAGGGGTTTTGAGCTCCTCCTTGTGTCTTGGTGGTTTTGAGTTTGTTTCTAACTTTCCCCCACCTGCCATCCTCCTCCCTTCCCCTGCCTTGCCCTGTCCTGGATTCCTGCCTTCCCCAAAGGGACAATCATCGGACACTGGCTTGCAATGGATTGCTCTTCTCTTCTGTGTGGTTTTTTTTTTTCTGTGTGGGAATTTTTGGAGAGGGGGTTGGTGCACCCCAGAGAGCAGATCAAGAGCTCCTGCTGTAGAACTGCCTCTAAATGAC
This sequence comes from Leptocoma aspasia, assembly GCA_013399835.1. Taxonomy (NCBI): domain Eukaryota; kingdom Metazoa; phylum Chordata; class Aves; order Passeriformes; family Nectariniidae; genus Leptocoma; species Leptocoma aspasia. The sequence continues at coordinate 60,630 of VXAX01003879.1, forward strand.
GTTAACAGGATTTCTGGCTTAAGTAGAAATAATGGACTTACGACTTTCCTCAGCTAGGCTTGGAGCACAAGAAGCCATAGGCACCTGGCAGCCCTGCTGGTAGCTGGATTTGCTCGTGGATTCTGTGGTGCCAGTGGAGTTGAAGGATCCTGAGAGAGAATTGTCTCCCTGGTGCATGGTTTGAACCAGTTTCCCCTTGCAACCATGGGTGGGGTTAGTTATTTGTTGGGATGTTTTACTGTGACAGTAAATAGGTCTTCAGTCATGTCTGTTCAGCTCGGGAAGGGGCACTTCCCCATAGCAGGCTTTTTTCTAACTCACAAAAATAAAGAATGCCTTGGGGAAGGGTGTGCGTTTGTGCCTAAATGTTCATCTCCGTGGAGCTTTAGATCTCGGACCTGTACTGCTAATCAGCTGTAAAATTTACCAAGTGTTTGAGGTTGATTCAGGCATGAGGCTTAAAGCTGCAGTCTGGCTCCACTTTTTTTCCACCTCTGAAACCAAATAAAGACCATGTAACTGTATATTTCAGTTCTAATCTTATTTATTTTCCTGTGATTATTTATTTGCAAGGGCTCCTTTTGTTATTTGGCTTTGGGACCGCTGGGAAAGATGCCTGGAGAGTACTGCAGCTTTAAGATGCTGGCTTTGGGAAAAGCAAGCCTGGGATAGTTTTCAAGCTGCTCTGCAGAATAGTCACTTCAACTCGAGATCGTTATGCTGAACGCGCAGGACTCTAAACCCAACACCTTTCCGAATGTGATAAAGATGACTCGATTTCCAATTCCCTTGCTCGGGGAAGGTGAGATGTAACAGCCGGCGGGGTTTGGTTTCCTCCGCTGGCTCCTGTTTCCCGGCTGAGGAAGCTCCGGTGACTCCTGGCTGCTGCTGCCCCCTGGTGCTGCCGGCCCCTGGCAGCTGCCGCTCGCCGAGTCGGAATGTACAGATGGATTTGCGAATAAAAGCTGAAATATCTCCCGTGTGCCTTTGTTCAGCGCCCGTCTCCAGACTGGTGCAGTGTGGAGCACTGGGAGAAGTGTTGCCTTTGCTCCTGCTGGTGGGCTGGAGGCTGGTCACTTGTGTGCCCCACCTGATACTCGAGTTGGAAGGATTGGGTTTCTAGTTTAATGCTTGGAACTAAGTCCCTGAAGTGTGGCTGGGAGGATGAGATGCTCCTTCTCTGTACTGAGGAGAAATAAATATGGATGGTGTTGCGCTGGCTGGCCCAGGTGATAGAATCCTGAAATGGTTTGGGTTGGAAAGGAATTAAAGATCATCTAGAGTTGCTTGGACAAGTGGGTGGTGACTCCTTCCAGAGTGAGTGCAGGTGTGACAGCTGGGCTGCTGCACACAGAGCCTGCAGGGTGATCCCCAAAGCTCTGGCAGGGACTGAGAGGCTCTGCAGAGCACTGGGCACTGCTGTGAGTGACAGTTTGGGAGCTTTGGGGACACATAAGTGAACTCCTCACATGGAGAGCTCGTGTTTACAGACAAGCACCTCTCCTCTGAGGTACCAGGAGATTACTTTCTGTATTGTAGAAGAAGGGAGGTTCTCAAACCCCACCCTGTCCTCTCACCTAGGCTGGATCCTCTGTAACTCTCCAAATAGGATTTGTAGCTATTTGTGTGATGTGCAGGGCTTGAGGCAGCCTCTGGGAGCACGTGAGTGTGAAAGCACAGAAAGACAAGGCCTTTCTCCACATCCCTGTCTCTGACCATGTGCTCTTGGGGTGATGAAGTTTGTTGCTAGCACAGGGTGATGCAGAGTTGCAAAGGTGAAAGTCTGGTGAAGGGTCTGCTAGCAGTGAGTGCCCAGGCAATAACATGAGCAGTGCCTGGTAAATACAGAATGATGGCTAGAGGGTTAATCCTCCTTCTTCACACAGTGCTGGGCTCTGAACTAGCTCCAGCCACTCAGCAAAGATCTTAGTGTTACAATTAATGTTTCTATGAAAAATCTCAGCTTGCTGTTCAGGAGGAGCCAGACAAGCAAAAGGAAGGCTAGAAAATCATTAGAAGATGAATGAAAAGTGAAATCAAACAGTGAATGCCTTACAGAACCAACAGACAGTTCAGCTGCATCCTGTGCACTGCCCGTGATGGTGAATTGACAAAAATTCTGGTCTGTTTAGAAAAAAATTATAATGTAAGACCAGAGAAACGGTAGAGGAAGAAGAATCAACTGAGGCAGAGTAACATTTCTGAAAAGAAGCCACAGAACAGCTTGGGACTCCCCAGTCAGGAAGAAGCTGGGCAACCAAAGTTTATAATGTAAGTGGAAGGAGAAGGTGACAGGGAGTTATTTTTCCCAAGTGTGATGGGAGATATCTCCTGATCTCTGCAAATTTAGCAGAGGCTAGGGTCAAACCCGAGTGAACAGAGGTGTTTCTGCAGGCAATTTCTTCCAAATTTACCCTAAACTAGGACAATGTGTAGCTCATTACAGCTCCTTCTGACAGTGTGGGAGGTACATGGACACTTGGGGATACCTGAACATTTCTGTTTGACCAAAACCACTAATCTGTGGCTCAAAAGATCTCCTGAATCAAAGGTTCCTGACTCAGAAACAGGTTTTTTTGTTTGTTTGTTTTGTTTTGGGGGGTTTTTTGGGGGATTTTTTGTTTGGTTGTGTTTGTTTGTTTGTTTGTTTGTTTTTAATTCGTAGATATATTTTCCTTCAGTGATGCCTTGTGCCAATGAAATCCACAGGGGAGAAATCAAGGTCTTTGTAAGACGCTTAAGCTCTCTAAGCTCCTCTTTATTTTAAACCTGCTGCCCCCTCACTTTGTTCAGTGTCCCCAAATTCCCAATCATTTCTTGTTCATCTTCTCCACATTAGTAATGATTTTGGAGCTCCTGAGAGTCTCCCTGTCCAAGAATCACTGTGTGTTGTAGATTGTGATCACCTTTTTCTGCCCTGTTTCTAGCTTTATGGGATGGGGGAGGGAACAGCACTGGTTTAAGCTGTAGACAGATGTGTCATGGATTTCTCCAATGCTATAATTAGGTTTGGTTGTTCTATATTTCAAGCATCCATCAAGAACCACAGAAATATTTAGACTGGAAGGGACCCTTTCAGGTCACTCAGTCCAATCCCCTGCTCCAAGCAAGACTTCATTCAAAGGCAGGGCAGGCTGCCCAGGGCTTTGTCCAGGCAGATTTTGAAAACTTGAGGGAATGGGATTTGTTTGGAACCTTGTTTTAGTGGTGTACTGCTCTTATTTCTTCCCTAATTTTTTCCCTTTCCCTTGGCTCCTGGCTGGCACAGGCACTCACTATATTTGGAGACCTGTGCAGAGGTTCCAGATCTTTCTCCCAAGGGTTAATACCCTACTGTAGCCATGTTTGCATGTATTGGCAGGGTTCTCTCTCACTCTTGGCCTGGGAGGAGGTGTATGGCCACGTCCATGCCTAAAATACAAGTGCCAGTGTTGCCCAAATACCCAGTTCCTAAAAACTGTGCCCCAGTTCTATCCCTCGGCTTCCTCACAAGCTCAGACAACTCCCAGGGTCATCCCTGTTGCTGAACGTTTTCTGAGTTTCCCTGCATGTAGGCCTGCAGAAAAAATTATTCCTATGGGAAAGCATTTTCCTCTGTACATGATTCTATAAACAAATTTCTGAGTTGTGTTTCAAGGACAGATGGTTTTCTCTGCCCTGTCTCCTGATAATGGGAGATGGGGGTTTTTCTTCCTTTCCACCTATGAGGTGAAGTATTGGTATCTCTGATTTTTTAAGCTATTCTACCACTTCTTGCACGGAGCTGGAAGCAGCAGCTTTGATGCTCTGGACTGGGCAGATAATAGCCCAAGCCTCTGAACTATGGAGTCATTTTTAATAAATCATATTAAACTTCTGATATTGGAGTCAACAAGTCTTGTTTCACTGCATGGACCTCGACAATAATCCTCAGTGGAGACATTCTGCCACCCACACTGCAGCTGCCAATGTGCCCAGACCAAAACCATCCTGCCATGAGCCATTCCCCCCTCCCTGCTGCTCAGGGGCTGGTACCACACTGTTCTTCCTTGAGCCTCCCCTCAATGAACCTCCCCTCCACCCTGGCTCCAGGAGACAGCTCTCTTCCTGTGAGATCCTGGCTGGCTTCCACCCTATGACATGTACTCGAGGAACAAGCAGTCATACCTGTGACATTCAGGGTGACACACTCCTGAGCTCAAGGCTGGATTTTGTTTTAGTTTTAGGGCTCCCTTTCTTCATTCTTTTAAATCCTGTATTGTTGGGTCTGCGTTTGCCTCGAAAGTATGGAGTGAGGAGTCCCTTCTGCTCCTCTTCCTCATGCTGACATCTTGGGACCTCAGAGTTTCTGCACCTCTGTCTCCTCAAGCCTTTAGAGAAAAGCCTCTCTGAGTTTCCTTGAGCAGGGGTAAGCTTTGCTCTGTTTCTCTGCAGCACACTTCTGGGGTGGTTTATTCCTGCTCAAAACAGCCAGAGTAAGAATACAGCTTGTTCTTGTGACATCTTGACTTTGCCCATAAATCCTCTGGACTACCAGAGGGGTGAGGAAGAAAGGGAATTTTACAATTTACCTCACCCTAAAATTCTGAAACACAGTTACTAAGAAATATTCAAATAGCTTTCACATTCTTGGCTGCAACAGAACAGTTTCAGATGTGGTTTTCTCCTCTAGAAAACTGGAGATGCTCCTGGTCAAATACTTACAACTTATAAAAATAAAACTGTGGCTATGCCTGATGTCATCCTGTGCAGTTCCCAAAACAAGTCTCAGCACCTGCCTTGAATACAAGCTGGCTGCTAAGGACACCCATCACACAAACACTGGCACCTGCAGCAGAGTCCAGGGAGTGCTCTGTGCATCAACTCCAGTCCTGTCATACAGGTAAGCCTTCCCTGTGTCCCAGCACTGCTCCTGGGGTACATGGCAAGAGGCAGAGGCAGGTGTCAGCTCCTAAGGAAAGCATGACTCCACCACCTCCAACTCGATCACACTCTGCATTTGGACAGCACTGAGCCCCTTGATTATTGCCTGTTAGCATGGGCTTCCTGACAATCACATTGCCTCACTGCATTGCCAAGGAAAAGGAGAAGTTTGGATTCAAGAAGCCAGTGGCAAAGAGAAGACAGAGTCTCACAGCTGCCACAATGAGGCAGAATACCTTCAGGTGAGGGGACTAGGCAGGGCATCCCACCTACCAGGTGCTTTGTTGTTCACAACAGAAACCAGAGTTAAGTCTGGCTGTGTTAATGCCAGAGGTGTCTGTGTTGTTCCCTCTTCCAGATCCTCAAGTCACAAGCACATGCTGATGAGGATCTCTCTGAGATTCTACATGTGGTTAGCATTGGTAGACCAGTGGAATAAGAGGTCTGTGATTGCATCAAAGTATGCTAGAGGCTTTCTTGGCTTCTTCTGCAAGAGCCAAATCTTTAGAATGGAAGGCTTGGGGCTTTCCAGAAAACTGCTTATTTCAAATTTAAAAAACCATATCTGCCTGGTGCAGTGGACTGTGAGGGCTGGTGTGACTTACACAGCACTGCCATGGCACTGGGTAGGAATGAGAAAGCCAGAAGCAGGCAAAGGTTATAGATTGAACATACCCAGGAACATCCTCATTCAGCTGCTGATACTCACATCCAGCAGCAGCCTGAGGCTGACAGTGTTCTCTGCTCCTTTTCCTGACCTCTGCCATCAATGGAGGTGCCATGCGTGAGGAAATTCCCCATGCTCAGATGCACCTCATACACTGTGCTTACATACACTGCATTCAAAAGGCAGCCTGCTCCTTTCCTTTCCTTTCCTTTCCTTTCCTTTCCTTTCCTTTCCTTTCCTTTCCTTTCCTTTCCTTTCCTTTCCTTTCCTTTCCTTTCCTTTCCTTTCCTTTCCTTTCCTTTCCTTTCCTTTCCTTTCCTTTCCTTTCCTTTCCTTTCCTTTCCTTTCCTTTCCTTTCCTTTCCTTTCCTTTCCTTTCCTTTCCTTTCCTTTCCTTTCCTTTCCTTTCCTTTCCTTTCCTTTCCTTTCCTTTCCTTTCCTTTCCTTTCCTTTCCNCCTTCCCTTCCCTTCCCTTCCCTTCCCTTCCCTCTCCTCTCCTCTCCTCTTCCTGGGTTTACCCTGCAATGCCAGTAGCAGGGCAAAGAACCAGGCAAAAGGTTTGTCTGGGGAAAACTGCATGAGAAATAGGTAACAATTCACCTCTTTGTTATTAGCAATCCACCAAATGGAATCTGGAGTCACAGCAGGGCAGATCTGGCCCTTTGCCAAACATGGTGTCCCCAGGTAGGAACCAATACCCAGTGAAGTGCAGCGTCCCTGTGTGACACAGGGAAGAGCTGACACGTCTCTGACACATCACAGAAAGTGCCCCATGATGCCCAAGACTGGGGACAAAGTGGGATGCCCTCCTGCTGCACCTTCTCCACCATCTGCACAGAGAAGCACTGCTGGAGGGGCAGGGGAAGCTCAGCCTGCCACCACCCATCCACATGTGCCCATCTACCACCCAGAGGAGCCAGCTCAGGCCTCAGGGTATGGATACACAGACAAGGCTCTGGCTCATGCTTGCTGACTTGCTATTTCATCTCTCAGGTGTCTGGATCACGGGGAAGGACATCACAGTCAGACAGAGCAATGCGAGGGGCTTTATATCACTCTTCCAGGCCAGGAGTGGAGGCCCCTGAGCATCCCACTGTGGAGTATTCCCAGGGAGTGTTCCCACTTTGCTGAACCCAATCCCTAGTGCAGCAGGGATTCCCAGGAACCTCTGCATGTCTCTGCATGAACAGGGATTAGGGAAAGCAGCTCTTTGCCAAATCCAAGTGATATTCCAGAGACAAAGGACTAAGCCCATAGTAAAAGCTGTGCAAGTGACTGCTTTCGCAAGCATCTGATCCCAGCCCAATTCCCAGATCAGCCTTTGCCCTGAAGAAGAGGGGAAACAGGGATCTGCACCTCAAGTCTTTGATAACGTGGTGTTGTTTAGAAAGCCAGTGGTTACACTGTGGTCCATCTCAGCAGTATTTGCACGCTGAGGGGCTCTTCTGGGGCATTCGTTGTTCAGCACGTTACAACACTCGTGATTTTCAGATGCTGGTTACAGTCTGCCGTTAGGTTGCTTCATGATTGCTACACCAAGGTATGGATCAAGTCCTGCTTTTCCTGTTTCAACTGTAAATACAAAATTCAGTTGATTGCAAGGCACTGTAGTGAGTTGAGGAGAGTTTTGACAAGTCAGCCAAGTCCCGTGTCAGTTGTATGTGTGCAGCTCAGAGGCAGTGGGACATTTCCATGTGCAGGGGCTGTGCTGCATCCTGCAGCCTCCGGATGGATTATTATTTCCTTTCCAGATTTGCCAAAAATATCCCTGAGTTCACATTTCCAGGGAATTCTGCAAGTTCAGCCTGCTACAAACATTCATGACCTGCTCGTGACCACTAGAATACCAGGGGGGTGAAGAGACCTCAGTGCAACAATTTTCTGATCTCCCACGCTGCTGGCTCTGATCCATGGTCCATCCTCGCTGCTTCAGCTCCAAAAAGAAAGCAGATTTTCCCCATGGAAAGCTGGCTCTCCCCACATGGCTGAAGAGTTGTGTCTGCCCTATTCTCTCCCCATCCCTCTGCACACCTCTGCCTTTCTTCAACAGCACAAAACAAGCTCCAGAAGGGGACAGAGGGTTTTATTTAATTCTTTAATTCTCAGCCAAGCCCCTGTGCCAGGTGTTTGGCCAGGCACACTGGCCTTCTGTGCCAGAGCCACAGCCAAAAGCCATCACATCCCTACAGGTGGGAGAACACAGGTAACACTGCAGTACTGTGAGCAGTGCCAAAAGCAAACCTGATTTGTCAAGAGGGCACAGCTAGGTAAGGAAAGGAACACTAGTTTTAATAACTAAACGTAGCTGTAGCTTCCTCAGAGTTGCTGGCAGGGTTCAAAAGAGGATCTCAGTGTCCCTGAAGGAAGAGGAGATCAGCACTGCCCACAGAGCCACTGGCCTGCTGGGGCAAAAAAAGAGGGAGGGAGGGAGAGTGTTGCCCAGCATCCCAAAACAAACTGCGTGAAATCCGAAGAAAGGCATCTCATGGAGATGAGATCTGAAGGTGCCTATTTCTCTCCTTTCACAGGTGTTGGGAGGAATGGGTTAAAAGAAGAAGACTGGTAAGGAGGATTGTAAATGCTCAGTTGACCTTGCAGCTGACAAGGCAATAACCCTTGATAAAGCAGTGTAAGCAGCAGACCTGTGTTCCTCCAGCACAGACCAAGTTTTTGTACCTCTGCCTGGGTGTTGCTTTGGGGATCCCTGGGACAGCTCAGTAATGGGAATAAATTTGTTCTTTGTGCTTGGGCCACGGGTTTGTGGCTGTCCTGCCTGCCTGCCTGTGCTGACTCACACAACAGAGAAACAAAGTTAGCCAGGGCTCCAAGGCTGTGTTTTAGACCTGTTGGAGCAGCCAAATCCCACCTCTGGTGCATGGATGCAGTGAACACTGCACTGTTCAGCATCTTGGATAGACAGAGCTATGAGTGCTCCTGATTTCTGCCCATGCACCACAGGGATCTGTCACTTTGGACAAGCCCAGCTGTGTCACACATTAAAGGCATGACTGCCACAAATGGCCAATTTCTCCTGCAAAGCCTTTGTAAGAATTCAGGGCTGTGAACAGCACCAACTGCACAGCCAAGGGATTTAGGGCTGAATTAGGTACTCACTGAAGTCTGATATTTCCAAAAAGTTACTACAAGCTGTCGGTACTGGAGCATGCCTCCAGCAGATGGGCAGCAAGACCTGCTCTATTCCCTCCTGTCTGAAGGATCTCTGGGTGAGCTCAAGGCAGCAAAAGAAAAGCTGCAGGAGTCCCTGCCCCCCTGCAAGGGAAGGCTCTGCACCGCAGGCTGTTTATAAATAGCCAGTTTCAGGAAAAGGCCCTTTCCGTTCTGGTGTCAGTGCGCTGTAAAGAATAAACAGCTTTCAGGGCTGAAAAAAGCCCTCCTTATCTTCCCATGCAAAACCTGCCTCCATGTGCTCAGCAAGATCCAGCATTTAGGGCACAGCTGGGGTCCCCTCAGCCATTGGGGAGGCAGGCAGGAGACCCTGAGTCACATCCTCCCCAGAAATGTTTGTGGCAGTTTTGACGTGGCCACCAGGCAGAAGGCAGGCTCGTTAACACAGGATATGCAATCAGGGCCCTCACTTCTGGACTGCTGACCTGGGTTATGCCAAAGAGGGGTTGAGCATACTGGAATAGTGCCCAGGGTGTGAGGGCACAGCCTCTCGTTAAAGAACATTACCACACTTCCACAAATCACCTGAGTTGGACTACGGGCTAAATACATGGTATCCCACAGGAAAAACAGGTGAATACTCTGGCAGTGTGAGACTGGCAACAAGAGAGCTAGGAGCAATGGCAGGGAGCCTGCAGCTTCTGCTCTGAGCACTGGGCAGCTCAGCCCAGCACAGCCTCACGGGAACTTCTTTATGGACTCGTCTAACTCAAAATAGCTCTCAGACCTCTCTAGTGAAGACACACTTTCTGGAATCTTGCTGCTTTCTGGAAAGCATGCCCTGACTTTTCCTTTTGTCTTCATCGCTGGGAACCCAGAACAGCTCTGATGCCCAGTGCAAAGGGGTAGGAAAGGACAGGAGAGGATTGCCATTGGTAGGGGTGGAGGGGAAGAAAAGCCCTACATATAGTTGGGTCCATTGCCACGGCAGCATCTTGAAGTCAGCCCTTTGGAGTAGCCAGTGTAAAGCAGAAAGGAGTACAGACAGGGTGTGATCAACCTGTCCTCCCCATGCCAGCGTGGCTGTCTCCAAATGAGGAGGGACACTCAGGTGCTGCGGAGTGATTGCTTGGGGGCCATCGGTGGTGACCTCGCCCTGGTACGGGCACCGCTAATCAACCGTGGTGCTGATAGAGCCAGCGTGGGCAGGAAGGGTCCCCGGCACGCAGGGCCACCCGGGGCCACCCAGGGCCCCTCGGGGCCACCCGGGAACTCCCGCGGGGCGCTGCTGCCCCCTCGCGGCGCTGGGCGAGAACCACCGCCCAGTCCGGGCCCCGAGCTGCGGGAGCGGGGTGCGGGGAGCGGGGTGCGGGGAGCGG
>VXAX01003879.1:75496-92343 GCA_013399835.1 Leptocoma aspasia
AGCCTCTCCGGAGCGGTGCCGGGCAGGGCTGCCCGGGCCGGGCACAGCCTCTCCGGAGCGGTGCCGGGCAGGGCTGCCCGGGCCGGGCACAGCCTCTCCGGAGCGGTGCCGGGCAGGGCTGCCCGGGCCGGGCACAGCCTCTCCGGAGCGGTGCCGGGCAGGGCTGCCCGGGCCGGGCACAGCCTCTCCGGAGCGGTGCCGGGCAGGGCTGCCCGGGCCGGGCACAGCCTCTCCGGAGCGGTGCCGGGCAGGGCTGCCCGGGCCGGGCAGAGCCTCTCCGGAGCGGTGCCGGGCAGGGCTGCCCGGGCCGGGCACAGCCTCTCCGGAGCGGTGCCGGGCAGGGCTGCCCGGGCCGGGCACAGCCTCTCCGGAGCGGTGCCGGGCAGGGCTGCCCGGGCCGGGCACAGCCTCTCCGGAGCGGTGCCGGGCAGGGCTGCCCGGGCCGGGCACAGCCTCTCCGGAGCGGTGCCGGGCAGGGCTGCCCGGGCCGGGCACAGCCTCTCCGGAGCGGTGCCGGGCAGGGCTGCCCGGGCCGGGCACAGCCTCTCCGGAGCGGTGCCGGGCAGGGCTGCCCGGGCCGGGCACAGCCTCTCCGGAGCGGTGCCGGGCAGGGCTGCCCGGGCCGGGCACAGCCTCTCCGGAGCGGTGCCGGGCAGGGCTGCCCGGGCCGGGCACAGCCTCTCCGGAGCGGTGCCGGGCAGGGCTGCCCGGGCCGGGCACAGCCTCTCCGGAGCGGTGCCGGGCAGGGCTGCCCGGGCCGGGCACAGCCTCTCCGGAGCGGTGCCGGGCAGGGCTGCCCGGGCCGGGCACAGCCTCTCCGGAGCGGTGCCGGGCAGGGCTGCCCGGGCCGGGCACAGCCTCTCCGGAGCGGTGCCGGGCAGGGCTGCCCGGGCCGGGCACAGCCTCTCCGGAGCGGTGCCGGGCAGGGCTGCCCGGGCCGGGCACAGCCTCTCCGGAGCGGTGCCGGGCAGGGCTGCCCGGGCCGGGCACAGCCTCTCCGGAGCGGTGCCGGGCAGAGCTCTCCGGAGCGGTGCCGGGCCGGGCGGACCCGGGCCGTGCACACGGCAGGCGCCGGGCGCGGTGATGCCCAGCCCGGCTGCAGGGCGGGGTGGACGCTCTCGGTGAGTGTCTGTCCCTGTCACCGAGCCTCCCCTTGCCCGCGGCACTGGCACCTCGGCCAGTCCGGCCGCTCGCTGGCATGGGTGCCCTCAGTGAGGGTCTCCGGGGACAGCAGGAGCCCGGGGTGTCACCGCGCCGGGAGCAGCTGCTGGCCCAGGGATCTCGGAAGGGCGTGAGAAGGGGCGGCTTTTCCCCTCGCTGTGCTGGCAGTGTCCTGCTCCCGGGCAGGATGTCCCTAAGGACGCGGTGTTGCACTTTCTTGGTGGCGTGGTTGTCGTTAGAGAAAGTTATCGGTATTGTATGATAATCATAGGAATCTCAGTACTGACTGCTGAAATGCTGCTCGTTAAAGCAGTCACATCCAGGAGAGTCTTTAATATAATCCTTCCTAAGGATACAGCCTTTGCTAAAAAAGATGTTAACTGTTCAAGTGCCAATGCAAGATTTTAAGAGCAAGATCAGTTGTACATGTTGGTTCCTCAGAAAGTTGGTGACTTCTCTGATACAAAGCTATTTATGTTACTGAAAATGCTTTGCTCAGTCGTCTTCATTTCTCCTTGGTGTAGACATTGCTGAATTGTTTCCAAGTTTGCCAAATAGCATGGCTTGTGGAGGTTTTTTCCCTTTTCCCCCCTTTTTATTTCCTTTACACTCCTTCTTTCTTCCTTCCACGGGATTTCTTTGAGCCTCCTGTTCTAAGCAGCTCAGGTTCTCTATCTCATAGGACAGGCTTCCTGTGTCTCATGACCTGCAGCCATCCTATCTCCATGCACTGCCTATCTCAAGTTAAACAAATAGCCTCACAGTTTTATCGAGGTGGGTGGGAACACACAGAACATCTGACTTAATGTTACAGTAGTCAACTTTATTACACACTATATAAAAGCTTTCCATTCGAGCCAAAGAGAAAAAAATATATTGAAGCCTTAAGGCTGTTCTCATTTCTTCTTTCCCTATAAGGAAAAGAGCAGGCAAACAGTCTGCACAGCTGAGTATTACTCACTTCTTTGGGGAGTCTCTGTGGAGTGAGCATTTCACACAAAATGTAGAGAGAATGGGTGGCCTGAGCTGGCAAAACTGTTCTTTGGTCAGGTAATGTTGCAGACTTGCAGCTAGAGGAGAGATTGAAGTGTTTCAAGAAACCTTAGCTGTCAGATAGTGAGTATGTAGAAGGCTCTACAGCCTGAAATTAAAAGGGCTTGAGATGGAAAGCTGTTGACTGAGGGGCTCTGTGTGTTGGTACATACCCACTATCCAAAGAATAAGGAGCTCCAGCCTCTTCCTTTTGTTTCCCAGACACTTTATTCTCATTTTGTGTAGACTGTGTGTTGCTGTTGGCTGAGATAAACTAAGCAAAGCGAACTGCTGAACCTGGCTCAGGGCAGGACAGGCATTGCCTGGCCTGGAAATGGGGCTGTGCAAGAATCTCCCCATGCAGAGAGAAATAAATCACAGAATGTCTGGACATTATGGCACAAATGCTGTTTGCCAAGTCCTCGGCATCCGCACACGGAGTGCAGTCCTTGTGCCGTTTGTCACCAGCTTGACTGAATTTTTCTGACCTTCCTGTGTCTGACAGAGCTGTGAAATATCTGCAGTCTTGCTTGCTGGAAGCCAAGCTCAGTATATGAGGAGTTGCCAACCAACTCCTCACGGTATAACCTAATAGAAGTCTAAAATTCTAGGTGAGAATGTACTTACTGGATGTAAAAGCTGATTACTGGCTAATTACTGATTAGCTTGTGTTGCATCTTTAGCCAAGCAGCCCTTGTTATAAGCCACTGGACATCCCTTTAAAAGAAGTGGCCATTGTAGGGATCTGATACTTCTCCAGCAACACATTTAATCAACTGCAGAGGCTCCAGGCTGAAAGCAGAAGTTACACAGGAGGGTGTCTCTGAATTGAAAGAAACTCTTGTTAAACTCGTGGGATAATTCAGTACAATTCAGTTGCCTGTGGAACTTTATTAAGGTGATCCTCCTTGGTCTTGCCTCTCACTGCATGATGCAATAGCTTCGATTTCACAATTGATTTGGGACGATCAATCTTTGTGCTGCTGTTGTAACTGCTGAACCCAGCACTTCAGTAATGATAAAAACTGTGCTGCTGCAGAATGAAATGGATCAGCTTCTTGAGCTGTCAGAAAAGAATTCTAAGGTAGAGGGAGTGGGGAGAGAAAATGTACTTGCTTTTCAGGTAGGTTAATGGTTTGATGTGATTCATTGTGTGGCTTCATGATCATGAGTGCCTGCACAAAGAAAATAGTGGGAAAACATCAGAGATAAGGGAGAAGGAGGTCTAAAATATCTCTCTGTGCTACAACATGATTTCAAATTGACAAAGGCAAACTGTGAGGTGCACGTTGCTATCTGTTCTTGAAAGATTGTTTGTCCCAGTATTGTGAAAGGTTTGGACTATCATGAGTAGAAAAATTCAGGTCTGGGGCAGGGGGGTTTTGAAACTAAAAGCAACACTTGGTATTTTCTTTTTTTTTTTTTTTTTAAACAGAGCACTAATAATTTAAGTAACTTTTAAATAATGTAAAAGTGGCAACACAGCATAATGAAGTTTTTCTGCAGTAGTGATAGCCTAAAATACTGAAATAGCAAGGCTGGTAGAAACAGCTGTTAGTTGGTCTGAAAAGGTTGAGGAAGAGGAGTACACAAGCTCTTAGCTCCACTGACTTCTCTTGAGGGTATCTATGCCTCACTATCACTTTCTTGTCTGAAAGTTAGTTTGTTAGGCTGGATCATGTATAGGTGGGGATTTTGCATTTCACAGAATTCCAGAACTGTTGGGTTTGGGAGGGACCTCTGGAGTTCATCTGGTCCAGCCCCTGCTAAAGCAGGTTCCCCCTGAGCAGGTTGTGCAGGATGGCATTCAGGCAGGGTTTGATTATCTCCAGGGAAGGAGACTCCTCAGCTTCTGTGGGCAGCCTGTTCCAGGGCTCTGCCACCCTCTCAGTAAATGAATTTTTCATCATATTTAGATGGAACTTCCTGTGTTTTAGTTGTGACTGTTGTCCTGTGTCCTGTCTCTGGACAGTGAGAAGTGCCTGCCCCCATCCTCCTGGCATCCACCCATAAGATACTTGTATATATTTAAAGCAAAGAATGTAAGTGTTGCCTTACTAGGTTAAGTCAGATATTGGAAATAAATTTAGCTTTTAGCTTTCTTTTGGGGAAAGCTAAAAGAATACATTCAAGCAGGAATAAAATATGTTTGAACTTGTCTTACTAACTCATCTTGTGATCTCTTTATCTTCAGCTGCTCAAATAAAAAATTTGATGAGCCAGCTGGGAACCAAGCAGGATTCCAGCAAACTTCAGGAAAATTTGTGAGTATTAAATGAGCAAACATTGGTATAGATGCTCTTTCATTTCTGTCTGTGTTCTTAGGGATAGTGGGTTACTTGCTTTGGGGAGATGCTTTATTAGATACATTTAATACAGTCCTACAAGCCCAGAATGACTAGCTGCATTAAGTAGTTTACTGGACAAATGAAAGTATTTCTACAGGATTCTGGGGAAGCCATTCAAAACTGCTAGGTAGGAACATTTCTTTTTATATTGTTCTTCTGAACAGTTTTCTGTAGTTTCTTTTAAAAGCAGTAGTACCTCAGCCATGCATTAGCATTAGCTGTCCTCTGAGGAACAGTCATACTAGCTTCACTCATGGTTCAGAAGAAATTAATGCCATGCCAGGTATTTGGTGCTCAAATGACACCTGTAAGGAAAAACAGTCAGGGAGCCCCATAACTGGAGAAAAAGTAGCTTGTAGTACAGATGGATTTAGTCAGTAGAAAGATTAGCAATCGTGTATGGCAGACAAAATGTCTTATATCATTTCAGAAGAATAATGTGCCAGTGGGGGACAATATAGAAGACATTTAGACAGGTGTAGTTCAAACTGACCCCTGGAGAGACTGTGCAGGGGCTCTCTGTGTCTGTGCCTGTTTTACAAACTTGTGGAACATAAATAGCACATTATGGGAGGAATAATTTCTGAGGTCATCAAAGAAAACTTGAAAGTACATTCTTCCACTCTCTCTTCATGTGACAGTACCTTGAATCTCTGAATGCACAATTATCCTGGTTTTTATAATAGTGATTTTTGGGTAAGTTCATGACTTCTGGTGGAAGATACACATACCACATTTGAAGGATAAGATCAGAGTCCAGTTGGGAGAGAAAGGGATTTGTTTCCTTGAGCTGCTCAGTTGACTCAATCTGTGTTTAGTCAGTAGATTAAAGAATTAATCACTGGTGAGCAAACAAATGCCTTCCCATTCAACATCACTGCATAATCTCTCCTCTTTGGGGTGAGAATGGCTGCACCCCACAAATTGTCAGCTGCCATACCAACTTGCCAAAATGCATGGATGCTTTGTTTAGTTTACATATACAGCTTATACAATAATGGAGCCTGAATGCCTTGATTTGTATGTCCATTGGGCCAAGTAAGTGACTTTCACTTAAGCATCTTGTACCCATTGAATGCAAAAGAAATTGCTTCTGGTTTTAGTATTTTTTTCTTCCTAGTTTACAGTATAGATTTTCTGTAATAGTATTAGATTCTTCACAACAATAGCTTCATATTGCAATGTTGTTGCAAAACAAAGGCTCAGGGGAAAGCCTCACAGTTCCTGAAGTAGAATCTGGATTGTTCTTTCTGATCACTGTATTTCAAAAATGAAGAATTTAATATCAGAGTCCCTGTACTTTTATCAAATGTACATTTAACCAATGGAGTTGGTGGTTGTCAAGTGAAGAGTTGGTCACTAATTGATACCATAAGAAATTCACCCTAAAAGAGGGATTATGTTCACTGAACAAAGTTGTTTCTCTCTTATGCCATTTGAGAAAAATATATTTTTTAAGCTATTGAATTATACTAGTTAGCAGGGAGCAAAGAAATTATTTGAATCTTTTTTAGAAAATGTAGTCCAGAGTCAAGTTGATGTTAAAAAAAAAAGTACATCTCTGATCCTTTAGGTTGAAAAAAATCTACTGTAAAGCTGTGTGATCTCAGAACCCCTATTTAGTCATCATTCTGGATGCTAAAATGCTCAGTGGCTGCTTTTTAGGTAGATCTTGTGTAACTGTTTTTGAACTTGTGTTTCAGACAACAGCTGCAGCACTCTGCAAACCGCCTTGCCAAAGAGACCAATGAATATCTGAAGGAGCTGGGGTCTCTGCCACTTCCCCTGTCTGCTTCTGAACAGGTGGGCAGGCGGAGCTTTCTGGGCATATTTCTACATCACTCATTTCATGAAACTAGGGTAGACCACAACGTCACAAATCCTGAACTGGCACAGCTGAAGAGACAACAGCCTCTTGCAATGAAGGATAATGGTGAAGTAGAGAAATTCATTAAGCTGGCTGCATCCTGGCTGCTTATATGACACTGGGAAAACCATGTTTCCCAGGAGCAAATAGGTATAAAACTTTCCTGCATGAGATTAAGAGGCCCTAAATGTTTGGGGAGAACTCAGTACGCAATTCTGGTTTTCTGAGTAAATTTCTGAAAAATAATCATGTTAACAAAGTGCCTGGTGGTGGAAGGTAGTGTTTTAGGATAAGAATTCAGAGCAAACTGCCTATCAGTATGAAATGTGAGCATGCCAGAAAGCTTTCCCTTGCATGTGATTTATTAGTGGTGGAGGGGGGGGGAAGCTGACTCACTTTGCTTGTATTTGAATAAAGCAAAATATGATGAGGCAAAGATTATGATTTTCTCTGACCAAATAGTAGTTCCTGCTCCCTGTGGGGAAGGGAAGGGACAGTCCTCTGCTGCTAGTGTCAGTTCCCCACTGCCTGCTTTTGGGGTGCTGTTGTAGGATGATCCGGGGCTGTGGGTCAGCAGATGTTGCCTTGGTCTAATTCAGTATTGAAGGTTTATGTGCCAGTTGGAAGCATGGCCGTGCTTTGTTGGTTTGTTCAGCAAATATTTTTCAGTTAATCTTCTGTGGTGAACAAAATCCTGTCATGTGCATCTCACTGAATGCAGCCCAGGGAAAATTCAGTCAAAATCTGCAGAAGCTGGAATCTGCATGCTGAGGATCTGCTCTGGCAGGAGGGTTGTTGCTTCCAGAGGGTTCAGATGGAATCTTCAGTGTACTATGAGGCTGCTGTAGTGTTAGAGAAAAAATATAATTGAAAATGTTTTTTTTTTCTTGAAATAATTGTTGAATTGGTACAAGCTCATTGCAGGATTGCAGTCCTGGAAATCCCACAATTTGAGTCAGTTGTTGCAAATCCCTCAATCAGAAAATATAAAAACTGACCTAATGTTGTCCTTGGGACAAGCTTTTCCACAATTTCTTATTTCCCATTGCTGGAATGTCACTCAAAGGAGACATCCTGTGGAAGCTAAATAAATTGACATTGTAAAATGAGGATGAAAAGGATTATTGCAACTGATGTATTTGGAAAAAAGATAAACTGAAATGGTTATCAGGACTAAGGATGTTACCTGATCTCATAACAACAGGCTTGTAGTGTGGCATGGTTGGGAGAAACAGCTTGGGAGACTGGGACAGTGGTTGCTATCAGTAGTTCTGGAAGTGTGGGGCTTCCTGTTTTTGTGATTTAAGTGTGTATTTTTGTGTGTTTTGTTAAGTGCTATGAGGTTGGCTAAGTGAAGGAATGGAGGGAAAAGGCATTGTAGGTAACTAAAAGGTATGTAGTTAAATGTGGTGAATTGTTGGAATGTAATTAGAATAAAAGTAATAGTGTACCTCAAACTTTAGATTGAAATTGGAGAGCCTTGTTGCACAAAAGTGTCCTGCAGTTGGCAAGGCATAGAGCATTGGTTTAAGGAATTAAAACATGGTGGGCTTTTTGTTCTATCCAGCACCCCAGACCACTGGCACCAAAAGATCACTGAATGCCAGTTCATTTTTGTTGTTATGATGGTTTTTTAAGGGTCTGACAGACACTTTATAATGAATGGGAATGTCTAAACTCGTGTTTGTGTTTTGGTTCCTCAGCGCCAACAGAGGCTTCAGAAGGAACGATTAATGAATGACTTCTCCACAGCCTTAAACAATTTCCAGGCAGTACAGAGGCGAGTGTCAGAGAAGGAAAAAGAGACTGTAGCAAGGGCAAGAGCTGGCTCCCGTATTTCTGTAAGTATTTATGGCATTTTGGAGTGATAGAGTGAACTATGAGTCTTCTGAGAGATCTTGTACTTGCCTTCCAACCTCATACCTGTTTACTGACGCCTTACTGAGGGAAGCTGAGGCCTTGGTGCAGTAGTTTGCCCTTCCAGATGTTGAAATTAATGTCTCATTTCAGTGTGCTCCAGTGTCAGTGTAGAGGAGGGAAGGAATCCTGGTGGTTGCAAATGTTGCAGATGATGAGATGGGGAGTCAAAGCACAGTGAATAGCAAAGCATTGCAGGCTGCTCTTCACTTCATGTCAGCCCTGTGCTATAAAGTTTAAGACTTAAGATGGAAGCTTATCACACCATAAATTACATCTCAAATCTCACACTGTGTTGCTTTATATTATTATAATTTCTGTCCTGCTAATATCTCCAATGTATGTTCACTGTTATGTTTTGACAAACTCCTATGGCTACTAAGAATTCATAATAAAATGGCCAGTGAAAGCATTTCTCTCCTCTTGCCTGAGGGCTTTCTGCTAGCTCTGCATTCTTACTTTCTGCAAGGGAACACATTTATCCATTGAATTATGCTCTAAATTTTTTGCTTCATATTGGGAAAGGAGGTTACAAACATTGACAGCTGATCTGAGAACATGGACTGGCTGCTTTTGCTCATTCAGTACCTCTGATTTGCAGAGACAATCTGAATCGAAAAATTAAATCTAAAGATGAAGCTAAAACTAATCTTACATAACCTGAGTTAAATCTGAGAGCTGCAGTGACAGTGGCATTCTCCAAGAACTCTCTGGACAGTATGTGCCTTGATCTTCAAGTGATTTTTGTGCATGGTCGTGGTAGTGTGTGAGAGTAGTGACTCATTTATCTCTTCCAGGCTGATGAACGGTTCAGAGAAGAACAGCTTGTTTCATTTGATAGGTAATAACTTCTTGTACTCTTGAGGTTTTCACTGCATATAACTTAAGTTTTTATGGTGTGATATATTACTGTAACTTGGGCCAGGCTCTGCTGGCTGAATGCAAAGCAAAGAGTTGAAAAGCAAGTGTTACAGCACATGTAATATACTATGTAAAAAACTGCTTATGACAGTATTTTATCCCTCTTAAATACAGGGACAGGGCTGAGAACCTGGGGGCTGTTCTGTAGGAAACTCATCAACTTTAACTCATTTTGCCATAAAATGCAGCATGGAAGTACCTATGGTCAGAGACACGCTGACTTTCCCTCTCTTTCCAGTGGTGAAGATTGGAATCAGATGCAGTCTCAGGAAGAAGATGTGGCAATAACTGAACAGGACCTTGAACTCATTAAAGAAAGAGAGACTGCAATCAGGCAATTAGAGGTGACCAGCTGATCCTGCACAGTTAACAGTACTGGGAGATAAATCAAAGGATGTTAATTAATGGGCTGGGCTGAGGAGAGCTGGTGATGGAGGGATAGAATTCCTTGTAGAGAGGATTGATGCCAAGATAATCTCCCTGTTCCCTCTTGAAGGAGGTATATTTTCCCTCAGTGCTGACTGGTGATCCTTCAGATATGGCAGGAGCTGCTCATGTTACAGTGTTCATACTGTGCTAATTGCTGGTGTGATGAAACAAATATTCAGTAGCTGGAGCATTGTAGGCTGCCATGTTAATCCCAAGTTGCACAGGTGGTAACATCAAGTCACCTCAGTCAGTGAGTGCTGGTGCCTATTGTGACCCTTTGAGTGATGGTCAGAAGAGGTACTAAGAGTGAGGATTAGAAAATATTGTACCCAGTGTTCCTTGTAACTTGTTAAACTGTTGTCTTCAGGCAGACATTTTGGATGTCAATCAGATATTTAAGGATTTAGCCATGATGATTCATGACCAAGGAGATATGATTGGTAAGTGCATTTGGATAATAAGCTTTTTCTTGGTTCAGTTACATGTTTTGCCTACCTGGATTAAATTTTTCAGTATTTTGCATTAAAAGTATTGTATTTCTGGCTATAATTTTTAAACACTGAAGCTCTGAAATATTTTGCAATGAGTTCTCCTGTTTTTTCCATAGATAGCATAGAGGCAAATGTGGAAAGTGCAGAAGTCCATGTGGAAAGAGCCAGTGAGCAGTTACAGAGAGCTGCCTATTATCAGGTAAATTCTTTGTGCTTGCTTGATTGTCAGTGTATGGTTGAGCAGTATGGTTTAAGCAGGGCAAGACACTGAGGACTGCAGCACACCAGATGTTTTATTTTTTTAAATAAAAAAATAATTTTTTTTTAGTTATTAAAACTAGTTATTAAACTAGTTATTAAAACCAGCTCATGCAAGCTGGCATTCATTCAAAATTGGCTGCAAGGAATATATAAAGCACTTGAGTCAAAACCATGGTATTGAAATTCACCTTGTAGAGTAGAAGAGTAGAAGTAGAGTCTGGCACTTCCCACTCTGCAAGCCTAAGTGTTTACCTGTCTTTGTTGTTGTTAGGAGTTAGTAGAAGAAACAAGAACAAATTCTGATGTTGTATGCAACTTTTAGACATATCAGCCAAGACACTGACATGCAAAAGTCAACTTGTGGTGACCAGGATTTGCAACACTCCTGTCCAGCTGCTGAGTTTCTATCCCATAGTCTGTGCTCCCTGTCCCATCAAATCTCCTGCAGTAGCTCTCACTGCTGTATGGTAGCCAGAGTTTTCTGTAGGTTCCTTTCATCATCCTTGTCCCTGTAGGTCCTGTGAAGGGTTAAGGGTTCTGCTTTAGTTAGTCCCATTACTCATGGGACTTAGACAAGATAAATACTGGACTCTTCCAAGCTGTTAAGTGGGAGGTACTGGAGGGCAATAAAACTCCAATGCTGTTGAGTGCAAGGGTGGGAATGTTGCTTTTACCGTCTGGCAGCATGTAGTTGTATTCTCTCTCTCCATGGCTTCCTTGCCAAAGTTGTGAGGTGTTTATAAATCTAAGTTTGGGATATGCTTTGCATGTGGTTTTTTTCTGGATGGAGAAAGAAGTGGTTATATATAACTACCCTCAAATCCTTAGATGCCAAGCTAAAAATATTTGGTGTGTATGGATGGACTGTAGTTTCCTGTGATGAATAAAGTGAGCAAAGCTGTAAAATCCAAGTCCAGTAATTGTACATGAAGTCATTTAAATTGTAGAAATGCAACACCAAGCCCAAGTGGCCAAGAGGAGATTGTATCAGAGAACTGCTTAGGAGTTTGATTAGGATTACCTGAAAAATCTAAATAGATAGAAAGGTTTGGGCTTCTCTGAGGCTTGTATTTTCCTTAAGAGAAGCAAAACATGACACATTTTGACTTAACTGCATCTCTTAGACCACTGCACTCCTAAAATTAAAAACATTCATCTGTAGAATCATGGAGTTTAAGGAACATGTAAAAGTGTTCAGACTACACTAGTTACTTCTCTCAAAGAACTGTGGGTACCAAATGCTCTTGTTCAGCCAAGTTAGTAACATGACTGCTAGCCTTGCTTTTTCCTCAAGTGTTCCTGGTATCAGTGGCTTTTCTTTTTCTTCTCTTATTAGAAGAAATCCCGTAAGAAGATCTGTATCCTGATTCTTGGCCTTGCTGTGGTCTGTATAATCATAGGACTCATTATCTGGAGGACAAAATGAAATCTTCTCATGGAACCCAGTCTCACAGCTGAGATTTTTTCTGTCAGAGCAAACAGGCTGACTAGTCTCAGAGATGAATTGACCACCCTGAGAGAGCACAAGTTGGAACTACTTCTAGTAATAGATATTAGCAACTAATGTGCAGATAACTAGTATTTGGAATTAGTGAACGATGGAGACAGTATTTATCAGTTTATATACAAATTATATTGTTTTATGTAACTAAAATCTTGTGGTTTTGCTTTCTGTAATGTGTTATTCCCTGTCCCAGCTGTATGCTGAAGTGTGATCAATAATTGGAGATGTCTTGTTTTTGACAAGTCACACAACTTCAACATTTTGTGTGTGTAGGTAACTTTGTTGGACTGAAATGAGAATGATATTCAAAGACAGCCCACCACCAAGTCACATTATGTAAATCCAGCAGTTTCTAAAGTCTCCAGTATCTGCCCCATGGTTTTATTGTCTCCAAGTGGCTGTGGTTGTAGATTCTCTTGAAGAAAAGGATATCATCACAGATTTGAGAGGCAAGGAGGGTTTGTGTGGATGATGATTTGAACCTCTACATGCTGGTCAGTTTAGCCTTGAGACTCATAACTGTGTTGTTTAATTTTTTTGGGTGTGGTTGGGGTTGTTTTTTCACAAAATGCATCACTTGAGGACAGAATGTTCTTTGACTTAGAATCTAACAGTGCAACCTCCTTAGACAAACTAGCTGGTCGCTTGCTAGTGGACAAATAAATCTCTTCCAATGCTGACTCAAGCACTAAATATAAAAAGTTTAGCTGCTCACTCCCAATTGTTTTTAGAAGCTTCCAGGGGGAAAAACACTTAAAAATGAGGAAGTGGGCACCTAAGTTTACAAGCTAGCAAGATTAGTGAAGAGTGTTAGCAGAAATCTTGATTCTGAAGTGCTCTTGAAGCTCACTTGTAGTGTTCTAGTAAATATTGTGTGCAGCTTGTGAACATTTGGTGTTTTCAATTCTTTGTGAAACAGAAAGTGCAGAAACTGGCTGAGTGAAGTGCTAGGATTTTCAGACTGTGGATGTGTGTGCAAATGAAAAAGATTGCTGGTTCCAGCTCACAGGGTTGGGCAGAACAAGCAGTCACTCCCCACTTCAATGTAACTCTGAACTGACATGCACTGAGGGAACAGTAATCTGTCCAAAGCCCAGTGGGGATGGTAAATGCAGCATACTGACCCATTTTGTATTTAACCCTTATTCCATGTCTCGTCTGTAATAAAGTAAATGTGAAAGCTGGGAAGGGAGTGTTCTCCCAATTGCACAGTGGTTTGCACTATTGCACTGGCATTCCATCTAATAATCATCAATAAACACTTTTAAAAGCCTCTGTCAGAGCTCATCTCTCTTGCAGTTTAGACATTAACACAGCTGTGTTTGCAGTTCCCCCTCTAAGCAGAGTACTTTACATCAGCACAGTAGTGTTTCCTGCAGCTTTAGTTCTGTGGTCCCTGATTCTTCAGAATGAAACTACCTGAAAACATGAAATTCATTTCACAGGGACATACAGCAGTACTGGTGAGGGCACACCTGAGTGCTGTGTCCAGTTCTGGCCCCTCAGTTTGGGAAGGACGTTGAGATCCTTGAGCGTGTCCAGAGGGGGCAACGAGGCTGGTGAGGGGCTGGGAACACAAACCCTGTGAGGAACCACTGAGGGAGCTGGGGGTGTTCAGCCTGGAGAAAAGGAGACTCAGGGGTGACCTCAGCACTCTCAACAACTCCTGAAAGGTGCCTGTGCTCAGCTGGGGCTGGGCTCTGTCTCCAGCAGCACTGACACAACCAGAGCACACAGCCTCAAGCTGTGCCAAGGGAAATTTAGGTTGGATATTAGGAAAAAGTTTTTCACAGAGTGATCAGGTACTGGAATGGCTGCCCGGGGAGGTGCTGGAGTCACCGTCCCTGGGTGTGTTTAAACAAAGCCTGGATGTGGCACTGGGTGCCAGGGTTTAGTTGAAGTGTTAGGGCTGGGATGGATTCATTCTTAAAGGTCTCTTCCAACCTTGTGATTCTGGGAATCTGTGCAGAGTCNGAAATCTTCTCATGGAACCCAGTCTCACAGCTGAGATTTTTTCTGTCAGAGCAAACAGGCTGACTAGTCTCAGAGATGAATTGACCACCCTGAGAGAGCACAAGTTGGAACTACTTCTAGTAATAGATATTAGCAACTAATGTGCAGATAACTAGTATTTGGAATTAGTGAACGATGGAGACAGTATTTATCAGTTTATATACAAATTATATTGTTTTATGTAACTAAAATCTTGTGGTTTTGCTTTCTGTAATGTGTTATTCCCTGTCCCAGCTGTATGCTGAAGTGTGATCAATAATTGGAGATGTCTTGTTTTTGACAAGTCACACAACTTCAACATTTTGTGTGTGTAGGTAACTTTGTTGGACTGAAATGAGAATGATATTCAAAGACAGCCCACCACCAAGTCACATTATGTAAATCCAGCAGTTTCTAAAGTCTCCAGTATCTGCCCCATGGTTTTATTGTCTCCAAGTGGCTGTGGTTGTAGATTCTCTTGAAGAAAAGGATATCATCACAGATTTGAGAGGCAAGGAGGGTTTGTGTGGATGATGATTTGAACCTCTACATGCTGGTCAGTTTAGCCTTGAGACTCATAACTGTGTTGTTTAATTTTTTTGGGTGTGGTTGGGGTTGTTTTTTCACAAAATGCATCACTTGAGGACAGAATGTTCTTTGACTTAGAATCTAACAGTGCAACCTCCTTAGACAAACTAGCTGGTCGCTTGCTAGTGGACAAATAAATCTCTTCCAATGCTGACTCAAGCACTAAATATAAAAAGTTTAGCTGCTCACTCCCAATTGTTTTTAGAAGCTTCCAGGGGGAAAAACACTTAAAAATGAGGAAGTGGGCACCTAAGTTTACAAGCTAGCAAGATTAGTGAAGAGTGTTAGCAGAAATCTTGATTCTGAAGTGCTCTTGAAGCTCACTTGTAGTGTTCTAGTAAATATTGTGTGCAGCTTGTGAACATTTGGTGTTTTCAATTCTTTGTGAAACAGAAAGTGCAGAAACTGGCTGAGTGAAGTGCTAGGATTTTCAGACTGTGGATGTGTGTGCAAATGAAAAAGATTGCTGGTTCCAGCTCACAGGGTTGGGCAGAACAAGCAGTCACTCCCCACTTCAATGTAACTCTGAACTGACATGCACTGAGGGAACAGTAATCTGTCCAAAGCCCAGTGGGGATGGTAAATGCAGCATACTGACCCATTTTGTATTTAACCCTTATTCCATGTCTCGTCTGTAATAAAGTAAATGTGAAAGCTGGGAAGGGAGTGTTCTCCCAATTGCACAGTGGTTTGCACTATTGCACTGGCATTCCATCTAATAATCATCAATAAACACTTTTAAAAGCCTCTGTCAGAGCTCATCTCTCTTGCAGTTTAGACATTAACACAGCTGTGTTTGCAGTTCCCCCTCTAAGCAGAGTACTTTACATCAGCACAGTAGTGTTTCCTGCAGCTTTAGTTCTGTGGTCCCTGATTCTTCAGAATGAAACTACCTGAAAACATGAAATTCATTTCACAGGGACATACAGCAGTACTGGTGAGGGCACACCTGAGTGCTGTGTCCAGTTCTGGCCCCTCAGTTTGGGAAGGACGTTGAGATCCTTGAGCGTGTCCAGAGGGGGCAACGAGGCTGGAGAGGGGCTGGGAACACAAACCCTGTGAGGAACCACTGAGGGAGCTGGGGGTGTTCAGCCTGGAGAAAAGGAGACTCAGGGGTGACCTCAGCACTCTCAACAACTCCTGAAAGGTGCCTGTGCTCAGCTGGGGCTGGGCTCTGTCTCCAGCAGCACTGACACAACCAGAGCACACAGCCTCAAGCTGTGCCAAGGGAAATTTAGGTTGGATATTAGGAAAAAGTTTTTCACAGAGTGATCAAGTACTGGAATGGCTGCCCGGGGAGGTGCTGGAGTCACCGTCCCTGGGTGTGTTTAAACAAAGCCTGGATGTGGCACTGGGTGCCAGGGTTTAGTTGAAGTGTTAGGGCTGGGATGGATTCATTCTTAAAGGTCTCTTCCAACCTTGTGATTCTGGGAATCTGTGCAGAGTCCTGTGCAATAGCTAATCCCAGAAAAATGAATCTCGTACTTCAGAGCAGCATTGGGTCAGCTCTGACTGTGTGCCTTTTGCTAGAACTTGGAGCCATTGGTGAGCCTGTATGATAAAATCTGACTTGAAAGCAAGGGAACTCTCTGTTGTTCTGCTCCTTTTCTGAAGTTTTCCTTGGAAATGGTAGAAGCTATTGATTTGTGCATGCCTGCTGCCACGCAGAGTCCTTTGGGTGTCACACTGCCATGTAAGAGCAAAAGCACTTAGCTCCTCACCAGACCTGAGGCATTATTTGTAGGCTCCATCCTTCTGTTTTAGTCCTCTGGAAACTGCAGGGAACAGATTGCTGAGCTCAGGGTTTCTGCAACTGCCTGACTCCTTTCTCCTCTCTGCACATTGTTGGTCGTGGCAGTAGAACTGGTGTTTTTAGCAGTCCTGACTAATGTTCCCGAGCCTGAAAAGCCACCGTGTTGAAAACTTGAAAAGAAACTCCGGTGGCTGTTGCATACGGAGTCCTGGCGCGGTGTGCCCGGCTCTGGGCTGTGTGTTCTGCCCCTCCGGGAGCTGCGGGAAGCGTTCTGGGGAGCCGGGAGCGAGCGGGGCTGTGCCTGCGGGGCTCG
Source organism: Leptocoma aspasia (assembly GCA_013399835.1). NCBI lineage: Eukaryota > Metazoa > Chordata > Aves > Passeriformes > Nectariniidae > Leptocoma > Leptocoma aspasia. The sequence goes on from VXAX01003879.1 coordinate 92,074, forward strand.
GGCTGCGGGCTCCGGGCAGAGCCCCGGGGAGACCGGAGAGAGAGAGATAGAGAGAGAGAGAGAGAGATAGATACATATATATATATATAGAGAGAGAGATATAGAGAGAGATATAGAGATAGAGAGAGAGATGGAGAGATATAGAGAGAGAGAGAGAGATAGAGATATATATATAGAGAGAGAGATATAGAGAGATAGAGAGAGAGAGAGAGACAGAGAGAGAGATAGAGATATAGAGAGAGAGAAATAGAGAGAGACAGAGAGACAGAG
>VXAX01003879.1:92654-126223 GCA_013399835.1 Leptocoma aspasia
CGGTACCGGCGCTGTCCCCGTGTCCCAGGGTCGGTACCGGCGCTGTCCCCGTGTCCCAGTGCCGGTACCGGCGCTGCCGGCAGCTCCGGGGCCGGGCGGGGGCGGGGCCAGCCCTCGGGGGGGCGGGGCATCCTTAGGCCCATCCCCGCCCCGCCGGCCGCGCGGGGCACGCCGGGATCGCCGCGCGCCCATGCCCGCCTCCCATGGTGCCCCGCGGCGGCTGAATGGGGCAGAGGCAAGATGGCGGCGAGCGCGGCCCCGGCGGGCGGCGGGTCCCTGTTCGAGTGCCCGAGCTGGTGAGCGCGGCCGCGGGGGATGAGGGGCGCGGGGTGCGCTCCCCGGGGCCGCACACTGCTCCCCGGACCGACGGGGTCCGGGCCCGGGCGCGGCGCTGCGGGTGCCGCCATCATCAGCGCCGCGGGGCCTCCTTGGGGTGCCGCGGCTTTTGCCGAGAGCTCAGGCAGAATTCGTGCTGTGCTGGGAATTAAATATCCCGCTCGGGGGGTACGGGAAATCTGTCAGCTTGGAACTAGCCTGGGGTTTTATTAGCTGGAGTTCAGAAGCGGGGGCTGAGTGGAGTGTTGGAGGAGAAGCATCGCGAGCCTGCCCTGGCTGGGCTGAGTCTGGGGACGCTGGGGATGTCCTGCCTCAGCTCCTGCCTCGGCTCCGGCCTCAGCTCCTGCCTCGGCTCCTGCCTCAGCTCCTGCCGGGAACAGGGCTTGCACAAGCACCTTCTCCGTTTGTTCTGAGCGTTTTGGTCACGGCTGAGGAGATCCTGGCTCTGCTGCCAGTTGGGATGCTACCATTGGGATGGTTCCGTGGTGTTTTAATCGCACAAGCACCGCAGAACTTTAGCAGGGCAGGGGCTGACAGAGAGAGTTCCCCTGTCCTGCTTTGGTGCTGAGGCACAGTCTGTTGTGCTGGATGAGAAGTGAGCTGGGATCTGGGAGATGATCCAAACCCAGGGGTAAGGGGAGCATGTTTGAGTGCCAGCTCCTGTTCTGTTCTCACATTTTTAACATTTTTTTCTAATTCACTTATTGCAACCTGAATGTCCTTTTACAGTAATATTTCAAAATAGTTCTTGGGTGCAGCAAAGTTCCTGTCTGGACTCTCTCCTTATACTTTGTAAGAAAACTTTGTATTTTCTCTTGGACTCTGTTGTGTGTTTGCACAATGTGATGGTTTTAGGGACCAAGTTGGGCCATTTGTGTGTTTGTAGCTGGGAAGTGAAGGGGTGCCTGAGACAATTTGATCTTGTCCAATTGGCACGAGCAGACATGGCAGCTAACACCAGTGACAGCTTTGTGTTTTTCCTTCATGCTGCTTTTGAAACCCAAAAGCTGTTTCATAAGAGTAAAAATAAAAGAGTGAGCTAGCAGGAAGCCAGCCTGGAGAGCTTCCAGTCCCAGTGTTTGTGTTCTGCTGAGCAGTGAGCCCAAAATGGGAAGTGTTGGGTGATGCTGACTTGTGGTAACCATGGCCTCATCCTGTGGAAGTGAGGAGCTCTCCTACCAGGTGGATTTATTTATTTCTGGTTATTTTTCTGTTCTGCAAAATGAGTGTATTGCTGCTAGAGCTCTGGATGCCTTCTGCTGACAGCTGCTGAGCTGCAGATTCCAGCTCATGCTTTTAAAGTATCTGTTCCTTTCAGAGCCAACCAAAGAGTGCACAGGTACAGTGTGGGATCAGTGTGGGCCTTGCCCACGTGGATTCTCCAGACTGGAGGTGCTTTGCAGGAGCAGGCTTGGCCCAACAGTGGTGGCACTGAAAGCTCTGATTTCAGGGGGTGTGAAGGTGCCCTGCAGGAAGCCTGCTCTTACACAAGCACCAAAAAATCTCCTGGACAGGCAGCACTGAAGGGCTTCATTCCAAGAGCTTTTTGGTGAAGCATGGAGTTGCAGAGAGTCTTCACAGTCAGAAGCAGATTCTTCTGTGGTGAATTATCTTCAGTCTCCTCAACCTCTGTTAAAATCAAAATCACAGTTTTTACCTATCTGTTTATTTTCCTGCTTCTAAGGAAAGCTGCCTGGGGCCTGTGAACACCAATCATATGAGAAATACATCTGAGATAGAATCAAAATGAGTAGCTTTTTTCCTTGCCTTTAAGATGTTGCCCATGCTTTTGAGGTTTGCCTCTGTCATTGTACCTGCTCTTCCATAACTTGGATAGTATCTGAGTACCCCATTTCCAGAAAATACTTCTGCACTGAAATTCCCAGTTTTCATCCAATTTAGGTTGTGGCTTTAATTTCGTTTTTGTACTGTTACAGGTTGCTTCTTCATAATCCATACAATATTTATTCTTTCTTTCCTTGTGTTTCCAGCAGCTAAACTTGAGACAGATGAAAAGCAGTGGTTGCCACCTGAAGAGTACTTGCTGATGCCAGAACATGTTTATGCATGTGCTGTAACTCCTCTGTACATGTTAGCCAAGATTTGGGCTGTGCATTTACAGTTGGCATAAAGAGGGTGCCAATACTTCCTGTAGATTAAAATTAGCTATTCCATGAGATCAGAAAATGTCTTTAGATAACAGTTACACAGCTTGATTAAGACTTTTGCAAACCTTCTGAGCTGGCTGTAGGTAGTACAAGTGATTTCTCTGAGGTACAGGTTACCTGGTGTATAGTTTTGAAGTGACCATCAGATGTTTAATGGATACTGCCTGTCCTTTTGTCCTAGTGTAACTTGTATTTGGAATTGTGACTCTTTCTTTCCTCTCTTTGACACATCAGTGGTGGGGGTGTCAGGTTTGTCCTGGAATGGACATACATTAGAAATAGTTTGTTTGAAAGCAGCAATTGTTTCTCTTTACTTTGTTTGGCCAAGAGCTGGCTATTCCTGGCAATGCTTTTACACAGATTTCTGGAGAGTATGAGCTCCAGAGTTCTCCAAATTCCACCCTGTCCTTGAAGTTGGACATGAAGGTGTGCACACTAGTCACAGAGGCCAGGATTTTTAGGAAGTGGCTAAATTTAGGTTCTGAGTCCACGTTTAGAAACCCAAATAATTGACCTAATTTTAAACTAACACAATAGAATTATGGCTGTCCTATGTCCTTAATAGCAACAACTCAAAATTTCTTATAGTGGCTTACTTCAGTCAGGCTGCTGAGTTTCAGCTGGATATAGATGCTGTAACCCTTTTGGCATGTCAGCATTGAATCTGCACTGTGGAAGAGAAAAAGAGATTTGTAAAACTTCAGTTCTCTTACTTAGCACATTCCAAAGTGTTAATGGCCTTGTCCTTCTTTCCCAAAATGGTTTATCTTTGTTACAGAGACATGGCCTGGCCTGTGGAGCATGAGGTGGAGAAAGCAAGGAAACACAATATTCTGGTTTTAGTACAGAAGAATGATCTCTTTGTTTGTAGGTATTTAAATCTTTTCAAAACTTATGCTGGAACCTGGTTTTGTTGGGTGGTATCCCTTGTAAATATTTAACTGCTGATCATTGTGGGCAGCTGATGTCTTCTCTAAGGCCAGCAAATCCCTGTGTGCAGCTGCTGTGGGAAATCCCAAGCCTCATCAGGTCCAGCTGCTCAGCCATGGAGGGAAGGGACTGATTATTCCAGGCAGCAAAACAGAGGTGCTGTGCCTGCCAGAGGCTGTCAGATGGACCATCTCTCTTCAAGACTGTCACAGGACACACAGGAAATGATCATTTTAGGAAGCAATAGAGGATTCAGACAAGAGCCATGCATTTATAAGGAGTTGACTTTGAGGAGGTAATAGAAGTTGAATAGAGTCTATGGTCTGACCCTATTAATGTTGGGGGTTTTTATTAATTACCTTGACAAAAGTGACCCCAATCCTTGTTAGTGACATAAGTGTGATCAGCATAGGGACCAGAGAATTATCCAGTCCTTTTGGTGTAATATGAACACCATGACGGTAAAAACAAGATAAAATGCAGAAGTGTGTGGTGGAAAATGAATACTAAGAACAAGAACTTCTCCAAGCCAGAAAATAACTGTTCAGAAGTAAAAGGACACAAGTTTATCTTCAGAAATAAAATAACAGATGCACAAATATGTAGTCTGAGCACATGATGACCATCAGTTACCAGTAACCCACAACTGCTCAAAAACCACTGAAAACACTGCTGCTGTACCTGGTGGGCAGTGCCAGGCACACACCCAGGCTGGGTGAGAAGGGGTGGACAGCACCCTCAGCAGAAGGACTTGGCAGTTCCTTGATGTGAGCTCAGCATGCCCCACCCGTGTGTGCTGGCACCCAGAGCCACCCCTGGGTGCTGAGCTCGTCCCCCAGCCTGGGCACCAGGGGAGGGGGGATTCTGCCCCCTGCCCTGCTCAGGTGACACCCCACCTGCAGAGCTGCCCCAGCCCTGGGCCCTGCACAGGACATGGAGCTGTAGGAGCCAGTCCAGAGGAGCCCATGGAGATGCTCCAAGGGCTGGAGCCCCTCTGCTCTGCAGCCAGGCTGGGAGAGCTGCTGGTGTTCAGTTTGGGAAGAGAAGGCTCCAGGGAGAGCTCAGAGCCCCTTCCAGGGCCTAAGGGGGGCTTTGGGCAGGGGATGGAGGGACAGGACACAGGGAATGGCTTCCCAGTGCCAGAGGGCAGGGATGGATGGGATCTTGGGAATTAGGAATTGTTCCCTGGGAGGGTGGGGAGGGGCTGGGATGGAATTCCCAGAGCAGCTGTGGCTGCCCCTGGATCCCTGGCAGTGGCCAAGGCCAGGTTGGGTGTGACTTGGAGCAGCCTGGGACAGTGGGAGGTGTCCCTGCCATGGCAGGGAGTGGAGCAAGATGATCCCAAACCATTCTGGGATTCTGTGTGTGAGGTAGAGAAGTGTCAGTGCTGTTGTAAGAGATGTTCATGAAAATGTGTGGTCTGTGTTACTTGTACTTGATGAAGCTTACCTTCACTTTAAAAAGGGAATATTTTTTATAACTGAAGGGAAAGAATAAGAAAAATTAGAATAGAAATTAAAGGATGTGATGAAAACTTATATGGAAATCAAGCTGTAAGAATAAGCATGTCTTCCTGGTAGACATAAACATTACAGTCCTGTCTTCCTCTGATTTCTGCAAATAAATTAGACTTCCAATATATCTGTTCTCACTCTGAAAATGTAGGAAAAATCTTATGAAACAATTGTTCCATTGTTGCTCACTACTTAATACTAATTTTCCTATTTAATTCAATGTCATTTGAATTAATTTTTGATATCATAAAACCTGGAGTACTCTCTAATAGAATATTTATGGCCTTGCTCTGAAGAATTAAATTTTTATGCAATTTCCAAATTTCACTGTTTTCCATGGAGACTTTGTTCCTGAGTAAGTAACCAAGGGAACCAAAACAAGCCAGTAAAACCTAGTTCTGTGTGGAACTGCATTGTAACAGGAAAAGGTGCGCAGTGCCAAGGTGAAGTTGGGCAAATGCTTTAATCCAAGTGGAATGCTTTGTTCAGTGGAAGCAGGAACGTTTCTAATCAGAAATCTTCCAGAAAACACTGCAATTTTTTAATTCAGGAAAGTTCTGTAGTCATCCAGTCTGAACCACAAGCTTTTTAACCTGTGTTGCTTACAACTGGAAGTTTAGCAAGAAGAATGCTTCAAAGAGCACCCTGACATTGTTGTATGTTGTTTCCAGATCACTCCTGAAATACTTTCAAATTAGCAGCATCAGTTGATATCTGCATTTCTGACAGTGGTTTAAGCAATAGATTGCTGAACTGTTAAGTGTGGAAAACTGGTATTTGAGTTCTCTTAGAGTGCCTGGCTGAAGCTGCCTGGGGTTTGCAGTTTGTTTCTCCTTTTATCAGTCCTTTCCTTTCTGACACTTGAGTTCCTTGGGCTCACTGTTAGAGAAGAAAAGCTCTAGTGTGGTAGATCCTCTCATCTTTTCTCTGATCCAAAGAATTCCTGTAATGATACTGATAATGCTCATGTTCTCCTTGCCAGTCAGCTCTGCTAATTCTCTGGAAGGCTTCACATCCCCCTGGGAGCTTTGGCAGTTCAGGAGGCAGTCAGAGCATCCTGTGTCTCAGCCAGGCTCACTCAATTAGTGACCATCACAATCAGTGCATTTGCAGGTGTTCTTTTCAGGTCACTTGCCCTGGGGAGGCACTGGGGAGTGTGATGCACCATCTGGGAGGTACAGAAGAAACTGCTTGTTTCTCATTTTCCAACACAAGCACTTGTGCTGGAGCCAAGTTGTGATAGGAGAGCCTTGGCCTTGGGGCAGTGCTGAGGGCCCTGTGTGTTCTGTGGAGAGGACAATCTGCTGGCCTCAAGTAATTCTTCATCCTTCAGAACAGTGTAGGAAAAATAGTTCATTGGGTATTTTAGCACATAGTGGAATTAGTTTAGTGGAAAAGGACTTTTTTAACATTGGACATAAAATGGGAAAGAAATGCTCTCCTGTAACAGCACAGCTCCCCTGTAACAGGGGCATGTTGAGTTCTCATCAACATGCTGTGTTTTGTTTGTTAGAAAGCTTTCTAACAAACTTTCTTCTAGGAGATTTTTGCAAGAGATTTCCTTTCATGTTTCAGTCCTTGGTCCATGAGGTGAGAGGTCTGATGGGGCAGAGCATGTGAAGGGTGATTGATACTTCCAAATCCAGGCATTACTTCTAATCTTTGGTGACTCTGGAGCCAGTTAGTTTTGAATCTAAAACTGAACAATCTTTCTACTTTTTTCATTAAAAGGCTTTTCAGGTATCTAACTTGAGCAGCCTGAACTGCAGCATTGACTTAAACTGTTCCAAAGGAGTTTTCTATCAGAAATTACTTCAGTGAATTTGTTTTCATGGTATCATAATCAGTATTTGCAACCTTCCTGTGTTCAGTGTTTTGCAGGAATAGGTGGATGGGGGAAATACTGCCTACAAAGGATCCTCTACAGTCCAAAAGAAGCCAGAGAATAGGTAGATTTTCCAGCACTTTAATTCATAGCTGAAGGCACTGCCTTGTAATACTGCTGAGCTTGGTTTATCTGTTGAAAGTAAAGTTGAGGGTAGAGGCAGAGTAAAAATAAGAGCAAGGGTGAAACTAGAAGTAGAGGGGGCAGTGAAAAAGCAGAGCTGGTATAGAGCAAAACATGATCAGACAGAATTCAACTGTGCTGGAGCTCTTGGGGGCTCTCCTGTGACCTGACAGGTACAGGGAGGAAGTTACCAAAATGTGTTAGGACAGGCTGACCATTGAGTATCCAGGAAGAGATCACTGAAAGGAAAAGCAGAGGCCAGACTGAGTAAGGAGCAGACTTGGAGAATTAATTTGTTGGAAGGTTTACCTATTTGGAAAGAAAAAAAAAAAAAGGGCAAGTAGCTGTAGTTTGATCAGAGTAAGGCTGGTGTGTGAAAATTACCAAAAGTTGTGTTGCAGAGTAACCAGAACTTGGCAATTTCAGAGGAAGAGGGGAAAACAAGTTTTCCAGTGCTCAGAGGCAGAAAGAGGGAATATTGAGAAGTGGACAGGAATCCATGAAAGGAACCTGTGTCTCAGTGAAAACTGAGCACTGAGATCTGCAGGGAGCACAGGAGGAGACAGCAGTGCTCAGGTGTAGCCTGGCTGGAAGTTGCTCAAGCAGCACCTAAGAGGAGGAGCTTCCCTGGCTGTGCTGGAGGGATTTCAGCTCATCACACAGACTGTGTCCCACCTTTGGGAGCATTTCTGCTTGGTGGTCTGTCCCCCACGTCACCATAATCCCATTTCAGTGGTGAAGTCACCACTTCAGATTGTGCTGGAGTTTAGCATCCTCTGCTTTTGCTGCTGCTGTTTGTTCATTTGAAACAGTAAGAGTCACTATTAACCATGTATTTGTTAGGGTGCTATATCCACAGTCTTTGAGAAGGGCCTGACAAGAAAACTTGTGAAAGTCCCAAGTGGCCAATTCAGAAAGGGCCAGAGAGATCTGGGCAGGCTGGTGTAATGGATTGGAAACAAGAAAAGAAAACTTGGGAAAGAAATGAAGTAGAAATAACAGGAGACTGTTCTTACATGAAATTATTGAGGAGAGCTGACCTTGCAACACAGAAGAAACCAATAAATGTAATGCACACCCCAGAAATGTGAATATCTATATTTAACCCCTTCAAACAGCTTCAGCTACCAGTGACCTTTCTTTCTTCTCCAGCTGTTGCAAGAACATATTGTAAGTTTCTCTGTGTGTAAGCTTGCAAGAAAATTTTCCCATGGGAGAACATCTTTTAATGTCTTTTTACTCCGTATACGTTTCTGTAAACAAAATCTCTGGTGTGTGTTTCAAAGACGTTTTTAAATTTCTCTGCCTGTCTCCTGGTAATGAGAGATACGAGTTTCTCTTTCAACCTATGAGGTGAAGGACTGTTATCTCTCTGATATTGTAAGCATTCTAGCATTCTGGTACAGAGCATGAAGAAGTAAACATCTGAGCTCTGCACTTAAACACATTATAGCCCAATCCTTTAAACTATGGAGTCATTTTAATAAATCATATTGAGCCTTCTGAAATTATTGTCAAGAATCCTTTGTCAATGCACAGACCACAGCAATATCCAGCCACCCTGAGAACCTCACTGCCCATTGTCACTGTTCCCTGGGCTGGCTCCATGCTCTGAGCAGAATGGGAACATGATCTCTGCAGAGTTCCTCAGCAGGGCAGTGGTGCAGCCAAGAGCTAGGTCACTGCTGCTGCCTGGAAAGCTGGTCCAGCCTTAGAGACAAGCAGCAGAGCTGTTCTCTGTGAGGGAGCACTAGAGGTGCAGATTCTGAGATATCTGAGCAGAAAAAGATCCTTTGCTGCCGAGAGCTGAAGGATCCATGTGGTGCAGGTAGCACAGCAGTCCTGCCTTTGAGCACTGTAGGGGCCAGTCTTTCTGCTACGTGCCCAGAGGTCACCCCTGTGCTGGCCTTGTCCTGCTGTGATCTGCTGTCCCTGTGCCCAGGTGGGAACAACACTGCTGACAGGTGAATGAAGGACGTTGAGATGCTTGAGCATGTCCAGAGGAGGCAACGAGGCTGGAGAGGGGCTGGGAACACAAACCCTGTGAGGAACCACTGAGGGAGCTGGGGGTGTTCAGCCTGGAGAAAAGGAGACTCAGGGGTGACCTCATCACTCTCTACAACCCCTGAAAGGTGCCTGTGCTCAGCTGGGGCTGGGCTCTGTCTCCAGCAGCGCTGACAGAACCAGAGCACACAGCCTCAAGCTGTGCCAAGGGAAATACAGGTTGGACATTAGGAAAAAAGAAAGAGTGATCAAGTTCTGGAATGGCTGCCCAGGGAGGTGGTGGAGTCACCGTCCCTGGGTGTGTTTAACAAAGCCTGGATGTGGCACTGGGTGCCAGGGTTTAGTTGAGGTGTTGGGGCTGGGATGGACTCGATGATCTTAAAGATCTCTTCCAACCTTGTGATTCTGGGAATCTGCCCCACAGGAGGTGAGCAGGAGCAGTGGGGCTGGGGAGCTGGGCTGCTGTTTGTGTGGAATGTGGTGGGGAAGGAGTGTGCTGCTGAAGGACAGGGGTCCCTCTAGGACTGCAGTCTGCTCTGTGTTACCTGTGTTGGCAGGGAAGTGTGGTCACAGGTGAGTGTGGTGGAGCACTGCCTATTGGCCAGCACTTTCATAACACTACAGGTGTGTGCAGAGCCCCTTTGAGGTTTTTGCCATCACCAGCCTAGAGGGGAAAGGTGGTAGAAGTTTCTGTCCTCTCAGCAGCCAAGGGTGGAGATGTGCTGTTTTGAGGGTGACATGAGAAAACAGAGCTCTTAGCAAACAGTACCAGCCTATCCCCATCTCTAGTTGTTGGTCTCTTCCTGCCTCATTCCATGTGCTCTCAGGACTTCCTCTGTTTATTGTGTAAATCAGATGGTTTTCACTTGGAGAGGTAAAGCTTGAGATGCTTCATGTCCTGTTACCTTCACTCTTACCATAAAAAAAAATCTTGGTTTATATGTTGTCAGAAGGAATCTGCAGGGAGGAAAAGATAATTATGGGATTTTCATATTTTCCCCAAAATACTTCTGGTTCCATTTGTGTAGGTTTGGTCTGTTGCTCGAGCAGCTCTAATACTAATAAAATTTTTATTAAATGTTTTGATACTATATTTTTCCTTTATTTTCCAGGGCGGGGAAACCACCACCTGGCTTACACCTGGATGTAGTCAAAGGAGACAAACTCATTGAGGTATGGAAGTAGGGTTTGATGGATTTGGTGTATCATGTACATAGGCACCAGCAGCAGAACACTCCCTGTCATTTTCCACACTTATTCATAAGTATTTCCTTTCTCTCATGTATTCATTATCTTCAGATCAGTTTGTTTTGCTCTGAAACAATGACTGAAGTGACTTTTCCCTTGCCTGTGCAAGGCAGCCTCGTGCCATGCAGGGCTTCCATCAGTTAAAGCTCTTCCCTTTGTACTGCTTGTTTGAGAAACCTGTCTGGTCAGTTTATTTTTGTGTTTTACATTACAGTCAGATTAACCAGGCATCCTGTATTTTGCAAGAGTGCTGCTCTGTCCTACAGTATGAAATACAGTTTGATTTCATTTTTCCTCCCACATTCAGGATCTGTAAACAGTGTTGTGATCAGCACAGATACAGCAAGTTATTTTTATTACAGCACCACCTCATTCTCTATTTCATATTTTGTCTTACATCACACTGAAAGTAATAAATAAAGAAAAGTCTCTTTACCATTGTTGACAGAGAAAACCCAAACCAGTGAATGTATTTCAGCTGTGGAGAGACTCCTAACTTGAAGCTGACTGAAACAGAAATGTTTCTGGGTGTAGTGGTTTGACACTGGCCAAATGCCAGGCACTCACAAGTCATTCACTTATCCTCTCCTGCTACAGTGGGGCAGAGGAGAGGGAAAAAAGTTAATGAAGGGTTCATGAGTTGAGATAAGGACTGGGAGAAAAAAAACACTCTAAGGGCAAAGCAGGTTCAAATTTAAAGGTATAAAGTAAATGTATTATTAACAGAGTCAGAAGAGGCTAACGAGAAGTAAAATAAGCCTTTAAGACACCTTTTTTTCCCCCCCTTGCCCCTTCCTCTTTCCCACTGGCAGCACAGGGAAATTTGATGGGGGCATGGGGGCTTTGGTCACTTCATCACTTGAGATCATTTTCTGTTTGCTCAGGGAGGAGGAGTCTTTTCTCTGCTGTGCCATGGGGTCCCTCCCACGGGCAAACAGTCATCCCAGAACTGCTGTGGCATGGGTCACTCGTCCATGAGGTGCAGTCTTTTGAGGCTGGGCTGATCTAGTTTGGAAGCAAAGGCCCTNTTAACAGAGTCAGAAGAGGCTAACGAGAAGTAAAATAAGCCTTTAAGACACCTTTTTTTCCCCCCCTTGCCCCTTCCTCTTTCCCACTGGCAGCACAGGGAAATTTGATGGGGGCATGGGGGCTTTGGTCACTTCATCACTTGAGATCATTTTCTGTTTGCTCAGGGAGGAGGAGTCTTTTCTCTGCTGTGCCATGGGGTCCCTCCCACGGGCAAACAGTCATCCCAGAACTGCTGTGGCATGGGTCACTCGTCCATGAGGTGCAGTCTTTTGAGGCTGGGCTGATCTAGTTTGGAAGCAAAGGCCCTCTCTCTCCATTTGGGTCTCCCACTGGGTCACAGCTGTCTCTGGCATCCTCCTGCTCCAGCATGAGCCCTTTTCCCACAGGCTGCCAGTGGATCTCTGCATCCCCCATGGACTTCATGGATTACAGGGGACAGTTTGTTCCACCAAGGTCTCACCACAGCCTGCAGAGCAATCTCAGCTCTGGCACCTGGAGCACCTTCTCCCCCTCCTTCTCCACTGCCCTTGGTGCCACCATGTTGTTTTCCCTCACATGTTTTCCTCACCTCCTCCTCTTCTGTGTCTAGAGGAAAAAAACTGCTGCTCATAGGTACCATTGCCAACAAGTTCCACTAATTCAAAGATTCTTGCAAGATCCCATAGCACCGAGGCAAGCAGCACTTGGATGTGATCCTTGTGTTTCCCTGTTCAACACAAGTGGCAGAGAGGTTTTCAGTTTTGTCTTTTCTGGTAGCCAGCAGCAAGCAAGGAAGAGCACTGTTCAATCCTGTGGGTTACTGAGCACTTGATACTAACCAAGCCATCAGTGTCCCAGCCTCGTGCAGAGGCCTGAGGGTCACCCTGTGATGGCTGGGTCTGCAAAGTGCAACAGCAAAACAAGCCATGCAGTGTTTAAGCTCAGTGTGTGAAGGAAGACACTGGGTTATAGCTCAGAGGCACAGAACATCTTGGAAATATTGTCTTGAATTAAAGGCAGTAAAATTATCTTCTCTGTTGATGATTTGTTGCAGTACTTCCATGAATTTGTGTCTTTGCAGACTTGGAAGTGCTGCCCAGTCAGGGAAGTACTGTTTGTGTGTAACAGGTGCAAATGAAAACTTAGAGGATGCTTTTGGTTTCAGTTGTGGGCAAGAATGAAAAATGGTTTGATCAGTTTTTGTGGTAACTGAAATTGTGAGGTAACTGCTTGCAGAGCTGATCAGTGTTTGTGGAGGAGCAAATCGGCTTCCACTTGGTATCAGAGCTGTGTTTATATAAGACTTACTTTCAAAGTTGCAATAAAAGGAAAAGTTAATACTCATCTTTTTTTACAGTGTGGAATCATAGAGTTCACTGGTGCAAAGGTGTTGAGCATGGAAAGAGTCAGAGTGCTACACCAAAGGACTAAGGAACTTTAAAATATGGGATATAAACCCAGTGCTGGGAAATTAAATCCCCAGAAAATCTCACCAGGGTTCCTCAAAAGATGGGAATGTAACAAACAGTTATGGTGTTCTTGGCTCAATAGCTGGATGAAACAACTCTAATCTTAAGGGAAAATATCAGTAAGACTCATGAAATTATGGTTTAAGAAATGCAGGGAGAAGCCTCACAAAAGCACACTGACATGTGGAGCATTCAGGGAGGAAGTGGAGGGGTCTATTTACAGGTGAAGTTAAAAAATGAAATAAAATTCAACCAGAAAGAATTGAGGAGACTACATACTAGTTTAAGCTCTTCATCTGTGGCTTATACTTTCTGGTTAACTCTGGAGGTCTTGTGAAAACCAGTGCTTGTGAAGAGACAGAAAGTGAGGATGAAGTGGCCAGCTGAGAGCAAAACCCAATAAACTCAATATAGTGATTTCTCATGGTTTTAATCTGAATATTCTGGAGCTTTGAGATGCATTGCTCTGCACCAGACAAACCAATTCAGGAGAGATACCTGCATGTTTTACATCTTTACAAGGAAAATCACTTGCATTTTGCATTTGCACTTCATTTGTCAATAGACCATGTACTTACAGGTGAATTGCCAATTGAGCTGTCACTGCTGCCATATTAAATGAGATGTGGACTCAAAAGATTTTTTTTGTGGTTGAAATCTAAGTATTGGAACTCTCTGGGATTTTCTGCCAGCCTGTGTATCACTGAGGGGATTGATGGAGTTATCATTCTGTCTAGCTGTTTATTTTCACAGAATTGCTTGAAATTTAATAATCATGAAGTGCTGGTTGAAACTGGCCAGAGGTTTAGAAGTGATTTGGTTTAATAGTGTCAGAGCTGATAAATATACACACCTTGATCACCTGAATCATCTTTTTTTAAAACAGCAGGCCAAAATATGTTAGTCAGTAGATTTCACAAAGCAGTCACTGTCATGAATTGATGCTTTAATTGTATACCTTGGGTTGGAGAGGGAATAAGACATTTAACAGAGTATTACCTAAGGGACCAATCAATCAATCAATCAATTGTAAAATTGTCATGGTGTATACAAGTGTGGAGTCAGGTTGTTCAATTAATTCTTTTAAACATGCAGAAATAAATGCTTATTACTGAATACCAGATGATGAGAACTTGCAGCATGGGGGCTGACAGATATTCAGTAGAATGCTGGAAAATCCAACGTGGAAAATATACAGCATGTGTATGGGGCAAAAAATCAGAAAAACAACCAGTGGGGAAGTGACATGAGACTGTAGCAGTGCTAAAACCACAGTTGGTAGGTAGGTGAATAGATGTGATTTGCAAGGAGATCTGCAGTAGAAGCTGAGGTCCAAGATGGGATTTTTGTCCTCACAGATAAGGCAGGGGAGTATAAATACTGCATCTTGTTCTCCTTATTTTCTGTATGACTTGGTGCCCCAGAGTGAGTGACTGTGTGGGTGCTGGTTGTGCCATCTGGCAGCTCAGAGCCCCCCAGGCCAGCCCTGGGCCTGGCCACACGCTGCTGCTTGGAGCTGAGCTGCAGCTGCTTTGTACCTGGCAAAGGCAGGAGCCAACAGCTGCTTGGCTGGAGTGCTGCTGCCAGAGAGGGAGAGCTGGGCATCAGCACCCCAGTGCCTGGAACCCAGTGCTTCCATGGGGCAGCTGGGATGTGTGTCTGACCAAAGGCAGACTGATCCAGCCCGCTCAGGTGGGGGAACATGAACACAGGGAAAAAAAGGCTTTGCAAGCCAAAAACTTTGCCCAGGCAGGTGGCAGTGGGATCAAGGAGAGGATTGAATAGCTGGGAGCACAGGGAGGCAGGGGGAGAAATCCAGGGGCTCAAGCAGGCAGAATGTTAGCTCATCTCAAACCATCTCATGGAAGCAATGCTCTCCTGAACCAAGATGTGGGTTTTTTCAATGGCAGATGTGTCAGCATTCCCTGGATGATGCTATTGAAACATGTGGGCTTTGGGAGATGTTTCAAAAAGCAGGAGAAGCCTGTTAACAGATATGTAATGCACAGCCAGCCTTTGCCTTGTGCAGCTGGAGCAGGAAAGTAGAGATGAGATGAAGTTCTTGGGATGCAGTGAGAAGGTTCTGCACATGCCCTGCTCAGTACGCAGCATTCAGGTGCAAGGAGTTCCTTTAATAACACTATCTGGTAACATAAATACTGTAGGATTTTGTCAACATGTCTCTCACTTTATACAGATGTTTTATGTAACTGATATTAAGAGTTGTAAGATATTTTTTAAAGAAGAGATTAGAACTAGGATCAATAAAGAAGAAATACCTGAAATTAATGGTTTACTTGAATAGACTAATATGGATTCAGATCACACCACATGCTCAGTATAGTTTTCCATCTTTATACCAGAGGTCTGAAGTCTCCTGTAGGTCCATTTCTGTACAGAAGTATAAATTTGATGTCCTGTATCCTACTGGAGATCACCAAGCATGGGTTCCTGTCTTAGACGAAGCCTGAGGTCATCCATCAAGGAATGTGTTAAAACCTCTGGGAGCAGATGTCAGAGAAAATCTCCTGTAGGAGGTAGTCTCGTGCTTTGAAGAGTGACTTTCCTTCCCAGACTGTCCAGTGTTGGCTGGTAAAGAAGGGAATAACTGGGACTCTCCCATATTCAGCTGTTCTGATTTTATAAAGAGCAGACTTGAGTTTATGTATTTAACAGTGCCAGACTAAACTGAAATATTGATGAGCTGTTGATGCTTTGTTTTGAATTTGCTCTATTTATTCATGTTCTTGAATTTTTTTCAGGAAGATCCAAAAGGTTTTAGGAGTCTAATGTGCTTCTCTGTTTGATATTCTACCTCAGAAACTCATCATTGATGAGAAGAAATACTATCTCTTTGGGAGAAATCCTGATCTGTGTGATTTTACCATTGACCACCAGTCTTGCTCTCGGGTCCATGCTGCCTTGGTCTATCACAAACATCTCAAGAGGGTTTTCCTCATAGATCTGAACAGCAGTAAGTAGTGTGGCATTTAACCAGACAGAAGAGCTATGCTTCAGTGCTTAAACATTCTGAATCTGAGACATTTTTTCTTTTTCCATTGTTGTCTGCACTGTGGGCAAGTGGATATCATTTGAATTTGCATCATAGGGAAAGACAAGGGTTAGGGTAAGGGACTGTTTGCTCCAGTCAGCCTACAGCTGCCTCACTGGGTGTTTCAAACATTTCTAACTTGTAAGAGGCCAGAGGAGAAGAGGAAAGTGACTTGGCCTTCCCATCACAATTTTAGTGAAGGCTTGTCTTCTGAGGATGATTTCCCAAGGTCTAAAACCTGTCAGGTGTTTTTTTGCACTGTCCAGACATTGGGACCTGCAGGAATACAGAAAGTAAAAAGTGTTTGTAATTTATTTCCAGTGATTTCTTGAGAACTTGTGGTGTGTGTTATCTCAGGTTGTGAGATGGTGGGTCCACACAGCTGATGCTTTCAGCAGTACCTCAGTGCCTTGTACCTCGGAACAATTGTTACCATTTCTGAGATTCTCAGACTTGAATACCACGACCCCAAGCTCAACAGGCTATTTTGCATTTTGGTGTCCTCAGCGCATGGCACGTTCCTGGGTCACATCCGTCTGGAAGCTCACAAACCCCAGCAGATCCCCATCGACTCCACGGTGTCCTTCGGAGCCTCCACCCGCGCGTACACGCTGCGGGAGAAGCCGCAGACGCTGCCCTCGGCAGTGAAAGGGGACGAGAAGATGGGGGGTGAGGATGAGGAGCTCAAGGGTTTGCTGGGGCTGCCAGAGGAGGAGACGGAACTGGATGTGAGTATGACGGCACACTGCCTTGATGGCAAGGACAGCACTCCCCACTCGTGTGCTTAGTCATGGAATCATTTCGCTTGGAAAAGACCTTTAAGATCATCAGGTCCATAAATCTAGCACTGCCAAGCTGTAATGGCCCACCCCNTTTTTACTATGTATGAATTATTATAAACAAATTTCTGAGCTGTGTTCAAGGACACAGATAGTTTTCTGCTTATCTCCTGATAATAGGAGATGTGGGTTTTTCTCTTTTTCAACCTATGAGGTGAAAAGTTGTTATCTCTGATTGTGTAAGCTATTCTAGCATTCTTTATACAGAGCTGGAGGTAGCAACTTCAATGCTCCAGACTGGGCAGANTAAATCTAGCACTGCCAAGCTGTAATGGCCCACCCCTGAAGATGAGGTTAACTCATGTCTTTGTTAATAGATCTCTTGGGGCANTCATATTTAGCCTTCTAAAATTATTGCAAGAGTCCTTTGTCACTGCACGGACCACAGCAATATATAGGGTTTATCTTAGAACCATTAGGTTGCAGTGGAAAGGAGGTAGGTAGCCATTTTGGTTATAATTATCTATAATATAGAAAAACAAAAGTATAAAAATAACACTTAAGGAAACATAATCAAAAGAAAGAAAGGATACAAGTAGAAAGATCTCACCACCCCTGGGTCCAGCAGCAAGACTTGTTGTCCATTGGTCAAAGTGATGGTTGCAGATTTGATCCATGAAGGTGAGAGAAGCCCTCAAACCAGAGAGTTTAATGGCTTTAGGTGTCACACCCAGGTACCCTCCCTGGCCAGAGGAAGTTTTACACTGTCTGTTGCAGGACTGTGGGTCTTGTGCAGTCCTCTGAAAGGCCCCAAGTTAGTCTGGGGGCACCTCAGGGGCCTTAGATGGTTTATGACCCTTCCAATACATGACCCTGGCTCCCACATCAGTGCAGCTGAGCCAGTTGTGCCCCATCAGAGGGAAGAAAACTTTCAGCTCTATATGGGAGTGGGAATGTCCAGGTACCTTCCCCCTCTGGGGAAGGGTCAGAGGTGAGGGCTATATTTTTACAACTGAGCCCTTGTCTAAGGCAGGCCATTGCCCTGATAGAAAGCACCATCCTCCCTCACAGGATCTGCTTCTCATCAGCCTCTTCCCTTAATCTGGTTCAAAACCCAGCTTGTTGCTAAACAAGGGTTGGTTTGACATAGTCACCCTCTGGTGCTCACACCCTCTGTGCCTGGGCTGTTCCTTCATGCATGCCAGCAAAGCACCCACTGTGTTTGCAAATGGCCAGTTGTTTAAGCTGTTGAGATTTCAGTGTCACACAGGCCCACAAGACCCTAAACCATGTCCTTAAGTTCAGTGTCTAAATGTCTCTTAAATACCTCCAGGAATGGTGACTAAACAACTTCCCTGGCTAATAATTCCTTAGGTTCAGGGTTTTAATTTCTTGGCTTTGAAGATAACCTGAGGTGTCTTCTGCTGTCCAAACCCTCGCATCTGCAATGATTAACCTCTGATCATGCTGCTTCCAGAATCATGGATCTAATAATCTTACTATGCCAGTGGTCATTTTACCAAGGTTTGCCAGGGATGTGCTCTCCAGCTACCATTGCCCCAGGCTGGGCTGGTTTCCCACTCTGTTCCCATTGCCAGGTACCTGTGAATGCTGCCCTGATCCCTGAGTTAGCTAATGAAGAGGGAGAAGCAGTGTCTGTGGCATTCACAGTCTGTGGATTTGGGAAAGGACCTCTCAGAATCATCAACCAGCTCAGGCAGGGCCACCTGGAGTAGGCTGCCCAGGATTGTGCTCCATTCTAAATACCTCTGCAGAGACCCTGCAGCCTCTCAGGGCAGCTCATTGCAGCCCTGAACCTCTGCTTGTTCCTCGGGCTCTGAAGTTGAAACTAAACAATGTCCTGTGGGCTGATGTGCACAGTCATGTGATTAAATCAGACTTCATACACTAGTTGCTTAAACTCTTTTCATTTCTAAATTTGCTATTAGAATCTGACAGAGTTTAATACAGCCCACAACAAAAGGATCTCCACACTGACCATTGAGGAAGGGAACTTGGACATCCAGAGGCCAAAGAGAAAACGGAAGAACTCCAGAGTGACATTCAGTGATGATGATGAGATCATCAATCCAGGTAAGGAGTTTGCTTTAATCCTCAGCTGGTGCCCTTCAGGACCTCCTTCCAGTATGCTCACAGGGATTCCTCGTGGGTGCATATGGATAAGGAGAAAATAAATTTGGCAGTCAATATTTGGGATCTGCTATTTCACAGAAGCTGCCACCACGTCTCACTGAAGTCTGTGACATCTTTCTGTTTCTTCTGTTGTACCTGTAAACTAACTGCAAGCTCTGAGCAGGGTGGGGATATCAAACTCAGCTTCATTGTTCAGTACTCTGTCAGATACTGGAGGAATGTCATGGGTCCAACAGGAGGAAGGTGGTTTACATTTTTTGCCCTCTTTAGAATCTCAGTGGGAACAGAACTTGTTTGCTTTTCACCTGTCCTTTAATGCTTTCTTTACCTGTTGCCTCTGGGATGTCTCAAGCTGAGAGGCTTTTTGCTACTTTTCTGCATACCCTAATCCTCATTCAAACTGATGCATTTGAAGATGTATCCAATTCCAAATTAGTCTTTTTTTCTCCCTTAGCTGTTCTCTATTAATGGCATTCTTATCAGTCATACTTTATTTGGATAATATTCCTGTTACTAAGAGCAGCTAATTGATGAGCAGGTATGTTGAAATACAGTGTGGAGGTGGTTCCTTTGGCACCCAGAGTGACCATTTTGGTTTATAATGTGATCAGTTCAGTGCTCAGAACATCCTATTGCAAACACCAGTCATTCTCATCACAAAAAAAAAGACAATTTTTCTGGATTTTCAGAGACTGACTGCTTCTGACCTCTGCTTCAAGGCCCCCCAAGGACTTTAGGGACTTTAGAGACCAACTGCTGTGCCTTTAGCACATACAGTGCCTTGTCAGCAGCAGCTTTCAGCCCAAACTCTAGCCTGTCTGATCCCAAACCACTCATCCAGCTGCTCCCATTCTCCATTTGAGGGAAAGCCGGGGTCCCTGATGAGCCACCTGGAGACAAAGCCACTGGATGTTCCTCCCTTTATTTGGTCTCACTTGTGCTTACTGGGAGCTGCTGGAGTGCTGGCTTTGGGAGAAGATCTGTTCCAGTTTTCCATACAGATTCCTTTGCCCTACAGGGGCTCTGTTTTCCCCATGTGCTCACTGAAGGCATCTCTGTTGTTGCTTTGCAGAGGACGTGGACCCGTCTGTGGGGCGGTTCCGGAACATGGTGCAGACAGCAGTGGTCCCTGTTAAGGTATGGGGTGACTCCTGACTTTCCCATTAGCACATTACACTGATTAACTCACTGTATGATTTATGAATTGCACCTTAGAAACAGAGCGCTCCCACATGGAAAGTGTTTCGTTAAGCAGAAGTCATGTCTGTGTTTCACGGTTGTCTTTTTTAGCAAATTTGACCATTGCCCTTCAAACCCAGCTTTAGCTTTTTTCTTTAATAACACATGGGATCAATGGTGAATTTTTTTTCCTCCCAAAAAGAAACAGTTTCTATAAATTCAGTGCATTAGTTCCAGGCATCAGATAAAACTGTGGGAAATGTGGAAAATAGAAGGGGAAAATGAGAGTTTGTTTATTTAAATACTGTGTTTGATGTTTCAGAAGTTTGGGTACTAGAACAAGCAGGTTTTTAGGCTTTGCTCCAAGATGAGTGTGTTGCCAGTGTTCTATTTAATTGGAATATGCAAGGAAAAAGAAAGATCTGCAGAACTTCAGAGCAGCTAAGCCACTGTGTAACAGCAATTTCACATGTTGGTGGTATAGACTAAATAACATCATGTGGAGGAGGATAATATTCCATAAACCCAAACTGCAGGAGAAGATTCCAGTGGTCAGGTACAAAATTACCCAAGTGATCTAGAAGTTGCAGTTTCTTTCTGTGGGGGAGGGAAGGTTTGTGTTACAGTGCTCTCAGGCACAGGGTGGGACTTGAGGTGTCATGTGCAGGGCCAGGAGTTGGGACTCAGTGAGCCTTGTGGGTCTGTTCCAGCCCAGGACATTCTGTGACCTACTTGGTCTTTATTCAGGACGAGCTCAAGACTGGCAGGAGTGTACAGGAGGTGAGGAGGTGTTCAGACTTAATCTGAGTTACACCTGAGTGTCAGCTTTTGTTTCCCTTCCTGCATTGTGCACCTCCAAGAGTTTATTGTTGTGGTTTTCACGGGAACCCAGAGGACACCTTGTAGGACAAAGAGCGGGACATGGTCTGTTAGCACTTTGTACGTGGCAGATTTAGGTGCCTCTTGGGGGAAATGGCCTTGGCACTGGTTTAAATAGGCTGATGGTTTCCTGCATTGTGAGTAACTGCTGAGTAACTGTTTCCCTGTGTGTCTGCAGAAGAAGCGCCTGGAGAACGCGGGCTCGCTGCCCCCGGACGAGTCGGCGTCGCGGCGCATGCAGAGCTTCCCCTACAGCGGGGGGCTCTACGGGGGGCTGCCCCCCACCCACAACGAGGCAGGCTCCCAGCCCCACAGCGTGCACGGCACCGCGCTCATCGGGGGGCTGCCCATGCCCTACCCCAACCTCGCCCCCGACGTGGACTTGACTCCAGTTGTGCCCTCCACAGTGAACATGAACCCGGCTCCAAACCCTGCTGTCTTCAACCCTGAAGCTGTGAATGAACCCAAGAAGAAGAAATACGCCAAGGAGGCCTGGCCGGGCAAGAAGCCGACCCCGTCCCTGCTGATCTGAGCTGGGCTGAGGGAGGGTAGGAGTTACCAACTCCAGAAACTTTTCATGTGCGGTATCGTCTTTTTAAAATTTCAGTGTCCTAACAGATGTAATACCGAGATTGGAGGAGTGAAATACCCTTTAAAGATCTGTCTTCAAATGTTTTTATATGTCTGTTAAAAAAAAAAAAATACAGCTCCCATCTCCTTTTGAACCAAAACCCCTACAGCCTTTTCTTAGCCACCACTGTCCCAGAGTCTTTATGCTGAGTTTGGATCCACAAGTCAAAGGGGCAGTCACACAATTTCACTATCACTTATGGCATGACCCTGCAGGTCCGTGTATTTCAGTGCTGAGCTCGCTGTGGTGACACTGTTCCTGCTGGACGTGCTCACAGCAGGGCAGCTCTGTCAAGAGAAAATGTTTGTGGGGCCAAGCCTTGCAGAATCCCATTGGAAGGAGTTGTAAAACTTGCAGAATATAGGTCAGCTTTTATTTTTTATGTTTTCAAAACCCCCCCCAATGTGGGGCATTCTCTTTTTTTTATTATTATTTTTAGTTTGGCTACAGCTTGTTTTAATTTCCACATGAAACACTAGATCATCCCATGAGTCATGAGATGGATAAGCAAGGTGGGTTCCTTAGCTTTGTTCCAGTGCTGCAGAATGGGGTCTGTGGGATGGATACAGGATCAGGCACTGTCTGCACTGTGCCATGGTGACTCCCCTGGATAACTCAGGGTGAAGTGTACACAGTGGAGTTTCTTTTAGACTTGGTGGCCCCTGTAACTTAAGTAGTTTCATTTTTATTTGCAAATGGAACTTTTAAGTTTAGAGTATATGAGATTCATCAAGACAAAAAGCTGGGAGGACTGGCATGTTCCCCACACACTAATATTTTGGCTGCTGGGAACTGCAGGTGAGGATTGAGTGCTACTGAGAGCAAGAACAGGAATACTCACTTGGGTGGACTTGGGTTGTTGCTCAAGCCCTTTAGTTCCTTGGGTTTAGATGTGAAAATTATTCACATACTCATACATATTGTGGCTGTACTTCATGCAAGGCAAGGCCAGAGCTTTATTATTCTTAAGTTTACTCTGGATTTTTGTACACTCTAATGCAGTTCAGCTACAAGTCACATTCCTTTGCTGTTTGGGGGATCCAGGAAATGTGCACCAAAATGAGAGCATGTACCTGGCTGTTCACTGTGTGCAGGAGTGCAGCTGCTTGGGGAGGTAGTGCCTGGTTGCTGGGGCAGGGCTGTGCTCCAGTGAGCTGGGATGCTGGATGCACCAGACCCATTTCAGGCAGATGCCCCAAAATCTGTGTGAGTTCTGCTCTGCAGTGATTGCTTCTGTCACATCCCTGAGGTGCCAGCAGGCAGCTGCCAGCTCACAAGAGCCTTGGCTTTAAAGACTGCTCTGTTCCCTCCCCACACCATCACATCCAGCTCAGACTATTCCTTGCATGGATTCAGCACCTGCTCCATGATCCAGCTGTGCTGCTCTGTGTTTAAGTTGCCATTGATGATTCAGCTGTTGGGCATTTGTTCTGCTTCCCAGTGCTCCTACAATGACTCAAAATCTTCCTCTCTTCAGTCTGGCCTGTAGGATTTTCATCTCCCAGCCAGTTGCTTTCTGAAGGCAACTCTTTAGGGTAAGACTAGTCAGGACAAACAAAAATTGAGCAGGTTTCCTTCTTTTTCTGTTTTGGGGTTGTTTTTTTTTTTTGTTTAGCTTTATTTTGGGGGGAAGAGGGTTGGATTTGGGGTTTTTTGGGATTTTTTTTTTGCAAGTGGCTCTTTGCAAGATTTTTCTTGACAAGGGAAACTTCACTGCTCGTTTTTTAAAGCTCTTCTCCTCTCAGACTCTGAACCAGCTCTTATTATTTCAGAGCTTAGGGGCCACAGCTGGCCAGGAGGGGACAGGAACATCGAGGGGCTTTGTACAGACATTTGTACACTTGTGTAATATGTAATAGGCCTTTTCACACTTCTGTTGAGCTTTTTACCTGTAACCTTTACTATGTTGTAAATTAAATGCAGATTTTGCCAGGTTGGAGAGTGTAGTGTGTTCGTTCCAGTCTGCACTGGTACAGCTGAGACTGCCCATCGTGCTGTGGCTCATGGGAGGATCCTGCCATGGCAAAGTGCCCTTCTCCCTGCAGGCCTTGTCCTTGGGCTGCCTCAGGCTGCAGCTCCTAAAGCTGCCCCAGCTGCTTTACTTGTGACCTGCCCTGCTGCCTCGTGCTGTGCTTTGGTACACAAGTGACATTACACTTCAGTGGATTTTAAACAGTGGTTGCTTTTGTTTTCCAGGTCGAGTTTTATCTGGTTCTGGCATAATCCTCTTTGTAAGTTGTACTCCAGGGCCCAGCTCTGCTGCTCTCATTGCTCAGCCTGCTCCTCTAACAGAGTGAGGCCTTGGGCAGGCTGGGGGCACCAGCCCCTGTCACTGAATCTTCACCTGCCCTGGGCTCCCTGGGGACAGCTGCAGTGACAAACAGCAAACTGGGTACAGGTAACCACAGGGCCTGCAGTGCACGGCTGAGAGAACTCCCCAGCTTTGCTGAATTCAGTAATATTTAGGGCATACTTAGGTTTTTTCCCAGTGCAGCAGCAGCTGGGGCAGGTGCACTTGCCTGCAGTGTTGACAGAAGGCTGAAGTTCACAGTTCATGTGCCAGCTGCTCACCTGCCACAGGCAGAAGTAGCTGGAAGAGGTGAAGGTGTTCCCTCTGTGGTCTGACACTGTCAGTTTGGGTGTGTTAATCTGTATTAAATGAAGGAGTAAAAGGGAGGAAACTTGCAGAATAATCTGAAACCCTCTGCAGTGGGAATGCAGAGATGGGAACAAAGTGGAGACTAGTTTGCAGCTGAATCAATGAGCTAAAGGAAATGGTAGTAGTGTCTAGGAACATTTGTCCTTGCAGAACTTCCTGGTTTACCACTGTGACCCCTCCTCCCCAGTTTGGAAATACATAAATAAATAAAGGGTGCAGCATCCAGCAGGCAGCCCAAGAGGTTGATGTCAGGTACCCCATGGACAGTGAGGTACCATCACATCAATCCTTGTGCCAACAGGCCTGGCAGCAGAACTTGTTGGGGTGGAGATGAGATCTTCCTGGGGCCCTCCAGGAGAGCAGGAACAGCTTCCAGTGCAGAACAGCTGAGCAGCCAGGTAAAGTGTGTACTTATGGAATTATACCAAGGGCTTTGAAACCTCAATGGCACCAGGAGAGACCACAGGACTGCAAGACATAACCTGGGACAAGCCAAGGACCTGGGGCTGTGCAATGGCTGATGCTGGGCTCAGATGTCAATTGCTGTTTACAATGTGTTTTTCCAAAAAAAAGGCAAATACAGTCAGATCATCTGAAGTTCTTTGCTCTCAAAACTCTCAATCTAGCAGTGGTAGGTAAAGGGGCAGCAATGTTTCTGCTTTCACTTCTCAACACCATGTACAGGTCTTCACCCATAGGAGCTGTGGGGTGGCTCTGGGCTTTACCTGCTGGATGTGGGAGAGGGAATACTGCAGAGAGTGTGAAGTAAGAGCCTGGAGTGAGTTCAGGATCAACACCCATGGGGTTTGGGTTGCAGTTGTTAAATGACCCTTCCCCAAAGGTCCTGTAACCTGTAAAGCAGTAAGAGGTATCTGACATTCCAACATCACAATTCGTGCCTGAAATTAACCCTGATGTTACCCTGCCTCCCTCAGAAGACAGCAGCAGCTTTCCAGAAAGCAATGGTGGTGAATTTTGGTTATTGTCTTTTGCTTCACATGAATTTTCCAGAACTGATGTTCTCCTCAGAGAAGCTTTAAGACAGAAGCAGCTAAAGAGCATGAATCTCTGCTCTCCACTCCCTTGTACATCACCTTTGCTGTCTCTCTTGTCACAGAATCTGACAAACATCAGGGAAAGGTTTCAAGCACAGTTGCAGAATGGTACCGGAGGAGGAAGCCATAAATACTAAAGCTTCAATACTGCCGGTGCCCACACAGGGCGGGCGTGGGCAGGCTGGCCCCAGGACGGCCACGGGTGGGAGCAGGGAGCGGCCACACGTCCCGGAGGCTGCTGCCACCATTCCTCTGGTGGCACGCACTTCTCACGGGGCAGAGTGACCCCCGCCGCCCCTCTCTCCTGCAGGCCCGGGGCCGGGCCCATCTTCCAGCGGGTAGGGCCCGTGCCCCGCAGCCGCAGCCCCGGCGGTGCCCCGGCGGTGCCCGGTGCTCCGGCNCGGCGGTGCCCCGGCGGTGCCCCGGCGGTGCCCCGGCGGTGCCCCGGCGGTGCCCCGGCGGTGCCCCGGCGGTGCCCCGGCGGTGCCCCGTGCTCCGGCCCGTTCCGGGAGCAGCAGCCGCCCCTGCCCGCAGTCCCGTCCGGCTGCCGCCGCGGTTCTGCCGTGCCGGGCCACAGCCCTGCGGCCCCGGCCCCGCTGCCCTCCCTGCCCACGCTCGGGGGTGCTCCGGAACCAACCTGCTCTCAAAGCGGCCGGGTTGGGACCGGCAGCTCGGCCCTCCCGCTGCCAACAGGAGCACTTCAAGACAGGCAACACCGGCAACTACCGCGGGTGTCCCAGCGTTCCCTCTCAGAGCTGCTCCAGGGAGCTCTGACACGGAGCTGGCGGGGCGGGCTGCCAGCCCTGCGGCCCAGGAGTGAGTGGGGTGTGTGCCCGTGGGCACTGAGGCACCAACTCACCCGATCC
Source organism: Leptocoma aspasia (assembly GCA_013399835.1). Lineage (NCBI taxonomy): Eukaryota > Metazoa > Chordata > Aves > Passeriformes > Nectariniidae > Leptocoma > Leptocoma aspasia. The sequence continues at coordinate 118,594 of VXAX01003879.1, forward strand.
TGTGTGCCCGTGGGCACTGAGGCACCAACGCACCCGATCCTGTGTGCCCGTGGGCACTGAGGCACCCACACACCCGATCCTGTGTGCCCGTGGGCACTGAGGCACCCACACACCTGACCCTGCGCCGACAGCCCACAGCCCAGCCCGGCCCATAACGGGCTGTTGGAGCACCCACGCATCGCTCCACACATGCTGAGGTGGTTCCAGGGCAAACACCAACCCCACCAAAACAAGCAGAACCTTCCCCCTTCCACCCCACCGTCAGACCCCCAGGAGAGCCCAGAGCCACCTCCACAGAGCACTCATCCTGCACCCCCTCCACCTATACCTGGAGTCCAATACCAGCACTGCCTACTGGTTCCCTCCAGGGTCTCAGAGCAGCTGGCAAACCCAAGGCTGTAAATCACCACCTCAGATCTCACTGGCAAAGTGGCCCAGATCAGCTGCCAAGCCCAGCTGAGGGACGGAACTCAGCAGAGGGCAGTGAAGAGAGCTATTTATGCTCAGCAACTGAGGTGCAAATAATCACCAGTACCTCATCTTCAGCACTGAAACGCCAAAGTTTGCTGAAGTCCAGACCCTGCCACCCCACCTCGCTTTGCTCATAAGCCACAGGCTGCTGTGGAACAAAGCCACCACAACAAGACTTCCTGAGTCACCAGCTGTGCAGACTTGCAAAAGTGTGTGCCAACATAAGGAATGCTGGCAGCAGCCTCTGGAACACGTGGCTCCATACCCTCACCCCTTGTCAGTTCATGTCCACAGGGAGGCCTGCTCTTCATCTGATTTGGGAGCCTGCCCCAGCTGTCCTAGCAGAGGGGAGACACTCCTTGTTGCAGTCACTTTGGCACAATAAGGCTCTCAAAAACACTGCTCTTCGCACATCAAGCTTGTCTAGAAAATTTCAAGTCAGCATCACAGGGCTTTTAGTAAACATTGACAATTTTGTCCTGTTTTCCAAGCAAGTTCTCTATGCCAAAATCACCAATTCACATGCAGTGTAGTGTGATCTCGTGCCCTCCTCCTCTTCTCTTGCTCTTGGCCATCACAGCACTCACTGAGAACTGAGAAATCTTACAAACATGCAGAAAACCAAAAGCCAAACACTGCTGGCAGCAGAGGCAGAGCTGTTGGTTTTCACACACTCATGGTACTTTATAAAATCCACTTCCCTGATGGCACACAGGTGATCCACACGGCATTCCTGCTTGCATGGCTCTAGGTCATATCTGGCAGAGTTAAACTCATAGTAGAGCTGCAAGTAGTGGGGGTCCCTCGAGATCCTCTCCAGCACCATCTGCATGGAGCCTGCAGAGCCATCAGGGACCTGGAAGGCTTCTGTCAGCCTGTACTCTTCTTCCCACACTGGGAACTCTTCCTCCCGTGGTGAGGCCATCATGTTGGCACGAGTAAGGTTCAAGTAGTAAGTCACCATATCCTGAAGGAGAGAAAAACAGAACTGGGGAGACATCAGGACAAGATTGACCCTGGAGTGAGACACTGGGCCAGGCTTGGCCCCACTGCAGCACCCCCCACCCCAAGGGCCCAGCTGCCCTTGATGGGGCTTCCTACTGAGATGGACACCTGGGGACACCTCAGGTGAGACCCTCCAGAACCCACCCAAATGGAGCCTGTTTCCTAAGGGGTGAAGGGGTGGCTTTGCTCTGCTTGACTTTGACCTCCAAACATCAGAAGCTTTGAGCCTGGCCTGCTTCAGACATCAGTTACCATCAACACTGTCCAGCAGCTGCAGGAGTGTTACTTACTGAGCAAAGTTATCTTGTCAACTGTGAACAAACTGAAGAATCAAGTTTTTCACAGCTTCTGTTCTCAGTCTCTTGCCCTTTTTCTCTGCTTCACTGGCTCCCCAGCTTTGCACAGCATATTTTAGCATTCACTTCTATGCTATAAACATGTAAACAGAGCAACTGTAGAGAGCTTCATCCACTACAAAGGAGGGCATAAGCACCTGTCCTCAACCTAAGCACCCATCCTCCACCTCTTGGCAAACAAGAGACTGGAAGCAGAAGCTGCCCCTACAATTCACCTCAATTCAGATCCACTCCAAATGCATCATTTTAGCAAGTAGAGGGACACAAATAATTTTTCACATGGTTTAAAGGTTTGGGAGGGCGTCTGACAAAAAAGCCACTGTTCTGGTCTGAGTCTGTTAATACTCAAAGAGTAGTTCTGTGATCCATATTATCTGGGGAGCAAAGCAAGTGTCAAAGGAAACTCACTCAGGACATGAAGAACATCACAAAAACTGTCTGACCCTGCTGGGGGAACTCATCCCAGCAGGATGCACTGGCTGCCAGGGCTATACTTCGACTCACCGACGCTCTGACTAAATCTTTGTGCCAGCCACGAGGCTGAAATATCCTGGGTCACAGTCCTCTCCCACACAGCCACTCAGCTTCTGTGCACTGAGAAATCCTGAAAAGCCTGTTCTGACTACAGGGGGGAATTAAAGTTGTTCCAGAGCTGCAGTGTGGTGCACACAGGGATCCCCTACCAAGACCTGAAGGGTGTCCCGATCGTAGTCGATCACCCGAATCGCAGGGTTGTTGGCTCCATTGCTCACTCCAGGTAATGTTGTTTTCCAGGGAGTCACTCCAGGGGCCAGGAACATGACATTGATTGGAGTGCCTTCACAGAAATGCAAAGCAAACTGTGACTGGAGACCATGGCTTGTCCCACACCCTGTCCCCACCACAGTGAGCACCTGGAGCAGGCTGTGCTGCCAACAGCACCTTTGTCACCAGCTCCTGGTACCACCACACACAAAGATTGACATGTGGAGCAATACTGGGGACTGAGCACAGGGCTGCTGCAGCCAGGAATGGGCTCTCCAATGCTGGCAAAGGCTCTTGCAGTGAGGGTGGCCAGGGAGCCACACTCAGCAAAGGTGTTCACCCAGAGCACCCCACACACACAGATTCAGCACTGCTCCCTCGGCAATGCCCAAACCCCTCAAGAGGGAACAGGCAAGAAGCTGCCAGGCACTGAGGGGAAGCAACAATATCTGAGGATGAATAGGAAGGAAGGCAGGAGCTACAGACTGGGGGTGGAGATGAAAACCACTGTTGCTTCTTGTTGCCCAAAGCATGTCAGATGCTTTTACTGGCTTCTTAGCTGCTTTTAGCCAACAGCCACTGAAAACTCTCATGGACAGTGATTCTAAGAGCTGTTAGAGCTGTCACACAAGTGCTTGGGTGAGCAGAACAGGTACCTGTGTGGCTGTAGAACATGCGAAAGCTGTCTGTGTGATGGTGCCCAAAGAACTGGGCAGCAATCACCCTGTGGTGCTTCTGCACAATTCCCAGGTACCGCTCGTTGAAGCCCTTCCGGAACCAGGGCTTGCCCCGTTTCTTCTCGAAGAAGCCAGGAGGGACGTGCCCCACAATGTAGACCTACAGAAGGAAGAGCTGCCCTGAGCACAGAGCCATGGAGCACCAGCCACCTGCAACTGCACCCAGAGGGAGCAGAGCAGGAAGAGCTTCCAGGCTGGGGAGAAGGGTTTATTCAGTCTTTTTAATACCATTTCATCTGCTCTAGAGGCGTTGTTCAGTGTTTCCTCCAGCCACTGGAACTGCCCCCCAGGATCCTCCTCACCAGCTGTCTCATCATTCTGGTCATAGTACAGGTTGGTGTTGAGGACAACCATCCGCCCCCTCATCCCTGGGCCAGGCAGCTTCTCACTGTAGAAAGCTCCTTAAAAATGCAACCAACGGAGAAAGAGCTGAAGGTCTGGTCACACTGGTGGCTGTGATCCCAGATCCCTTTGCTTCCACCTCTCTGTTCTCCTTAGCGACATCCACAGCAGGATCACTGGCTGGGACAGTGCCCTGACCACTCCAGGGTGTGGATTTGGAGTGACTCTTCCTGTGTGTCTGTCATTCTCATGCCTCTCCTAGTGAAGGGAGACCTGAATGGGTACAATGGTGTAAGAGATGGCCCGAAGATCCCTCATCTGCCTCACGATCATCACCAAGGACAGAGACTGAAACTCTGAAAACCTCAAAAGGTTTGCACAGAAGTTCTGGCCTGGCTGTGGTGGGATGTTTGCCAAGTGTTGCCTGCAGGTGTGCCTGCTGGGCACTGGTGCACTTTCCTGAGGACAATGGGTGCTTGTGGTGGGCTGCCTCGTTCTTGTTGCCAAAGCCAAATGGAACGACCTGTCCTGTGCACACCTGCCCTGTTCCCGTTTCCCAGAGCAATGGGCCTTATAACAATGGTTGCAGATTTCCCCACCTCCTGGCCAGTTGCCCCTCACTTTTGCAAAGGACTACAAAGGGACTCTCTGAATTAACTGTTTCTGAGATCTCCCCACAGAAAGAAGATGGCTCTATTAGCAGAGGACCATGAGGACCTCCTCTCATCTGTTGGTAGCTATTCCCCCCCCTTTTTTTCTTCCTCTCTACCCTTTTTCTTTGTATCACTTTGTTTCCTTTATCTCTCTCTCTCTCCCCCTCTATCACATAATCGTGTTGTTGGCACTCAATAAAGTTGCGTTGTTTTCATTAAAACTGAATTTCCCCTGCTGTGACTTTTGCACTCTGAGATGGATAAACGAACCATCACAGCCACCACTTGTATTAGCAGATTGTGACAAATGGGCAGCACCAGGAGCTGGGCAGCTCTGGAGAGCCCCAGCACCACCTGCTACCTTTAAAGATATTTTTCCTCCCTCTGCAGATCACCACTCTGCATTCTTCCCATCTGACAATCTGTAATCTGACAATGGCAGGAGAGACTAAAGTATAAAATAATTTCTCTTCTTGCAAGCAGAACTCCAAGACAGAACCCAGCATTAAATTGGACCCTACCTCTGCAAATCCTCTATGAATACTGTTGCTCTGAGCATAAAAGCAAGGAAGATTGTTCATGGTGTTCTCCTACCCCTCCTCATATCCCCAGCATGCTCTAAACACGAGCCAGTGGTGCCAGACCTGCTCTGAAGAGAGGAAGGGAGGCATCACTCAGCCAGGGCCGCCACAGTTCTGCTGTTTGGTTGTAGATCCTGTGCTCCTTCCCAGGAAACTGATTCTTGGGGTGGAAGTCATGATTGCCCATTGCTGCATAGACCTTGGTACCTGGAGACAGAGCCAAGGAGGCACAGGGGGGGTCAGCAGAGCTCCTCCAAGCTCCCAAGGCACTCCCAGCCTTGGGAAAAGAGCTTTGCCAAGGCCACCTTGCCCTCTGCCCCAGAGCCACACGTGGCTCTGACATGCCCTTGGGACAAGCCACCCACAGCCAAGTGACTGAGCTGTCACCAGCAGTAACACTCCTTGCTCCCTGCTGACACAGGTTATGTCTGAGGGTATCCTGCAGCCTTTTCTGCCTTAATTACTAATGACAGAAACCTTTCTTTTCCTCTCTCCTGAGTGAGCTAACCTGAAACACGAGTGTGCATCCATGCTGTATGGCACAGCAGAACTGAGGCCACCAAACAAGTCCCAGTGACCACAGCCCTTCTGTGCCTTTCCCTGTCCCAATTCTGTCACTTCTCCATCCTGGTTAACCCTTCCCATGAGTCTCTGTGCCCCGCTCCCTTTCTCATCCCCTCAAATCCTACCTGGAAATGTCTCTTTTATCAGAGAAGTCAGATTTGCTATTATGTGCAGAACCTTTTCTTCTCCAAGCTGCTCATTGGGGACATGGGGAGTGTCATCTCTAGACAAAAAGAAGCAGCACAGTCACTGTCTGGGACTAACAGGGCCTGTGCTTACAGCAATGAGCAAGGCAGAGAAGCTTGCCAACTCCTCTCTGTGCCTCCTAGAAGAGAAAGCTTAAGCTTTTGGGTGCAAAAGTCATTGCTATGTTGACTGGCCAAGATACAGAGAGTTTCAAGAAACTGCTCACAGGGAAAATGAGCTCCACTCCAAACTTGCCAGAGTCAAGGAGTGCTTGGACAACACTCTCAGGGATGCACAGGTGGGATTGTTGGGGTGTCTGTGCAGGGCCAGGAGTTGGAATCCATGATCTTTGTGGGTCCCTTCCAGTTCAGGACATTCTGTGATTCCACTGTTCACTTTACCTTAAAACCCCTATGCACCAGGCTGTGAAGGGGAGGCTCCCTCTGCCTCGGGGCGTGTCACAGGCACCAAAGCTGCCTGGAAACATTGCAAGGATCAGCACTTTGCAATCTGAGGGCATCTGATCTGCAATAATGAAGCAGAGCTGTTTGCACAGCTGTGATCACAGTGAAACAAGGGAATGCCTCCAGTAAAGCAGCAATCTAGGGCTGCTCCAGGTCTGTGTTTGTATTAACATGCTTACAGCATTTGTAGATGATGCTGGGCTGTCCACAAGCCCACTGGAGAGAGAGAAAAACATTCAAAATCATGTCAAAGGACTGGGGAATATTGCTTGAGGGAAAAAGAATACTCAACATAAGGTCACAAGAACCAATAACTACATCTAAGCAGGAACAGGCATCTGCAGGGACAGAAAATGAAAACATGGGACAGGCAACAGCCCTGCAAACTGGTACTGGAGGTTACAGCAAGTTGAGGCTGCACTATCAGAAGAAAGACCACATAGACAATCACCATGCAAAATAAAACTTTTACTATCTGTAAGTGCTACTGACCCCTGGAAACCATACCAGGAGAGAACATCCTCCACTGGGGAGGTTCCTCTGACTCCTAAAGCAAAACTGTCCCTTCTTGAGACAGGTCTGCCGGGTGCCTCATCACAGCCAGCAGAAATGCTGCAAGCTGGTTTACAGTGCTCTCCTGCCACTGCTCTGACCGGCAGCGCCGGATGCACGGACACACAGCCCACAGCTCCTTCCCCTGGGCATTCCGGGTACTCGGACTCACTGCGGAGTCAGACACGGCCGAACAGGATGCACAAAGGACGGACAGCGAGCTAAGATCCTTTTGTCACCTCCCTGCCACGAGCTTCTTGCCAGCCCTCGCTGGGGTTGTGCTTTCCTCCAAACCCGTTCTGCATTACGAGGCACATCTCTCCCCTTTTCCAAGCGGGGACCACGGAAAGAGCCCTGGCACCCCCACGGGCTCTGTACGGGCCCCACTGCCCTTCTCCCGCCCAGCCCCGGTGTCCCTGCAGGCGGGCCCGGCCCCTCTCACCCGCTCCAGAGCACGAAGTCCGGCGTGGCCAGGCGGCCCCGCATGGCCCGGGCGGCCGAGCCGAGCAGGCTCCAGGGCGAGTCGCACAGGTAGCTGCCCCACGGCCCGGCGGGCCCGGCCCGACCGCCGCCCGAGGGGCACCGCCGGCCCGCCGCCGCCGCCGCCNCGGCCGTCCCGCCGCCGCCGCCGCCTCGTACCCGGGGTCCCAGTGCAGATCCGTGAGGTGCCAGAACCTCCCAGAGCCGCCGCCGGCACCGGGCACAGCCACGGCCAGCAGGCACAGCGAGAGCAGCACCGCGAGCTGGCCCGTGGGCTGCATGGCGGACACCGCCACGCTGCCCCTGCCTGTGCCCCGGCCCTACCTGTGCCCGGGCCTCCCTCACCTGTGCCCGGCCCCGCCCACGGCCCCGCCCCTCGGCTCCGCCCCTCGGCTCCGCCCCCTCATCCACGCCAGGCCGGGCAGCGCCCGCTCTCAAAATGGCGGCGGCAGCTTCGCAGCGGCCTCCTTCTATTGGAAGGAGCTGGAAGGCGGA
>VXAX01003879.1:126708-181281 GCA_013399835.1 Leptocoma aspasia
GTCCCTCTCTCTCCTCCCGTAGGGAACTTCGATGGCGGGTACGGCAGCATGGGCGGCGCGGCGCCCCCGGGCGGCTACACGCAGTCCCCGGGCGGGTTCGGGTCGCCCGCCGGCGGCCAGGCGGAGAAGAAGCAGGTAGGCCGGGCGGGGGCCGCGGGAGGGGGCCCGGGCCCGGGGCCGGCTCTGACGGCCCCTGCGCCCCTCGCAGCGGAGCCGCTCGCAGAACATCGTGCCCTGCACCGTGTCGCAGCTGCTGGCGGCCGAGCAGGTGGACGAGACCTTCCGGATCTGCGACGTGGAGATCTCGCAGGTGGGCGCCGGGCCGGTGGCGGCCGGGGCGGACCCGCGGCCGGCCCGGGTAACCCTTCCTCCTCCGCCGCAGGTCACCGTTGTGGGCATCGTCCGGCACGCGGAGAAGGCGCCCACCAACATCCTCTACAAAGTGGATGACATGACGGCAGCCCCGATGGACGTCAGGCAGTGGGTTGATACTGATGTAAGCGTTGGATTTGCTATGAACAGGCTTCTTAGCAGCTTTTGAGAGCGGTGGGTAGAGAAAAGTTGTAGAATTATACCGTGTCTCGACTGGAGGGAACCCGTAAGGATCGTTGATCAACACCAGCTCCGTGCTTCTCACAGAGCTTTTTGAATCCAAATGATGGTGGCTTTTCTGGGAAGTATTTTAAGGATAACATGTTCCTGAAATCCAAGGGAGATGCTGCTGTAGCAGAGGCCACTGGTATTGTATATGGCTGTTGAGTATAGCTGAGTTCAGTTGAACAGTTTTGGGAGGGTAATCAGGCAGATGTTCAGTTGCCTTACTGCAAGTTTAGCGTGAGTTCAAAAACAGCTCTGGCCTGCCCCATACCCCCAGCCAGATTATGGAATTCAACACCTAATTTTTTACTATTCAAGGTTCCTTTCCTCTTGTTGTACTGTGAGAATCTCTCATGAGTGGACAGAGACAGCAGAGCAGACAGCTGGCTCTGACTGCTCTGAAACGTATACCAATGTTTTTATTCATTTTTTATTTACAGTTATGTTTCTCTAACTACTCTTACTGGACATATGAATGCATGTTGTTTGTGCTTGCTTGAGATGAGCCTGCTTTGGCAGACTTTAGTTGCTTATTGTGATAATTGAGAAATGGAAACATGAAACAGCAAACCTCTGTTTTTCCCTCTGTTAGGAGGCTGGAGGTGAGAATGTTGTGGTACCCCCAGGAACTTATGTTAAAGTAGCTGGTCACCTTCGGTCATTCCAGGTAAGGTCATGTTACCTGTGTGTGACTCGTGGCCATGAGGCTGGAGCAGGGGTGTGAAGGATTGGTGATCTGGCTTAGTGCTAGGGACTGCTTTAGAATATCCACTTAATTGTGGTCTCTGGACAAATCCTTCAGTTTCTCTGCTAGTGTTGTATTTAATAACATTCTAATTGTTCCTGAATGCAAAGGACTATTTAAAATGAGAATCCTTTCAAAATTCCCCTCGTCATCAGTGTGTTTTCAGCAGAGCACAGTTCTGGCCACCAGGTTCTGGGGTGTTGGTAGTGTCAAGCTTAGACCAAGTTCTGGTTCATGGGGAGACTTCTTGTAGCACTTCATGTAGCACATGTGGTTTAAATATTGAAATAATGGTGCATGTGCATTAAGGCAAGGTGCAGTTAATTCCCAGCTGGTTAGAAAGAGGAGTGACTCTGTCTCCATTGTCTTTCAAAATCACATCCCTCCCCCACTGCTTGCTTGTGCCCAGTGGGATGAGGGGAATCAGAGGAGTCACAGTGAGAAAACCCATGAGTTCAGATAAAGGCAGTTTAATGAATAAAGCAAAACAAGGAATTCATTCCATGCTTCCCATGAGCAGGCAGGTGTGCCTCTTCCTCCTTCTTTCACCAGTTTTATAACTGAGCATGACACTGGCTGGTCTGGGTTCTCCTGTGGGGCAGTGGGGGTCCCAGCTGTTTCCCCTCACAGCTCCTTGTGCCCTTCCAGCCTAATACTGGTGGAGCTGTGTGAGAAGCAGGAAAGCCCTTGGCTCTGTGCAAGGGTTGGTGAGCAATGACTAAAACATCCCTGGATTACCAACACTGTTTCCAGCACAAGTCCAAAACTAACCCGTGCTGCTGTACCCCAGCCAAAACCAGCCCAAGATGTAGGTCAGAACGTTTTGGATGAGCTGCATGCAGAAACGTTCTCTCCCCACTGCTGTCCCACTCCTGGAGGGACTGGCTGGGTTGGCTGTTAGGCATCTTCATGTTGCTGTGCTGTAAATTGTTTTCTTTGTGTTTCTTTTTTTTTCCTCCTGAAAGAATAAGAAGAGCTTGGTAGCATTTAAGATCATGCCTCTGGAAAATATGAATGAGTTCACCACACACATACTAGAAATTGTCAATGCACATATGATCCTCAGAAAAAATCTTATGGTACGTACAAAGATCCTGATTTCATTGTGGCCCTTCCTGGGTGACTGGTGATCTCCCAGACAGGGACCTTTTGCTGGGAAAATTCCCTAATTGTGGGGCTGGAAAGCTTAAAGCTGGGCAACACTGCAGGTGTAACAGGGGTCCTGGCTTCCTTGGAGAGAGATTGCATTGCAATCCACTTCCATAAGAAGCTGTTTTTACTTACTGGCTTAGAAATAACAGTGAGTCTTTAATTCTGCAGACCTGGGTAACCACAGCAGTTTTATTCTCATAATTCCAGTCAGCATCAAGAGTGCCACAGTCATTTTCCTCTGCTGGGATAAGTGACATGGGGGGCTACGGAGGAGGTGGCAGCCTGCCAGTGAACGGGCTGACAGCACACCAGAGCCAGGTGGGTGCCAGCAGCTTTTCTGGGAGCACAGCAGTGGCAGCAGAGCCTCCTCTGACGTGATCTAGTGTGGTTCTTGCTCATCCAGGTGCTGAACTTGATCAAAAGCTGCCATGTCCCAGAGGGGATGAGTCTGCAAGACTTGAAGCACCAGCTGCACAGTATGAGTATGTCAACGATCAAGTAAGTGTGTAGAAATTAAGGATGCTGTGGAAATCCAGGCAGTCCTTCAGAGGCAGAGAGGACAGTGGACAAGCCCAGACACTCACCTGTGAATCAGGGTGGGTGATTCAGGTGGTCGCAGCAGTACAGGAGCCAGAGCTTTTGAAAGATTCACTGCCATGAATGAGCTGTTGCCAGTTTCTTTGCTCCTTGTTTCGAAAACAAGCTGTTTATTAGTTCAGTGGCAATGTACTGCAGTGCCTCAACAGCATTTCTCCTGTTCAAGGGCTACCTTGCTCTCAGCACAGTGATAAAAAAATCTAGGCATAGTCTGTTCTATTCTACTTCACTGTCTTATGATATCTTCTTGAGACTTACAAAAGTAGCCATTAGCATCCATGACCTTTGTATGTTCTGTCCCCTCTGGAGCAGAGTGGTGGGTACTACCTAGGAAGTGCAGGGTGGAGACTCAAGCAGAGTCTGAGCTTCAGGGGGGGCACATTGCCATAGCTTTGGAGAAACCTGTGTCACTTACGCTGCCCATGGGACAGAGACACCAAGAGATTCCCTTGGCAGCTGCCCAGAGGGAATGTGGGGATGGGGATTACAGAATTCCCATTCTGTAAATGGGAATTACCTGGCAGAAAGGTGGTGACTCACCTCCCTTTGCTAACTAATTGCTAACTAGTTACCAACTGTGGGGTTTTTCTTCAAGGCAAGCTGTGGAATTCCTCAGCAGCGAGGGACACATCTACTCCACGGTGGATGATGATCACTATAAGTCAACGGATGCAGAGTAAAGTTCCTTCCATCTAGTTTTAGTTCCAAGCAAATGCTTGTCCATGCTTCAAGATACCTTGCTGAGCTCTGTTACATGGAGGGTGACCTTTGCTCTTTGTGGGAAGTCCTGGTTACTCCTGAATGCCGACTCCTTGGAACTCAAGGATGAGCAGGATGTGTGTGATTCTGGTAACTGGACCTGATTCTATGCTGTGACCATGTGACTGAAAGCATAAACAGACATGGGAAAACTGAACTCCTCAAAGCTTGAGAACTTTTACTTTGTTTTGGCTCCTTAGAGAGTGCCTGTTAGAAGGAAGAGCCCCTTTATGATTTATTTCTAGAGCCATTTCTCCTAACTCAGCTTCCATTCCATTTTCTTCACAAAGTGGGTAGCCAAGAGTAATCTACTAATGTACAGCAATCATGAGAAGATGTTATTATTGTTTAGTTCGTGCACTTAAATCTATATTTGTACTAGAGCTGATCTTGTTACTAGAGCTTTTGAACTTTTCCAATAAAATGTTAACTTGGGACACCTTGCATCATGTGTGACTCTTAGAGGCTTCTCTGCCTTGAAGAAGAAAACTGCTTGACAAAACCTGGGGATAAAAGCACAGCTTATATTTTCAGTTTAACTATCCTTATTTTTTCCTTAGCTTTTTACTTTGAAGGTTCAAACTGAAGTGAATGTCTGGCCAGTAAGAAATTAAATAATTGTACTATTGAAGAAAACAGCATGTATGAGTGTTCCAAGTAGGGCTCCGGCAGCGGCGGGAGCGGCCTCGGGGNTCCCCCGGCCCCCGCTCCGCCCCAGCCTCCCCCGGGTGCCCGACCCTGTGCAGCTGCCTCTCGGCCCCGCCTGGCAGCCGGGGATGGGGGTGAGCGCTGCCTGGGCTGTCGGGAGGGCCGGGAGGCTCCCGCGCAGAGCGGTTCGGCCCGGCCCCGGGCTGGAGCCGGATGAAGTGTGTCGGTAGGAGCCACCCGTGTCCCTGCAAGGGAAGTTTCCCTCCGGCTCTGCTCTGTCTCCGGTGCTGTTGCCGCTGCCCTCTAAACAAACGGAACAGCGCCCCGAAACCCCGTCACGGGCTCGGTGCTCCCGGCAGCTGAGGGGAGCGGCCAGGCCGAGCCGGGGGAAGGGAATAATCCAGGCAGGTCCGCTGAGGTCGATGCTCAGGTTTTTACACTTGCTCTTCACCCACGGCTGGGCATCGTGTGGCTACTGTGGTGCGTGGTTTGGGCAGGGGGAAGAAGGGGTTTGGACATAAATCAGTGGGGTTTGTTGTCCTGTCAGGAGTTTGTTGACCTGTCAGGGCGGGGACCAAGGTGTGTGGTGCCTTGCGTGGCCCCTCACCACCAGCTGGTCCCCACACAGGTGCCTCCATGCTCTGAAGGTGGGCTGGAGGGTGTGCTGGGCAAAGGCAGAGGAGGAGGATGAGCAGAGACACATGGCCTTCCTCTCCCACGACATCAGCATGCTGCGTCTCTTCGAAACCTTTCTGGAGAACACCCCGCAGCTCACCCTGCTCCTCTACATTATCCTGCGGACAAACAAGGCTGAGCTCTCCCAGGGTGAGGGGACTGGGGCCACGGAGGGGGCTGTGGGGGTGCAGGCTTGGGGTCAGAGTGGGCTTGGATGGGGCAGATGAGACAGGCTGTCCAGGGGCTGGAGGACCCAGCAAGACACTTGTAGTGTCATTCTGCTCCCATGTCACTCCTTCCTTTGACATGTCACACTATAGGGTGGACCCCTGTCCTGCACTCCCATGCTCCAATGGACCATGCTGGGCTTGGGGTGGGGGGAGTGAAGCTGTGGGACTGCTGTGGTCATTCTGTTACGTGCCCCAGGAGAGGCTGAGGGTCAGGTGAGAAATCAGGCACCCTCTGGGGAGTAGGGAGGTGCTGATGTTGGTATGGGTGAAGCACAGGCCACTGAGCACTGTGGTGCCCTTCCCGGGGTGGGGAGCAGTGTCACTGCAGGGAATGGGGAACCCAACAGTGTGGGAGCCAGCACTCACCTGCCTGTGTGGGCTGAGGGCTTCCATGCCTGGGAGATGGGCTCTGCAGTGCTGGTCAATCCCAGCACTTCTTCCCCATCTTCTGAGCAAGGCCGGGCACCAGGGCAGAAGGCCAGGGGAGAGATGCAGGTGCTGGTGCTCTGACCCTGATAGCAGCTGCTTTGTGAGCTGGGGGGGAAACTCATTTTAGCAGTGGTGGGCAGGGAGAGGTTTGAGCCAGGCTGGGCCACCCCTTGGTCCCCCCCTCAGCATTTTCACCTCTGTGTTTGCAGGCCTGGGGATGGGCACCGCGTTTCTGTGTGTGTCCTGGTCTCTGCTGGACTACCACCAGTCCCTGCGCTCCTTCCTGCAGGACAAGTACGAGCTGAGCCTGGGCTCTTCCATCATCTACTTCCTGTGGAACCTCTTCCTCATCTGCCCCCGCATCCTGGCGGTCGCCCTCTTCGCCCTGCTCTGGCCCTACGGTGTGGCTGTGCACTTCCCCCTTGTGTGGCTGGCCATGTTCCTCTGGGTCAGCCTGCAGGGCACGGACTTCATGGAGTCACCGGGCCCCGAGCAGCTGTACCGGGCCATGGTGGCTGTCATCCTCTACTTCAGCTGGTTCAACGTGGCACAGGGCAGGACGCTGTACCGCAGCATCATCTACCACGGCTTCATCCTGGTGGACAGCACGCTGCTGGGCCTGGCCTGGCTCTGGGGCCGGGCTCCCTCTGAGGAGCACTCTTACCTCCTCCCCGTGGTCTCTGCAGCCCTGCCCTGCTACCTGCTGGGGCTGGGGCTCAGGGTCACCTACTACAAGTGGCTGCACCCCAACGTGCAGGTGCAGCAGGAAGGCAGATACGACGAGGTGGATGCCAGTGGAGGGAGTGATGGGGTGGAGTTCCACTCATTTTTGGAACCAGACCTCGTGAACAGGCGGATGCAGTGGCTGGCCCAGACCCACTTCTCCTTGTCCCAGCCAGCACAGCAGCACTTCCTGAATGGGGCTGCTGCTGTGGAGTCTGCTGTCTGAGGGCAGGTCCTCTGAAGGGACATGAGGGGGGAGGCAGACTTGTTGGCTGTGCCCCTGGTTGTGCCCCCCAGGCTGTAGTTTTGGACAGCTGGAGGGACTTGGCAGAAACCAGAGGTGATGTGGAAACACCTGATGAGTCCCATGGCACTCAGCATGGCTCCCATGGCTGTACCCCCATGGAAAAGCCACACTGTTTGTGGTGAGTCCAGCACATTGTGGCATATGGCTGCACTGCTGTGTCAAACTTTTCTTGTTATTTATTACTAGCTTTTTCAAAAAAGAGAAATGAAAACAAAAGCACTGGTTTATTTTCTCTGTGCCTGCTGCTGCCATTGCTGTGCTGGGGTATGGATGGTGGGGCAGGGAGGACTTGTTTCCTCCATGGTTGTGGCTATCTGACCTTTCTGTTTCCAGACAGGATTTTCCTCCTTGTGTTAGTTTTGTTGTTAAGTCAAAGCTCACCTGTTATTGCTCTGTTCAGGGAGGGATGGGGAAGGAGGGCTGTGCTGGGAGGAGTGGCTGCAGGGTGGCTCAGGGCTTCCAGCTTGTTATGGACACCTCATGCTCCCTTGGCTGCCATTCCCACCCCACAGCCTGGGCAGCACTCCCAAGCCTGTGACCAGGCTGGAGTTGGCCACGGCATTTCTCAGCCACTGGTGGCTGTTGGTGAGGTCAGTGGGGTCAGTGCTGTGCCAGCTCCTGGGCACAGACACCCACATTTCCCAGGTGGGGCTGCCTCCACCCTGCTCGGTGCCCAGACCCTGGCAGGCCCCAGAGCAGCCCCTGCCTTTTGCTGTTGCCCAGCTGGCAGCTGTGGCACATCCTGCTGCCCACAGCACTGACCTTTGGGTCCTTCCCCTCACCTCCATCAATCCCTCCCAGCACCCCATCCCAGGAGGAAACTTCCATACCAGGGAAGGCATCTGGATGCAGCTGGAGGAGCAGCTGAAATGCTGTTTCACAGCTGCTCCTGTGAGCAGCTCAGCCCTGCCCAAGGCCAGCAGCACTGCAGCAGAGGGTGGGAGAGGGGTGTTGCCTTGTGCAAAAGAAAATGGGAAGGGAATGTTTTGTGCAGGAAGCACCATGTGCCTCCCCTGGGCACCTCAGCAGGGCCCAGGAGCAGGTCCCTGCCCCACTGGCTCCCCAGGAGCATGGGGACTCTGGTGGCTGCACTGTCACCTGTGGCACCCTGAATGTTCCTGGTGCTGCCAAGCCTGGCTCGGGCTGTCACAGGGGCAGGGACTGACACAGGGGCAGAGAACAGGCTGAAGCACTGACTATAGAAAATAAAGACTTTATTATTTTTTCCAGTTCACAGGACAGTTCCCATTACAGACCATGAACAGGCAAAGGCCCCACAGCCAGCAGCACCTGGGACTGGCCCCTCGTAGCACAGCAAAAGAGGTGCTGTGGGCTCCAGGGGTCCTACTGCTTCCCACCAGTGC
This sequence comes from Leptocoma aspasia, assembly GCA_013399835.1. Taxonomy (NCBI): domain Eukaryota; kingdom Metazoa; phylum Chordata; class Aves; order Passeriformes; family Nectariniidae; genus Leptocoma; species Leptocoma aspasia. Next base: position 134,935 of record VXAX01003879.1, read on the forward strand.
CAGCACAGACATCTCCCCAGGGGCTGTTGGAGGCAACAAACATCAGTGGATCAGGTGGTTTTTAAAGCCTCTGTGGCTGTGTTGAAGCTGAAGGGGAAGCCAGCAGCACCCACGTGAGCTCAGATGCTCTGGGCCTGCAGGCTGACTGTCCTTCAGGTGTTCAGGTTTGCTCTCCCATTACCCCTGACCTGACTGTAGCTGAACTGGTGACAGAGACAGGAGAAAATCAATGCTTGGATAGAGATGCTGTTCTTGCCTCAAAAGAGACAGGAAAAAGCTTAAATTCAGCCAGTAGAGGAAAAAATAAAATAGCCAGGTCACCCCTTTATTAACAAACACAGAAATGTACCATCAACCTCCTGTTATAAAAGTACTTTACATACATTCAAGGAAACATCATATAAATACCAGTATGAAATGTCAGTGGCTGCGAGTTCCACACTCAGCTAAAATTTACCAACATCTTAAAATTTCCTTAAAACATTTGAAGTAAACAAACACAAAGCACAGCCAGCTGCCAGGCAGCTCAGGCCTGCAGGTGCAGCACCTGCTGCCAGTGCCTGGGCAAACCCAGCCCCTCTCCAGCACGGCCCTGCTCAGCTGCTTCTGATGGCAGCGGGGGCTGCTCGGCCGTGCCGGTGCTGGGAGCTTAAGGCACAGGTTTTAATCCCAAAGTTCAGCCAGCTGGAGTACGAGATGTGCTCCCAACAGGCTGCTGCACAGGCTGGGACAGCTCCCAGACCTGCTTACAGGAGACCTTTGGATGGGCTGAGGGATGTTCAGCATCAGCACACACTCTTCTGTGACTACAACTGAGTCCTGATCCTCTGGTGACGTTTCCAACCTTGGGAGCAATGGGGTTGTTCCTCACCACAGCTCTGGCACTTCACAGGGAGCCCAGAGGAACTGGACTCTATGGACCCAGCAATAAGGGAGCTGGAGCTGCCTCAGCTGCCTTGGAACAGGTGTGAACACACCTGAGCTCTCCATTTGGTGTGGACAGAGAACACCCCTGGGTCCTGCTCCCCTTTCCAAATCCACTGCTGAGCACTCCCAGGGCAGCCAAACACCATTCCCTCTGCTGAGCTGCCCAGTGACACCCACAGCAGACTCCTCAGATTTTCCTCATGGGATGAGCAGCTCCCACATGGACAGCACGTTCCTGCTGCAGAGCTTCTGGGGAAATACACAGACCCAGTATCCATCTGGGATCAGAGCACAAGGCCAACACCTGGCAAGGAGCTGAATGGAAAGCAGATCACTCCTGACTGCAGTGACCACCCTGGAGAAAGAGAATCGCCTTTGATTCCAATTTAATTAATCTAAAAAAAAAATAAAAAACAAACAAACCCAAAGGGAAAACTGGAGCTGGTACCATGTGAAACAGACCTCCCAGGTCCAGTCCCTGAGCATGAGGTATCCAAACCCCTGGCTCTAGGCACCTTCTGCCCCATGGTCACTGGAGCTGGCCCAGGAACAGATGTTCCCAGGGCACAGCAAAGCCTGTGCCAAGCTGGCCCAGCAGCTCCCCCTGCACTGATGGAAATTAACCCTCAGTAATTAATGCCATGAAAGGAATGCAGCAAACACATCCCTGCCTGTATGGGCACAGCAAATGAGTCAGTGTCCTCCCTGCAGTGCCAGGCTTTCAGCCCAGTCTCCCAGTGGCTGATGTGGGGCTGATGACCACGATCTGGAGGGGTCTGGGTGCAGCCACAGGTCTGGTTCTGCAGGAGCAGCAGCAGTGGGTTCTGGGGCACACACCTGTCCTTAGGGTACCTGCTGATCTGGTGCCATCAGGGTACATGGAGGAGACCACCAAACACAGTGCCTGAGTTGGCACAAAACTAGCCCCTGTGCCAGCCCCAGTCCCTAGCTGGCTGTTCCTGGCCAGGGGAGCTGCAGGTCACTGACTCCAGCCTTTATCCTGACAGTAGCAGAAAAATCAGCATCACCATCCCTCCCAAGTGCTCCATGCTGCCAAGTCACAGTGTCTTAGAAAATTAAGTCCCTCTTAACAAGGCGTTTGTTTTTCACTATATAGTTAGGCTAATGCAAAGAATATAAGAAAATTGAATCTGATTCTACTAAAAGGAACTTACAAATAGGGTCAGGAACACAGAGGTGAAGGTTATACCATAGCCAGAGCCTTCTCTGCAACATTCATGAGGATTTAGGAATTAGATTATTCCTAGTCCAGGTGAGGACTCTCCACATGTGAGCAGTCTGCTGTACCTGATGTTCACAGCCAGTTTCATTTTTCTTTGCAGGGAAAATCTGTGGGATCTACAGTCCAGACCAAGGCTGGAATCCAGTGATCTCCTGCTGGCTAAAAGGGCTTGTGCACACATTGACTAGAAGCCACTGAGATCAACTCGGAACACAATACTTGCCTCTACAAGGAACCACATATCCCAGAAGCATTCCCTTACCTTTATATTTTCCAGTAATCCCACACTGAGGAAATAACATAAGGACATTGTAATAAATTAACTGTTTTGAACACCCAGGGAAGGAGAGAGGACACATTTTACAGCAATAGAGGTATTTTTGACTTTTCATTAGTATTTTCTATGAAAAAAACCATAGCTCTTCGGCTTTGCAAAACAAGGGAGGTTTAAGCTCTGCCATCAGCGTTTTCCTATAAAAATAAATTTTTGTGTTTACTTGGGTTCTACAACTAAGCTGAATAGAAAGGAGAAGGCTCTTACAAATAAATCTGCTGTTTTATGGCCCCTCCCTCTGGAGGCACCTGCCAGAGGCATTCAGCCTGCTCTCTAAGTCCCTTCTGCAGACAAGCTCTAGCTCTGCTGAGTCTAGGGCTTCTTTACAGGACACCTCTGGACTTGGCAGGGCCCATGCTCCCAAGGAACAACCTGCTGTCACATTCCACTGTACAGTTTGCATTAGGTATGTTTTCTTCATCAAGCTGAAAAGTGAGTCCCCAAACACGTGAGATTTCTGCCCCCCCAGTAATGGAGAGGGCTTGTGGGAGCTGCAGTCACGTCTTTGCTCCAACTTCTTACAGGAAGTCCAGCTCAAGGGCTTGGTGAAGGGACACAAGGTCAGCATGATTTGTGATCCTCCAGAATGGCATGTTGTGCTGTAAAGAGAGGACAGTCAGGTTTATGCAGGGATTTTCAGCTGAGGTGGAAGCAGGCTGGGTAGAGCTGCAGGGCTGTGCAGTGTGGTGGTTCTGAGCACACCACTGTCAGGACAGACCTCGGCCACGTGCACATCTGTATCTGGAGCCCATCTTATGTGCACAGCTGTGTGTGACAGGCACCAGCACTGACTGTCAGCTGCTCACCATGGAAACCTTGGCTGTGAGCTGCTGCTGCACCCAGGAATGTCTGTCCAGGGCTCCCAGGAAACCTGCACAGGGCAACAGCTCTGGCACACGGCAGAACGTGTGAAGCCTGCAGAGTCAAGGTCCTGACAGTCATCTTTGCACTTCACTACTAATTAGGACAACTGAACCCATCCAGGCCTGTCCAAATCACTCAAACTCTTTGCTCCTTGTTTGTAATCCAGCCTAATGGCAGGTGCTGTATTGATCTGCTGCTGTTCCAAGAGCCCTGACTCCTCCACACTCCTGAGAAACTGCAATATCCTGATAGTCACAGGCTATGATCAGCCTACAGAACCATAGAATTATCAAAGGTGGAAGGGGCTTCCAAGATCACAGAGTCCAACCTTTCAACATGCTACATCCAACATGCTACACTAAGACACTGCTGACAGGGACAGTGTTATATACAATCCCAAACAATAGCAAAAGAGAAACTTTAAACAGCCAGGAGCCAGAAAACTGCCCATCTTAACACAATGGAAGATCTCTTGCATCAAAGGCAAATTTTGCTCCTGGCTGCCCTGGCCTGAAGAGTTCAGCCTTGGAACAAGAGTCTTTGTAGGCAAAGCCTGCCAGCAACTTCCCTTTGCATTGCCCCACCTCTGCAGTCAGACCCACCTGCTTGGCTGCAACCTCCTCATCACGCCCATCTCCAATCACCACATAAGTGACCTTCTTCCCAAACCGTGACACAATCCTCTCGAAGCAGCTCTCTTTACCTGCCAAAGACAATCCCCCTGTAAGGAGCCTCATGCAGAGAGAAACAGAGCCTGAACAGGTCCCTTTCTCCCAGTACAGAAACACTTCTTGTCTTACTGGGCAGGGGTAGCACCCAGTTCAGCTCCCGAGGCCAGAAGCCTCGACCAGGTGGACCACAGCACGGGGCTGCTCATCTGCAGAAATGGCATTTCCCCATGTAAAGATCCCAGCTAATCCTCAGCACATGCCACAGTGCCAGAGACTTGGCACAACCCCTTACCTATTTTTGTAGCACTATAAATATTTTCAATGGGAAACACCTCGCCCAATCCATACAGAAGAACTTTGGCAAGAGCTGGCATCAGTTGGGTGGTTGTTATCAGGATGTTCTCACAGTTTTTTCTAAAAGAAGAAAAACACTTGTCACAGCACAACTACAGGCAGTGGTGCCAGGACTGCTCTGGGCAGCCTGATCAGCTTCCCCAGGTGCCATGTGCTTTGCTGTCCTGCTTTCAGGAAGCATTTTAGGACCAAGATTTGCAATTTTTGCTCATTTGCTTCTGGCAGAATTCCCTGTCAGAAAAACCATTTGGTGAGCATGGGGACCTTGCTGACTACAGGTGTTGCAGCAGATAAACAGGGGTGGAGTTCTTGCCCTCAGTCACTTGGCACCTGTGCTGAACAGCAGCAGTGTGACAGGGGCAGTGCCCAGCACAGTGCTGCACCCCAGGGCAAGGAAGGGCTGAGGAAGCCTTGCATGCACTTCCAGGTTCCATACCTGGACTGGATGAGCAGCAGGGATTTTAATGCAGTTTCCAGCCAGGAATCTGTCAGCACTTCTATGTCAGTCCTCAGTCGCTGCAGAGCTTCCCTCTTCTGTGGGCTAAGCAGGCCTGGAAGGTGAGAACATGTGTTTGCCTGGCAAGTCTGACATGGGGAGGGCTGTCCCCCAATGCACCACTGCCTGCTCTGCAATAAATAACACAACTGAAGGCTCTGGAAGCTGGACTGTCTGTCTCAAAGCAATGACAGAAACCAGCTCCCAGTGACATTAATGAGCCCAGACATCCATCCAGGAGTCTGACTGTGGGGAACTCAGCAGACCTGTGATTATTTCAAAGCATTTCTCAGGATACAGGCTGTTGTAAGAACATATTATAAGTTTTTTTACATGAAGGTTTGTAAAAAATATTTTTCATGGGAAAGTATTTTTTATTGTTTTTTTTTTTATTTTGTGTAAGTTTTTGTAAACAAAATTTCTGAGCTGTGTTTTAAGAACATTTGGATTTTTCTACTTGTTTCTTGATATGGGAGATGGGAGTTTTTTTTTCTTTTTACTTATGAGGTGAAAAGTAGTTATCTCTGACTGTGTAAGCTATTCTGGCATTCCTTGGAGGGAGCAAGAAGCAAGAAGTTCAGATACTCCGGATTGGGCAGATAATAACCTAAATCCTTTAAATTATAGAGTCATGTTAATAAATCATATTTAACCTTCTAATGTTAATATCAAGAGTCCTTTGTTAACACACGAACCACAGCAATAACAGGCAAAGGCACTTCTCTTGTACAAAGCACGTGCAGTAGCAGGGGTCCAAGGACACAGAGCAGGGGAAGGGACTCATACAGTCACCCTCTCTGACTTTCTGCTTTCCAAGGACCCTTTCCACTTTAAGCCCTTTTACATACCCTTTTCTAAACCACCCCCCCTTCTTTTATTCCCATGCTTGTAATTGCTTTTAGGTATCATTTTCTTCAAGCCTCCAGTTTCGAATTAAAAGCAGACAGAAGCGGAGCCCATTTCTGCTCCTGACAGTAAAAGAAAGAGCACATGGAGCCTGCATGCCTCTCCAAGTTCCATCCATGACATATAAGGCCCCCTCACTCCAGCCTTCTGCTGCACCAGTCTCTGCCTTGAGGCCACAGAGGGACCCACAGCAGGCTGCACTGACAGCTGCTTCATCATGTAGCTTTCCACAGGTCCTAAAAAACTCTGCATCCAGGTTTCCCATGAGCAAAGTATGAAATCATGGTCTGATCTCCCCTATAAGAAACCAGGTAACTGCAGCACACCAAACTGCAGACCTACACTGGCAGATTTTTAAGGCTGAAAGTTGTAGCTTTGAACATCTGGTTTTTAGAAAATATGTCAAAAAAACCCCCATCTGTCAAGGTTTTTGTGTAGGCAAAGGATACCCAAGCCCACAACTAACCAGGTCAAGTCACCCTACCAGGTAAGCTGCTCCAGCAATGTTCCTTTTCCAGGGATGGCGATGCCAAGATTCAGACTAAACAGAAAATTCATCTCCATTTGCTCACTATGGTTTGTATGATTATGACTGCTTTGGAGTTGAAAAGGAAGCAAAACTAGAAAGCTTTAAGTGACTTTGTGAAGAGAGAGCGGAGAAGCCATGTCGGACTGTGGGTAGGACAGCCCAGGGGTGACCACTGTATTTCCTGACAATGTCATGGCCAAAGGCAGACTTTGTGGAGACATGAATGAGACCTCCTGAGCAGCAGGGCAAATGAGTCATTCAGGCCACTGCTGAGCAGAGTGCCAGGCAGCCTTTCATAACAAATTAGCAAAAGGATACTAGCTGCAGCAAAACTTTTGCCTCTAGGACTGAGTGACCATCCTTATCTCCATGATAAATCACAGCCTGCACTGGCACACTGTTCAGTTCTGGATGACATACCCTCTTAGATTCCATGGAAATTTGATCCCAGCTAGCACTAGGAGAATGCTTTACTTCTCATGTCCACACACCAGGAAAGCCAAAGCTCTGAGGAAGGATGGAGCCTGGCCCCACAAGCTCTGTTCAGTGCTCAGCCTCGGTGCAGGTGCCCACTCACCTCCAACGTTAGTTTTGTATTTGTTGTAGATCTCGCGTACCCTGCGGTAGCGGAACGCCAGTTTCCTCATCCAGTCCACTCCCTGCACCCCCACTGAGGAGCTGTGGTTGGCATTGCTTCCCGAGCCACTGAAGCCATCCGTGGAGAAGTTGTAGTTGCTGTTCCAGGAAAGCAGATGTGTTAGGTGTGCCACAGCAGCAGAACCACTGCAGCACGTCTGGTGGGGCTGCTGATGGCAGCGCTGGCAGCAGCTGGAGAACACCTCAGAGAGGAGCTGCACAAGCACCTTGGCACCTGGAGAGTGGAGCCTGGCTCCTGTGGGAATGCTGACATCCAACTACAGCTGCTGCTGCACTGATACAACTCCTTTCACATCCTCCACTACAAAACCTTCCCTTACTCTTTGGCTGCTCACTCCTCTGCCATACAGAGCATCCTTCCCACTGACCCCTTCCTCATCCTGCACCAATAAACCCCAGCACAACATCTTCCAAACACAGCATCCATGCCTTTCCATCACAACTGCAGCTCCACAAGCAGAGCAGCTGCTTCACCAGTTTATGACTGCAGAAAGCAAGTCCTGCTTCACCACTTTCACCGTATTTCTTTCTCCCTGACAGATCTTCCTCAGACTTCTTCACGAGCCAGTTCAGCTCAGTAAAGAAACCTCCCTACCAACTATCATTGGTTTGATAATGAGCACTGTAAGCTCTCAGAGGGATGCAAACCACAGAGGGCCTTTCAAAGGTCAAGATCATAGAATCACAGGATGGTTTAGGTTGGATAGGATCTTCAAGATCACCTCATTCTAAACCCCTGCCATAGGCAGGGACTTTTTCCACTAATCTAATTAGAGTAACTATCAGATTATGTTACTAATCTAATGCTGTCATCATGAGCTCTGAAGTGTTGGTTCTCCATTCCTCACTTGTCATTGAGCACAGAGGCAGTATTCAACAGTGGAATATAATTCACAATATAATTTCAAAACTCTTAATGCCCCCCAGCAAACGAAGACTTTGCCAGGTTTCATCCCCTGCTGAGCTCCATCCCTTAACCCCATCTGCATTTGAAGCCTTCACAAAACCTGATTACATCAGCAATACATTTCCTGCATTCATCAGTACAACACCTTAGATCTTGGCCATTGTCATCAGATGCCACATCTTCTATGTGTACCTGGTCACACTCCTGTTCAAGACAAAAAAAAAAAAATAAAGTCATGTTGTGGTAACCCAGAAACAAACTGACATTTGCAGATTAAAGAAACTGTGACAGAAACAAATCCCTTCACACTTCCCAACAGCAACAAGCCATGCCACACTGCCTCCACAAACCCACAGAGCTTCCCCTAGCTCTGTCTGCCAGTGTGGGTTTTACTTCCCAGCCCCTAGAGGTCCTTGTCCAGCCTGGGATCTTAAGTACCAGAAAGGATCGAAAAAAGAACATTTCTAGGACATTTTGAGTTGTCTGCAAAAAAAGAACTTCAACACTCACTGAGCAGGTTGGACTCAAAGCTCACTTGCCACTTGAAATCCTTCTGCCATTTCAAAAAAGCAAAAAATACCCCAAAAGCACATTATCTGGTCAAGCATTGCTATTCCATTTTCTCCACACGGGTCAGTAGAGCCACAGCAGTGTGGTGGCACTGCCATGGCTCTGGTGCTTAGTGCAGCTGATTTAACTCACTAACACCTACAGCAGTACATTTGTGGCTGAGCACACAGCTAACACATCAATGAGTCCCCTTCCAGCACAAGGGACTATCTGGCATTTTCATTTGGTTTTTTGTTGCTTTTTTCCCTGAAGCAGGGAGGTAACTCATTACCACCTTTGCAAAGGTCACTGCTGCCAGTAGTCACAGCCACAATGGAAATATCATTTAAGTCTCTGTTTGCATCAACAAAACCATCTTGTTTTTCCACAATGTGCAGCAGTGATACACCTACAGCTAAGTGGCCCCTGTTCATATTCAGCTTTCCTAAGCCTTAAGCTTAGGATTTTTAGGAAAATGCTGTCAATTCTGCAAATTACAGAGTGGAGTTACATCAAAGACAACACAAAAGAAAAAGAAGGGTGTTGTGGGTCCTCCATGGGTACAGCCTGCTTGTCTATGCAGCGTGTCCTTCAAAGCTGTTCCACAGCCAAAGGCACCTCCTGCATTCTGTCCTTGGCTTAGCCACAGTCCTTGAGAACTGGCATTCTCAAGACTGTCTTTTCCCCACATCTCTGGTCTCCATCTCAAGAGAGGACCAGTGGAAGCAAAGTGCTCACCAGTCCAGAAATGCAATTACAGGATAGATCAGACATCACTCTTTTTATTTGTAAATAAAGCAAAAACGCAGCAGAAACTGAGAGAGCTCCTGACACTGGAAGGCTGCAGAATGCCTGTCTCACTTAAGAGTGCACCCCTGATTTGGCTGTGCTTACAACAAGAGACTCTGAAGCACAGAGCCCTCACAGAGTGAGGTGTAATTCTGACATGGTAACGTGGAGTTCTGCCTTTCAAACACATTTGCCAGGTACCTCCAAGTCATTGAAAAACAAGTGGGTATCAGCAACTTCAAAAATCATCTCCTCCATGGACAGACCTGAGCCAATCACTAGAGTTGGATCCTGGAAAAACGCAAAAAGAAAATGTAAATGCACTGTGGATACAGGCAGAAGGGAATTGTCATAAATCTCTCATCAGTAAAACTGCACAGAGCTTTCCAGTGTATACCAAACCTGGCATAATTCCAGCTACATTCAATGGTGTGAAGTACAATTTCCCTAATATTTTAAACAACTCAATTTAAAAAACAAACAAACAAAAAAAACCACTCTCCTGCTCCACAGGAGAGACCAATACATTTTCACAGTCAGCACATACAAAACATTCAAAAATCTACAACGTATTTTGAAGGGGAAAAACCACTTTTTTTCCCTGTGTGCGAGGAGCTCAGTTATTCCCAGCAAGGATGAAACCAGTTTGACAGACTTGCATTGTAAGAAGGGACATGTTGGTGATGTCCCTGTCCTAGCTCTGTATAAAGCCAAATTTAGTTCTTTCCCTGCCCCAAACTGCCAACAACTTAAAAGTACCACTGTAGAGAGCTAAAAAAAAAAACCAACCAACTATTCCTTTTCCAAAGATTAACATTTAATTCTGTATGACAGAAATGAGTTTCCTTCCATGGAAAAGACAGTATTACCTTGCCATATTTTTGAGCATAAGACCCTGTGAGAAGAGAATGGAAGATGATGATGGTCTCATCCAGGTCCCAGAGAAACACCCGCTGCAGGGAGAACAAGAGTAGGTTAGAGCTAAGATATTCCAGGCACTGAACTGCAAGAAGGGAACAAGTTTTGGAGTTAATTTTGTGGTTAGCTGCAGTATGCTCTAACAGGTACGAACAACAGTTGTCATCTTACAGGCTGTACACATTTAACTCTTCAGTTTACTGCAGTGGAGTTTATTTACTGCCACAGAAGTACACACTCAGGCTATGGCTGTTTGGTCAAACTATTTCAAAAGCTTCTCTTGCTTTTATAGTTATAAAAGTAAAGCTTAGAGTGCTGATGAATTTTAGAGCCCTGCTGAGGTCAAGGGTACTTCCTGTGATCTGGAGAGTACCAGGTACATGCCCTTAGTGTTTGTCAGAGAAACCTTTGTTATGAATAAGGCAAAGGGCTGCAATGAGGAATGGCAGAGTTTTGGTACAGAAGGACTTTGGCAGTGAGAGCTGGGCCAGCGTGTGGGGTGGAATAACCCCTCACACTAGTCCAGGCTGAAGGAGCTGGAGAGCAAATTGGACACCAGTACAAGCCAGTAGCACCCTCTCCCTGTGGAGAAGATGACTTTCCTGCTGGAGTCTGCCAGAAAGGAGCTGCTGTCTCAACCTATGTGGCACTGGGAAGGTTACCCCAGACTGCACCCCTGGTCCCAGAGATCTGTGGGGAAATGAGAGTTGCCAGCAAAATGCTATTGAGATGGTCAGCAGCCCACAGGAGAGGCTAAGGAAACTGGGATGGCTTATCTCAACAAAGAGGGGACTAAGGGACATGTAACAGGACACTACAATTAATTGAAAGGAACTGCAAAGGAGATAGAAACAAATTATTTTCAGTAGTGGCAGATGGAAAATTGCTGTGGAAGAAGAAGGGGAAATTTGCAGCATGGGAGATCCCAACTGGAGACAGAAAAGCTCCTTCCCTGGATGTGGTAGTGCTGGGACAGATCACTGGGTACAGAATCTCACTGCCCAGGTACAGGATTGTCAGCCTTGGAGGCTCTCGTGGCTCAGGCAGACAAAGCCACAACCCCAGTGCTGGGGCCAACCCTGCTCTGAGCATGAGCCTGTAGTGGGGACACCTGGATGTCTCCTCATGACACCACTAGGATCCCAAGACTTGTTTAAGTGATGCTTTGGGTTTGAAAGGGACTTTGAAATCCATCCAGTTCCAACCCCTCTGCCATGGGCAGGGACACCTTCCACAAGACCAGACTGCTCCCAGCCCCATCCAACCTGGCCTTGGACACTTCCAGGGATGAGGCAGCCACAAATTGCCTGGGCAGTCTATGCCAGGGCCTCCCCACTCTCATAGGGAAGACATTTTTTCCTAATATCTAGTCTAAACCTACTCTCAATTTGAATTCATGATGACAGACCTTTTAGTAGGGCCTGTAGTGACAGAACAAGGGGGAACTTCTTTTAAACTCAAGGAGAGTAAATTTAGACTAGATGTAAAGAAGACATTTTTTACAATTAAAGTGGTGAGGCACTGGCACACGTTGCACAGAGAGGTGGTGGATGCCCCATTCCTGAAAACATTCAAGACCAGGTGGATAGAGCTCTGAGCAACCTGACATCTGCTTGAAAATGTCCCTGTTCATTGCAGGGTGGTTGGACTACATCACCCTGAAGGGTCTCTTCAACCCAAACCATTCTATAATCACCTTCCTTTTTCATGGAGATGGAATGAAAAAAAGGGAGGAAGATCTTTACCATCACACTCTTCTGCAATGCTACCTGTAGAAAAGAAGATCACTCTTTACCTCCAGTTCACTGTCCTGTGAGGAGGAGGTATCTGCTTTCCTCTTCCCTCTGTTCTTTCCAGGGATGTTTTTTCTTGCTTGCTCATCTAGATCTTTACTTGCTGTTGCTCTTGGTAGCAAAGGACTTGTGGATGCATCTCCTGGAACAAAGAAATCACACAGCTCTCATCCCCTTGTGTCTCCAAACAAACACCAATACAGCATTAGCCACAAACCACCTTAGCAAGAGCTAAGATGTTACTTTACTATGTGGATGCAGCAGTAGTTGAACCCTGATTAGAACATAAGCCATGATTTCTTTGTCCCATCATTTCAAAACAGCTCTATCTCCTCAATTCAGTCCCCCAGAACTGAGCTATTGCAAGAGGTACTGCCTGCAGAGCAAAGCCAGAACAGAGACCCTCCATCCTAAGGCCTGGAACCCTGCAGTCATTTCATTACCCTGGAACTACTCTATTACTCAACTCTGTCTATTTTATTTAATAGACAGTTGAATTGTGTTGACAGTTGTAAAAGAGTAACAGCAATGATGTTGGCCCTGGAGACACAGCCTTGGCCAAGCAGCATGACAGGGACTGACAGGGACATGTGATGGAGCCTGTTCTGCTACTGCTAAGAACACCCTTCCTAGGGAAAGAGTACATCACCTCCTGCATCTTTCTCTCCTGCAGCCAGGTGTTCAGAGCACTCCCTCTCCCTGGAGCACACACAGTACATGGCAGGTGTCCTGGAATGGCAGCACTAGAAGGCTTCTGACACATAAGGTTTGCTGGCCCACCATAATACTCTGCACACCAGTGAGACCAGTCTGACAAGGAAGACAAGTGCCCCATGGGGCCCAGCATGACAAAATGCTACAAATGTTTCACACACAGAATCACAGAATCACAAGGTTGGAAGAGATCACTGAGTCCAACCCAGCCCTAACNTTCCTAAACTGCTTCCCCCCACCTGCCCCCTGCACAGTTTAACAGAGGTGTTTTGCAGACCCCAACTCACCAGGGGAAGGTCTCTGCACTGCCCGTGCTGGCACCAGGGCATTTGGTTTCTCCTCTGGGTACGTGGTGGTGGCTAATGCCAAGCTCTCCGTGCTGCTGTCTGCTGGTGGCACCACCCCAAAGCCTGAGCTCGGGTAGCAGGTCTGGTACTGACCCTGGCCAAGGATTGTGTATGTAGGATATTCCTGTTGGGGGAAAGAGTTAGTGATGGTAGGACACCTCATTCAGAAAACACTCTGAACCAGGGTGACTTTTGTATTAGAATATCCTGTCCACGAAAAATGCCAGCAAGAGCACAGCCTGACTTTATGCTGTTGCATTCTGCATATGTAAGACATTCCCAAAAAGGGCTGAGAGCTCTGGCTGCCCAATGGCCTCTGCACAGGCAGGTTTTGCAGAGGAAACCAGTGAACACAGGGCCATTCCTCTGCTTCCAGTGTCTGCAAAAATTAATTAATAATGAATGAAGTGACAGTAACAGGGGAGTTGAGTGCATGCCAAGACATCAGTGCACTCTGTGCTCTGCAATGTGTGGTTTTGTCTTGCATTTGATAGTGACAGAAAGCAACCTTGGGCCTCACTGAGGAAACAACTACAGGATAAATGGCCCTTACTCATGTCCTGACTTCATCAAGCAATAATTCTGCATGCTGGAAGGTAGCCATTTATGAAAACTACTTAATTCATTTAGGAGATCGCTCAGCACCTGCAGCTGTGCTTGAGGATTTTAACTTGTGCTACTGACAGCAAAAAAAGCAGCGACCCCAAATGTCACATCACACTATTCTGGTACACAGTGCTCTCCTGATTCCCTTGAAGAGCAGCCTGGGTTTGTGAAACCATGTACCTTGGTCTGAAATACTAAAAGAAAATATTTTTTTCCCCTTAGGGTTCCAAACAAGTTTATGTTTAAAAAGCAACAGCATAAGCACAGAAGGATTTTTGTGCATCCACACTTCCTGTATTCTCTTTCTGAAAAGCTGGACACTGAAGGCTTCCTTTGTATAACCAAGTACTCAGAATGGCAGTTAATGGTGGTTAATGGAATTAACCACCCACAGAGGTAAAAGGCATGGGGAAATGGTCTTTATTAGCTTGCAGGGCTGTCTCACTTTGTTCTAGTCTACCATCAGAATGCACATCCTACTTTACTGGGTTGGGGTTTTGTTTGTGTACAACCTCGTTTCCTATTCTTGCTGAGGAAGAACAAAGGCATCCAAAAAACATCCAACTCTAATCCTCCCTGCAGGTTTAGTCCTCAAAACAGCTGAATTGTTTCTTTCCCTCCATCTCTCTTGCAGAGATCTCAGTTTTAAGACTCACCTCACAATTTGCAGGTGAGGCAACAGCTTTGAACAGATGAAGTGAGTCTGTTGCAAAGGCCAAAGGGAGAAGCATCATTGTCAAAGGGACAGGAGGAGGGATTTGGTGACTGAGTTACACACTGAGCCCCACAACTCCAGTTCCACTGTGCTCCATTTGAAGTGACATTTCCATGTTAGTTTTGAGCAACTTGTTAAACAAAGGAAAAGGAGATGGTGCACATAAATTTACCAAGGAAGTTTTACCTGTGAGATGCTGGCTACTGCTGAAGTGGAAATGTTGACAACAGTTGAGGATGTAGAGACTGGACTGGCATTGGTAGTTGATGCTGTAAAATTGAGAATTACTGCATTAAATATTCTATAACAGCATAAGAAATGCAAAGTTGTGGAATAAATACTTACTAGGCAAATGTGCAAGCATTTGTGCTTCCAGCAGCACTCTGCTACTAACAGCCAAAAAAGGACTGAGGTGCATTTTGACACATTCACATTTCAATTGGGTTTATAGAAAAGGAGAGATAGTACATCTTTAAAAACAGTCCTTTCAAATGGTTCAGAAACCTTTTCCCTCCATGGTTGCTAAGCAATTGGTGTAGAATTAAAAAGGTTTTACATCTTGACTACACGTTTTGATAAGACAACAATCCCATTCTGATGATCAATCAGTAGCAGTTGATCAATCAGTTGAAAATTAATCCCACTGCATCAAAAAGGACATGAATGTGCTTAAATCAGTTCTGTTAAAAAAAAACTGCATCAAACTTAGCATTTTTAGTCTAATTAGATTTAAAATTTAAGCAAACATTAAGAATGTTTCAAATAGTAGAAAAAGAGTGTTTCCTGCTGGAAAAAGTGAGCATCTCTCCCAACATCTCTGTGTCTAGAACTGCTTTTTGGATGTGACTTTCTGAAATAATCTGTCAACAGCTCATAGGAGGAATTCTTAGAGATGTGTAGTTGTTGGTACTAACTTGAAGATATTTCATAAGCTTCATGTCACTATATTCAGTTCTCCAAAACACAGAAGAGGCTGCTAGAGCAGCACTTAGCAGTTTTTGGGGGGTTGCAGACACAGGGCTTCTCCATTAAACATTCCTCAGCCTGGGGTTTTTGGGACTCACAAGGATAACAACAAATAATTAAATCAGCAGGAACAAAACCAGAATGTATAAAACCAGATGCCACCAAGAACTACTTTCTTTTCTAAATCACCTTCCTCTGCACATAAATAAAACCAAAAAATCTTTAGGTGCTTATGTAAAGACTTGCAGAAATTCACAGCATCCCTACCTTACCATCACTCTGAGAAAAACCCTTATTTTCTGCAAATACCACCATGCAGAATTCACCCCAAGAACTCATGCTTCTGAAGGCTTCAGTCCTGCTCCCCCAGGAAAACAGACCCACCATGAACTCTTAACAAGTGTATGTTGTGCTATGGCAAGCACCAATACTACCTGGTGCCTCCTGGAAAGAGGAATGGATCCAAAACATGCCTCACAAAAGTTAAGAGAAACAGATCTTAAAAGATGTGTAGAAAGACACAGTATTTACAGGAGATGAGAAATATGAAGGGTGTCATCTCTGTGGAAGCAGAAACAAAGGGACACAATTAGCCCCAGAAACATTTAGAGAAAGGCAAAAGGGCTGCACTGAACAGCAAAAATGGCAATGAAGACACTCAAGGACCTCCAGCAGCTCCACAGCTACCTGAAGCCCAGCTGTGTGAGCCAAGGAACCTGCCACAGGCACTCCTCATCAGCAACTGCTCAAAAACACGGAGCAGTTTCCAAATAAAGCTCCTTCCAATTAAAAATTATGGAAACTATCAAGGCTGTTATCACCTTAAGAGAAGGTTTCTTCCTAGGCTCCTATGAAGCCCAGCTCTCCAGAAAAGACCTTTGCTAACTGAACAAATCTGTCATGCAGCTGGGGCAGAGCAACTCTCTGGAAGACAGACTGTCACACCACTGCTCTCAAGATTACTATGGAGAGGAAACAGAAAGTGATTCTTATCTGTAATGCTCTGCAGAGGCTGCTTATCCACTGAGATTGATTACAGAAGTTAAGAAATGAGAAAAAAGATTTCAAGGTTTGGCATTCCCTCACATGAACTTCATTGTTTATCTTAATTCTGGTCTCCCTCCAACAGGTCTTTTTAATAATCCTGTATCTAAACAGTGCTACATAACAGATTTTTTCAAACATTTCCCACCACATGCATGAACCAATTCTTTCTGCACTGTGGGCCACTTCCTTTTACCTGTGAAAGGGCCAGAACCATGGGAAAATATTTGGTAAGGATTTGCCAAACATGACTTCAAGGGCTGAAGTTTAAAGACCAGCAAACACAAGCATTGAATTAAGATGCTGCAACTCTTTTCCTCTTTCTTTCTTTATCCCCCACTTCAGACCTCATCCTCAGACATTACATCCCTGCCTCCTCTACCTTATTAATCCCAATCTGCTTTGCTTCAATAATTTTCAGAGAGCCAAAACAAGAACCATGCACTGAATTCCCCTCCAGTGTGTCAGCATCATTGTACAACTGTGTCTCACGCTGCTGATTTGAGTGGAGAGAAAAGACAGAAATTCCAGGGATTACTATTAAAACAACTCTGTCCATCCTTCCAGCTCTGCTCTCCACCACCTCCCTGGCACCAGCTCCTGTACTGACCTGAACTCTTGGTGGGCTGCTTGAGAAGGAAATATAGCAAATCTGAAAAAGGAAAAGTTTCCTGCAAGTCTGCAGTAAGTTTTTCCAAAAGGCAACAGCATTTGCACAATTGGAGTGACTTTTGTACACTTTGGGGTGACTTGTGCACACTTTCAGAGAGCAGCCTGCAGGGAAATTTCTCACATCACACACTCTCCCAGCAGCATAGATTAAAATCCTTCCCCGGTATGAAACTCTGACAAAGCTGGGGTTGAGTAGTTTGCAGAAGAGAAGACTCCAGGGAGACCTTAGAGCCCCTTCCAGCATCCAGAGGGGCTAAAAGAGAGCTGGAAAAGGACTTTGGACAAGGGATGGAATGACAGGATAAGAGGGAATGGCTTCCCACTGCCAGAAGGCAGGGTTAGATGGGACATTGAGAAGGAATTCCTGGCTGTGAGGATGCCCAGGTAAACTGTGGATGCCCCTGGATCCCTGGAAGTGTCCAAGGCCAGGCTGGACAGGGCTTGGACTAGTCTAATTAGATTTAAAATTCTAAACACCTGGTCTAATGGAAGGTGTCCCTGCTCATGGCAGAGGGGTTGGAAGTGGATAATCTTTAAAGTCCCTTCCAGCCCAAACAAGTCTATGATTTTATAGTTCTACAGGGTGAGCCTGACATGGGTCTGTCACCTCACCAACCCCAGGGATCCACCTGCTCCCCAGGGGACATCACTGGGAAATCTGGCAGGGGTCACATTGTGTAGAACCAGTCCTGACCCTTGGCAAGTAAAGCTGGTGCTGTGAGACACAGGAAGCCATTCTGCTGGTGGAACTGTGGGAAGGAGGGTTATGCTGGAAGAAGGGAGTATTTCCAGTACTGCTTTCCTCGGGTTATGAATGTGAGAAGTGAATTAAGAATAAATATTACACTGGGCCATTGACTGTCTCAATAATGCAAGCTGAGCAAGTACCATGACATTCCAAATGGCTTTCCTCCATGAGAAACATGCTAAAACCCACTCACTGCTAATTTTAAGAATTATCCTCCTTTTCTTGGCTCCCACGAGACCACATCTGGTTATGGCATTCAGTTTGGCCCTCAAGCACAAGATAAAATTCAGTGGGTCTGGTAAAAAGACACCAAACCAGTCAGGGGTCTGGAGAACCCGGCCTGCAAGGGGCATTTCAGGGGAGAGGGACTGTCCAGCCAGGAGAGGAGGTGGCTTTGGGGACTTGATGCAGCCTGCTGGTACCTGCAGGGACATTAGTGAGAGGACAGACACAGGCTCTTTTTGCAGGTGTGCAGCAGCAGAAGGAGAGAAATGGTCAGAACATGGAAGAGGGAAAGCTCTGAGTCAACAAAAGAAAAACATTTCATCAAATGACAGGTTCTGGAACTGGCAAATTTTCCATCCTTGGAGGTTTTGGAGATCTAACTGGATAAAGCTCTGAGCAATCTGGTTCTGAATTCTGTATCAACTACTCTTTGGGCAGGAAGCTGAACTAAAAATTTCTTCAAATCCCTGAATTATTTTGTGAAAATATTCCACAAGACATAGATTACAAATTCCTGAAATGCTTTATAAAATTTCCAGAGAAAGAGACAAATTTTCACCATTTGTCACCAAAACATAAATGGCAAATTCCAGCCTAAAGAAAATGTATCAATTTGCACATATGTGCCATAAACAACAATATTTCATTATTCAGCTATCTGGCACATTCACTCCAAAAAACTGCTGTGGAAGCTGGTGAAATTCAGCACCTGCCTTCTTAGATGTGGCACTCCAGCAATTATAACATTTGAATGGTAGTTTTATACTGAGAAATTCACTTCCTAGCAGATCTACCAACCCAGTATGTGTGATACACAAGAGCCATCTACCTCCAGAAGGAATTAAAAGCAAACGTTTAAAAATCTCACTGCAGCCAGCGTATTTCCTGACATCAAGCTAAACAAACAAAGAGAAATGCAAGAGCATTCCCAAAAAAGCATGCAGGAACACAAGATGTAGTCTCTTTCCCCTTCCCATGTGCTCTTCACCCTGTTCAGCCCAGCAGCGTGGCACCAACGAGCCAGCCTGGTGCACACACGGGTGTGAGGCAAACACAAACCCAGAAACACACAGGCACAAAGAGAAAAGAGGCAAAGCATGAAGAAGCATGCACAAACCAAGGACAAGCGTGCAAGCCTCTCTAGTTTGGTATCTGGACTCAGGTGGAGAGAGATGCAGATAAAAACCATGCCAAGTTACCTTCAATGGAATAAGAATAATGTGCTGGGCTGGGTTGGCTTGTGGTTAACCCTGTAGTGCAGGTAAGAACACTGTGCTGACTTGTAGATGGAGTCTGAATTAAACCACTTTCAGGTTTCATACCTGGCCACAGTGCACCTGAATCAGATAAATTGGACCAGTTACAAACAGATATGCTGGGACCAAACAGCATGCTCCTACCTCAGATTAAGATTTTTGCTCATCACAAAAGCAAGTAACAAATGACACATGGAAAATGTTTAATTTCAGCAATAGTAAGCACTGACTGTCAGGCTGTGCAGGGATTAGAGCTGGTGACAAAAATAGCTGAAAAAGAGAAAATTAAAAGCACCAAGAAGACTAATTTGCAAAGCTTTTACCTAAAAATCTGTTTGTGTCACTAAGATTCATTGCCCATGCAGATAAAGGACCTGCCAGTGGCTGTGATTTTGGGCTGAGCTGCACAGCACTGCAAGTGACATCAGCTGTTACACAGTGAGCCCAAAGCTCGGGTCTATGAAGGCCAAGCTCAACGCTTCCACTACTTCACTGGGCTTTGGGATGAATATTTTAAACCAAGCCACAACTCAGTAATTTTCCTAGACTGACAACAACAAATAGAGAGCTAAAAAAAAAAAAATTAAAAATCCAAATGTTTCTTCCAGATTTCCTGTTGTTTTGGAATGCTTTTGTAACAACCCTGGGCACAGCACAGAGAGCAGAGTGACTGTAATTATGTGTACAGGGCACACTCAGCATGTGTGCCGTGTTAAGGTTGAGGTCTCTGCACTGGCAGGTGCCAAGTGTCCCACTCAGGCAGCTCAGCTCAGCTCAGGCCTCACTCTTCAGGGCTCTTCAGGCTTTCATTTGAGTGTCTCCAAACCTACAGCCAAAGTGAAAGACAGTTCTCCCTGGCCCTGGTTAGAAAGCAGGAATATTTTGAGAGGATCTACTTAAAAACAAGCAGGAGTGTGCAAAGCAGAGGGACAAAGGACGTTTGGAGCTAGACAGAGTTCAGGGCCATCAGAAAGACCACCCTCCTTTTTAAACACCCTGAAAACAGTACCACCTGCAACAGGAAGCCACCTGCAGCCCTTCACCCACTCCAGCAGGACTGAGCCATGGGCTATGAGCTCTAGGTTTCTTACCTAAAAGACATGGGAGACTCCATCAAGCTGGACATGAGCAGCAGCTCCAGGAGGTCGCTCCATGCTGCAGCTTTGTCAGAATTAAATTCTGCAATGGCCCTTTGATTCATTTACATATCTGATCTCAAACTGACACCTATGAGCCAGCTTAAATCACTGCCCTCTGCACAGCCACCCCAGGGTTTGACTCTTCGACTCTCAAGTTGTGTCTTCATTAAAGTTTCAAACCTCCAGAACCTCAATAATTAGCAAACAAAAAGGAAAGGCTGATTTAAGAAAGACTGTAGATACATTGCAAAAACTCCAGAACAAAATATATGGGAAAAAGATCCTCCAAGGAGAGAGGAGTAGCTGTGTTTGTTTAATCTGGAAAGGGAGTGCCACCATCTCCAAATGGGTGAGCAGTTTTCACAGGGGACAGTAACCACAAGCTCCTTAGGACACAAGACAGAGGGACAAGGAGCAGACAGCAACACAATGAGATGCTCACATGACATGCAGAAGTGCCAAACAACCTGACACTGAAACACAAACCCACCCTGGGTGCTACAGGACAATGACCACACGGGGAGTGTGGCACCAGGTCAGACACACAGAGGTGTTGGCAGTGCAGGCTGGGTGCCAGTGCAGGAGCTGCTTCAGGTCATGTGCCAAGGCATCTTTCAGCCCCTGCCTTCCACGACTGTCTTGTTACAGACATGTCCCACTTTCTATACAGCCAGGCACACTCCTGGACTGGTGGCATATGTCCCTCCCCTCTCACTCTGCAGGACAGCATTAGAAGGTAGCAGAGCCTCAAGGATGATGGAGGAGAAGCTGTGAGAGGGGGAATGAGACTCTTCCATGTCCAATGGAAGCACTGTATGTGGGGCTGACAGTCTGTGGCTATGATAGATTTTTGTACCTGGCTGCTGCTGCATTCCCAGGAGAAAGGGCTTTTTACTTTCCCAGAGAAAGACTTTGCTTTCCCATGAGAATCCTAGAGATAACTTCTCTTTCCCAAAGAAAATCTGTAAAGACTGTCCAAACAACTTGGGAAAAACACAGGTGGTGTTTTGCACGGATATTGTTTTGCACAGAGGTGGTTTTTGTTATCATGTTTTTCACTAGTTCTGTTCTCAAAATATCTGTCACTTTGTTTAACTCTCTTGACCAATTGTTATATGAGAAGTGTCTTTGACACAGCCAATCACCTTTGGGTTAGCAAAAGGTTCTATAAAAGCAGATGTAACTTAATAAAGAGAGCTTTCTTTTTCTTTTGCCTTCTGATACTGGAGTCGTGTGTCATTGCAAAACAACTGTGTGTCACAGAATGTCACAGCACACATCTACATACATGGAAAGGCTCCACACAGGACATCCCATCACTTGTAGGTTTTTCTTGAGTTAATGTAAACCATCACATCCATGGTGCTTCTAATACCAGCTTCCAGCTACACACATGCAGCCTGGATGTCACTACTCTTATTTTAATGCTTCTTTAGTAAAATCTCTCCAGACCACAAGGGCATCCCATGCAGAACAATGCACTGAACAGCAAGAGAGGTGACAAATCAGCAAGAGGTAATCCCTCCTCTAAAAGGAGCATCCTGACTTCAGCCACCTCCAGACCACACTTGTGTTTGTCAGCTTGCTTGAATTTCGTGCTGGTTTGTTCCAGTTAGATAACCCATGGTGCCTTCTTTCTGGCATAGAAACAAATACACAGTACAAAGACACAGCAACCTCTGTAACAAGCCCTCTGGGTTCCCATTAAATGGGAAAAATTGGGAAATTTTCCATTTAATGGGAAAAATATGGTGCTGGGAAAACATGTGACCAAGTTGTTGGCCCTCACCTGCTCACTGGAGATTTTGTGAGCAGAAACAATTTCCAGAATTCCCTCTGCAGTGTGCATGTTCAATCCTCTACCTTCTACCTCTCCATCAAACCATGCAAGGTCCATCTTCTGAGCATGACTCAGCAGGTACCACTCCACTATGATTTCCACTACTGGAAATAATGACTTTCAGCAACTTCCTAACACTTGATTTCACACTAAGAATTCAGATGTTTAACAACAGACCTCAAAATCAACACCAGACATTTCAGTAACTGATGACATTTTGGGTATTTTACAGACAAAAGCCCCTTTGAAGTCAGTAGAGAATGCAGATCTCCTTCAGGTCTTCAGAAGAATTTCTAGTGTTATTCAGACTATATAATTTTGTTCATTTAGACTATAATATTGAAGCAGCTGAGTACCCCTGCACTCCAGAATCTTTGGCTTTAAAACAATGAACACTCTGCCCAAATATAGCCACCACTACTGCAACCAACAAAACATCACACACACAATACACTAACAAAACCTCTACACCTTTCCTCCCTCCCTCCAAAATTGTAGAAGTCTAAACCACCATTTTAAACAACTTCACTGGAGCACTCCACATATTTACAAATATTTGCCTTTAAAAACACCAACATGTGACCCATTAAAACATGCAACAGCACATGAAGCAGCCTCAGTGCACCATGCACAACACACTGTTGAGAAACACCAAATAAATGAAGCAAAGGAAACCATCAGCCACTGTTCAGATACAGCAAAAAACAGTGCAACAAGGCACTGAAACTGAAATGCAGGCACCCAGTGAGGAGGAGTATATTCCAGCAACCATTAGTAATTACAGTACTAGCAATTTAACTTATGTTAACAAAGCCAAGTCTGGATTTATTATCTTTCCTACACCATCTTTCAAATATATAATGACAAATCAATTGTTTTGTAACCTTTAGAAAAGCCCATGCTCTGTCAGCAGCTAACAAAAGCCAGAAATGTAGCTGTTTTTATTCAAAGACATCTAATTCTTTAACTAAAGAAAAAATCATCCTTCCACAAGGTACTAAGATTTTAGCACTACAAATAAATCTGCAACAGGCTCAGTGCATCAAGTTGTGCAGTACAACCACAAGCCCCTGAGACATATACTTAGAATCACAGAATTGTAAAAGTTGGAAAAGACCTTTAAGATCATCAAGGCCAACCATGAATCCAGCACCACCATGTCCACCACTAAACCATGTCCTCAAGTGCCATATCCAGTTTCCAACACTGCCAGGGGTGCTGACTGCACCACTTCCACAGGCAGCCCCCAGGCTCCCTGCATGGTGCTGTGATGCTCTCCCCTCTCACCAGTGTTGCATGCTCAGGGATAGAACAGCCTCTGCTCCCTTCCATTTTCTGAGCTGCATTTGGAAAGACTGGAACAGCTCTCAAGAGGGCTCAGTTATTAGAGCAAATGAAGCAAATTATTTGCCTAGTAAACTTGGAGACATTTTAGCATGAGCTCTCACTTGGTGAAAGATGAAATAAAAATGTCTTAATTGTGGATGGAGGAGAGGAGAGGAGAGGAGAGGAGAGGAAAGGAAAGGAAAGGAAAGGAAAGGAAAGGAAAGGAAAGGAAAGGAAAGGAAAGGAAAGGAAAGGAAAGGAAAGGAAAGGAAAGGAAAGGAAAGGAGCAGAGAAGCAGTAGTATAGGGTGTTGTGTCATTTCACCAACAAGGAAACTGGACAAACACAGCTACACCACAACTAGAGACAATTATGATCCCAAACCAAGAACCATATGGCAAACTTCATGGGGAGATCCAAAGTAACAGCTTTGTAAAAAATCTTATTTTTTAAGCTGAAGTCCCATCAAGAGATCAGAGCCCATCTACAATTTAAGCTATCCATGTGCTCTCCTACAAACTCTTCTCTCCAACACACCTGGTTAAGTTTAACATTGGGTTTTTAATGAGACATAAAACAGTAATGGCAGGCACGGAGAAGTCTTTGCAAAGTCACTTTTTACCGAAAGGAGGTAGTCCATAGGTCTGGGTGGTCTGGGGGTACATGGAGTAGGGCTGGGACTGCTGTAGTGCTTGGTACTGAGGCTGGCCAGGGTAAGGGCTCACCGTGTCCGACACTGGTACAGAAAGGATATGTGCATATGGCCTTAGTGAAAAGAGAGAACAAAAGTCAGAAACAACTAGTTACATTATGCACCTTTCAGCCTTCAAACCAGTAAGACACATTTAAAAATTGCTCCAGAAAGGAGAAACTACCCAGACTGACATGTCCTCTTAGTGCAATAAGCTCCTTGTGCTTCCCAATGTTGCTAGAATATATTATAAGCTTCTCTGTGTGTAAGCCTTCTGATGAATTTTCCCATGGGAGAACATCTTTTTACTGTCCTTTTGCTCTGTGTAAGTTTTCTGTAAACAAACTCTCTGGTTTGTAATTCAAAGACATTGTTAGATTCCTTGCCCTGTCTCCTAGCAATGGGAGATATAGTTCTAATCTACCCTATGAGGTGAAAGGTTGTTATCTCTAATTGTGAAAACTATTTTCAGACATTCCTTAGACAAAGCAGCAGCAGGAGCTGGGAGAATGCTCCCTGCTGAGCAAATATAGCAAAATCCTATGATTATAGAGTCATTTTAATAAATCATATTTAGCCTTCCGAAATTATTGTCAAGAGTCCTTTTTTCAATGCATGGACCACAGCGATATCCCAAGGCAGGCTCTTGAGTTTATAGATGCTGCCAGCTTCCTGTGGTGACACCAGGGAAACTCCCTCCTCCACCATGCCAGAGCACCAGTGCTCATCCAGGACTGGGAGGGACAAACTCCCCATTCCTACAGGCACAAGTAGTCAGTCCCACTAACCATGCCTTACCACACCAGACCCTGAAGCTGCTGTAATCCAGCAGTATCTGTAAAAACCAGTGGGACACACACAGAAACCACACAAAAACAAGCAGCAGGGGTTAAGGCCTATCCTGTTCCAACAGGAAGAACTACAAAGATCCCTAAACACACTGAATGATGAGAAAATCTTATATTCCCCTTATATTTATTTATGATCATTTAGTTTATTTGACAAATATTATGTGCATTATTCACCAAGACTATAATGTTAATTACTTGAAGGGCTTCATTTATCTTTGTGAACATAAAACAAGTCACTAAAGCTAAAGGGTGAATTTTGTAAGTTCAGTGTCCTCAGCAATGAGTATCTGCTGCCAGTAGTGGGATTTAGTGCACCAGAGAAATGCATAAAGATACAAAAAGATTACTTCAGAGAGAAGTAAGAGTTACAGAACTCAGTAACAGTTTCTTGACTTACTTTGCAGAATACATTTGTGAGGTATAATCATTTGATGACCTTGGGATATAATCAGTGCATGTCATAACTGAAAAAAAAATAGTTTGTGTAATTACAGAGGTGCTTTCAAAACCCAACAAATAAAGACAAATATCAATACTCATGGTACATTTTAGTCAACACACAGTATTTACAAAAAGTTTTAGTGCCCTGAATATCTGTTTCAAAGCAAATTCTCAAAAACACACTGTTAAACTAGCACAAAAATGTTTTGCCAGCTCACAGCAGGTAGATCAGTCAGTCACACTATTCCTCCTTGTGAAACAGTGCTCTTTCTCTTTATCAGCTGGTACCGTAATTTTTTGCAACTATCATAAAAAAACTTTGATTTTAGTTCTCCCCAAAACTCTGCATATTTGCCAAAGGGGCTTCATCTGCACCAAGTGTAACATTTCTGTGTCCTGGAGCAGAGACCAAACATCTGTTTTGCCAAACTTTCCTCTTCCCCTACATAGTCTATCCATGCATGGCTCCAGCAAACAGTCCTTCCTGTAAAAAGGAATAGCTCCAGCTCAATGAACTTAATCACACACATCAAGTGAAGCACAGCTGCACTGCACAAGGCCTAGAGATTCCTCTAATCTGGTAATTACACTTAACCAGGTGTTTCCATTTTTCTGCTTCAAGAAATCCACAGCAATTGCACTCTGAAACTGGTAAGACAGAGTGGCTCAGCTGGCAACCCAGGGAGGAAATGTTTCAAATGTTCTCAGTCAGCACAGCCCATGGCTCCAGCACACCTTGTGTGAGAGAGCTCTGTCAGAGCATTCCAGGTTGGAGTGGAGATGGGGGCTTGGGCTCCTATGGCTTAACCCAAGAGCCATTAAACACCCTTGGATTCATCAGCTGAGCTGATTAAATACTCAGCTGTCCATCAAACTAGGAAAGCAACCATGGGCAGGAGCCCAGCACAGAATTTGGCCCCATGCAGCCCCTCTGGCACATGCCACCACCACAGTGCAGTACCTGGGAGCTCCAGCTCCTGTGACTGCATCTGTACAGCACCTGGGTTTATCAGTTTGGATCCAGACCCACCTGGGTTTATCAGTTTGGATCTAGAAGCACCTGGGTTTATCAGTTTGGATCTGCACAGCACCTGGGTTTATCAGTTTGGATCTAGAAGCACCTGGGTTTATCAGTTTGGATCTGCACAGCACCTGGGTTTATCAGTTTGGATCTGCAAGGCACCTGGGTTTATCAGTTTGGATCCAGAACCACCTGGGTTTATCAGTTTGGATCTAGAAGCACCTGGGTTTATCAGTTTGGATCTAGAACCACCTGGGTTTATCAGTTTGGATCTGCACAGCACCTGGGTTTATCAGTTTGGATCTGCACAGCACCTGGGTTTATCAGTTTGGATCTAGAAGCACCTGGGTTTATCAGTTTGGATCTGCACAGCACCTGGGTTTATCAGTTTGGACCTAGAAGCACCTGGGTTTATCAGTTTGGACCTAGAAGCACCATACCCAAACCCTCAGCAAACACAGCTGCACTGCTGTGGATCCAGCTGAGTCCCCTTTGAAAGCAAAGCACCCAGAGGTTGCCCAGGAGGCAATCCAGGCTAACAGTGTCTCCCTTGTGTGGGGCCACCCTGCTCCCCCACCACTCCCATTACAGGAGACCCCATTTTCCCTCTCCCTCTGGAGTGACTCAATTTAAGAGCCTTCAAAACTGCACAGGGTCAAGGACAACAGCATACCGTGTCTTGGGATTTGATCCAAATGCCAATAATGTGCTCAAAAAGGTTGGGCTTTGCATCTCAGACCTGCATTGTTGCTCTTGTGTGACCACATAGTTAACTCTCCTGGGTTACACTGAGGAGAGCCAGACAGTCCCCACAGGCCACTCTACCCCTGATGTGCACTCTGCCACCCCAATAACCTTCTCTTTGTGCAATCTGAACACAAGCAGCTGAGAAGTACAAACCATCAACCACATGTGCTGAACCTCCCAAATGATCCACAAATCTCCTCCCTCTGCTCCTCAGAGTTTGCCTTTACTCATAGTGTGAAGCCCATGTAGCACAAGGATACAACAGGAAACACCAACTGGGAACTTTTGGACCTAAAGGCTTTCCTTTAACACTTGTCAGTTCTCACATCCCTTGTGCAAAAATGTTTAGGATTTGTAGGTTTTTTTTTAAGAATGTCAATATTCATCTGAATAGTTATGTAGTAATGATATTTCTAGAATTCCTATTTATAAAATTGCATACAAAGAATTAGGCAATGGTGTAAAAAAAGCAAAAAATCCCTCAATAGCACTGCATGCAATTTCTGGGATTTGTAAATGGCTTATCCAGTTAGGCAGCAGGTTTTGCAGGCTCAAATTTCTCGTAACTCCTGTAACACCACAGTACATGGATTAAAATAGCAAAGATTAAATCAATTACAATAGAAAGTCACAGCTTACACACTTTCAGCTAAGATGAGCTAACTTACACTTCGAAATACGTATTGGCAGTCACAGGTATTCCACACAGGAATCTGACTTTCCTAATAACTTCCAGCCCTCTTTTTCCAAGAGAAAGGCTACACTCCACTTTTCACTTGTATTCCCTGTGTGCTTCCTCTCTGTTTATTTACTAAGAGCTTTCTGCAGACATTCAATACAATTCAGAGTCTAAGATGAAGTGTATGGCATATTGCTACAAAGGACCCAACCAGCTTATAAAACATGTTTCCAATAGGCATTGAAATTGATATTGACTCAACCCTTTAAGAAGAATCATGTCTAAGGCAGATAAGACACAGCAGTACTCAGAAGCACCCAACAGCCAGCTGAGGAGCAGGGACACAAAAATATTTGTTAGAAACAGATATTTCCTTACCATCAGGCATTAACACTTTGTAAACACTACAGCAAACATTCACTTTACAACTGATAGTGAGGGCAGGCTAAGGATTACAAGAAGGAGACAAAGCTTGTGGTTGATGAAACAGGGTACCAGGGAAAGACAGGAGGAAAGACAATGGGAGAACTCCAGAGATACTCACTCTCACTGGACATGGGAAGGTTTGAACCAAGATTTGAAGATTCAGTTTTCTGATCGCTGACTTCTGTGCTGCTCACATGACTGCCAGGACAACAAAGGCTCAGTATTAGCATTATGAACTCTTAAATTAACCCCTAGCTTCAACCTTTCTGAGCAAGGCAAACTAACTTTTCACAAAACCTAGCCCTGTGCTCTTTGCTTTTTCACTAAGAGATTCTGAGAGGGAGATCTGCAACTGGAATTAGACATCAAACTATGTGGGGTTTCAGTGGTCAGGGTTTGGTAGAGAGGGGACTGCAGGGCTGGCTTCTGTGAGAAACATCTCCTGGCATTTCCATTCCATTTCCCCGAGCTGCTGCAGCCAGGAGCTGCTGCCAGCAGTGGTGTGTGACCCTGCTGTCACAGCCTCCCCTGCCCATGGGCATTGCCTCCCTGCTTGATTTGTCCCTGAAGACCACTGTTGAAACACCCTTGAACTGGGGGTCACTTCTGTACTTAAATACTTGAAGGTTACTGGATTATTTTGGATTTGTCCTGCCTTGTTTCAGTTCCATGTCAATGTTGCTTTGTTCATGTATAGAGTAGGAAGTACAGGTAATTTCTGAATGAAACTGTTTTATCCTTGATTAATGCCTTTCAGGCTTTAGTTTTATTATTTCAAGTTCTGCAACACAGCTTTTCATGAGGTTTTGAGCCATCTGTGTGTTCTGACATTCTGAGACTGGGGTTTCTCAAGGTGAAGGAGCCAAAGGAACTGTTTATTGCTGCTGAGGGGGGACTTCCCCCCCTTGTAGCTCAGGCATGCACCAAGCATGGTGCTCTCTGCCTCCCTCCATGACCCGACTCCATTCAGCATCCCAACAAAAACCAACTGCACAGATTTGTGTTGGATGAGCAAATTAAATTCTCAGGAAGACCCTAAAGGTGCCTGAGCTGAACTACACATAGAGCAGGAGGCTGTATGAGAAATAAACCCAAATCTTGCAACACCTTCCCCCACCCATCCCTGCTTTCTAGGCTCAACTAAACTGATTTTTTCTCCCTCCTCCACCTCCTGCAGTGCAGGGGAAAGGGAGAAACAGCTCCAATAACCCTTTTAAACTAATTGTGGTGGTTTTCTTTTCATTGGTCAAACTTAAAATCATGTAGAGCTTTATCAAAACAGAACCAGATTATTTAAACAGAATATTTAATCAAGTTAGAAGTGCAACTTTATCCCTCCCCTCTCTTCTATTTTTAAATACTGGATGTCTACAATTTTAAAATAAAAGGATGTTTACACTCAAATCTTAAGCTCCCTGTGCCCTAGGGAAGCTGTGGTTGTGCTGAAGCAGGGTGACACAGAGGGAGAAGGGAGAGCCCCCCAACATGTTCAGACCTGCCCATGCTGCCCTCAGGCCCTCTCCATCCAAGAGAGGGAAAAACCCTCCCTAGGATCTGATTTCTCTGCCCTCAGATGGGCCAGAAAGAGAGATTGTGTGGTTATACCAAAATTTTTAGAATATACCACGTCCACTCCTGCAGAAATGGCATCTCCTCCTTGCTCTCATTGCCACAGCAGACACTCCAAAAAGAAACAGAGTAAATCCTAATATAGCTATTCTCATTATGAGTAGTAATAATAATAGTTAATTCCTAAATACAATACCCATCAGAAAGCATCTACTGAGGCTAAAAATAGTATCACACAACAGCTTTAAATAGGAGAGGCTACCAATTCAAGAGTTTCATTTCTCAAAGCAGTTATCCACACAGTTTCACTAAGAAGAGTAGCACAGATATTAATAAAATATCCTAAGTCTCACCAAATTAAATCCATGTTATTTCAGTCTCATTCTGTGAAAGGTGAGTGTGATGATGCCATTAAGACTCTTTGTGGCAACTTTTATAAAAGCTTTATACCATAAGGCCAGTTAATTATTTTTTATTGGGAACTTAATCAAAATTATACCAAATACAAATGCAACTATATTTTCCATAGCTCTGTAAAAAATAGATCAAGAGGCAAATTTCTAAAATGAAAGCTATATAATTGTAAAAGACCACAAAGAACTGTTGCACACTAAAATCAAATTTAAAATCCTGTACCTCAGGCTCTGTTCTCTGGATTCCTGCATCTTGGCTTTTTTCACCTGCAAAGACAAAAATGTTCAGAGCCACAACTAACACAAGCTGGAGGGTTCACAGTAGTGGTTAAATACACAACTTTGTCCTGAACTCACCAGTGTAACCATGGGCTCTTCATCTCAAAACAAGCCTTTCCCTAATTACAAAACAAGGGCTAACACTGGATCTGGTATAGCAGAACTGTCATGTTAGTTACATTACTAATAGGTGCTGAGACATACAGCCACAAAAAAGGCTGGTAAGGACAATTTTGTGGAAATTGAATAAAACAATCATAAATTTTAAGAAAACCTTATTCTGCACAGATTCAGCACTGCAGCCACTAACTTTGCTCTTTTCCCCCGATATTTTACTATTGCCTGAACACAGGAACATGAATGCTTTTTCTGTAATGAATTAGGAGTTTTGACTCCTGACTAAAACCAATACAGCACTTTTTCTCATTTTGTAGCTGCCAGCTGGATCCTGTTCCTGTACAGGTATTACACCACAGACAGCACTGGCTTGAACACAAATTTGGTTTCTGCAGGCTACAAACATTACTGTGAAACTCTCTGTGGGATGCCAGGGTGAGTTTCTCCTGCAAGAACGTGCCATTATTACCTCACTCATTGATTATGATCCATCTAGTCTCATATTCTGTCACAGAATGACTGACTGGTATCATGTACTTAAAAAAGAAATTACCAAGAAAATGCTTAGCTGAATATTACAGCAGAATCTGCTTAAAGGACACGCCACTGAAAATCAGCTGTACCCTATCTCTCATGCCCTAAAGAATAAAGAGAGTTTTCATTACATAAGGATGTATTTAGAGAGATTTCCTTTTTTAGTACAGGCAATTCATTTTTAAACTCCTCAAATAGGTGGAATACAAACTATATGGTTTTCCTGCTTAGTTTCATATTTTGTGGATATTACTCAGGCCCATCATCTGCAGGTTCTGGCAAGCCAGGTTCTGAATAATTTTACATTTCCATTTTATTTGACTTTATTCCTAAGTCATAAAGTTGCATAAATGACATTGCAATGTATTTTCTAACTAGTTTAACTGAAGAATATTAAATTCTCACATTAAAAAGGCATCAAAATCTCTTCAATTACAACACAGCCAAAGTGCCCTCAAGCACATTATTCTGTTTCTGTGTGCATTTGACAACGTCTCCAAGATTACAAGCATCACTCCCATTGTAACTTGGCAATTTCTTGTTGAGTTTGTACCAGGTTTATTTTGGGAACAGGACATTAATACAAACATTTCTGCTTAATTCTTAATTCTTAATTTCTGCTTAATTATGTTTTAGATACACAATTTAATTCATCTCATCCTGTATTGATAATTCTCTACCCAACACTTCCATGCATTGTTAATATCAGTTATTGATAATGCCAACAATATTGCAAATACTTCACATACATGTAGCAACTTTAACCTTCAGACATGTTTCCCTACCCCAACATCCTGTTACATCAGTCATTTAAAAATGCCTTCCACTTGTGGAAACTATGAATCACAGGATCTTTTCAAGATCTCAAGCATAAGAAGAATTAAAGACTATACACTCTGTAATAACCAGCATGCTGAATTTGTCCCTAAAAGAGTGAATTTTATTTTCTCTACAACAGGCTTGAAAAAAGTCTGGTCTTCTGAGCATAACAAGTAATCATTTTGCATAGAAACATCACAGAGTTCAAGTACATATAACTATTCCTTTCTTACTACTGCCCGTACAATTATAGTAAATTAAATGTACAGCACATTTTACGAACAACAAAATGCTTTTCATCCTCTGGATAAATATACTAAGTATGAGCCTTCTTTTCCAATACTAGTTAAAATAACTGTGTACCAAAATTGTGAGATCACTAATTTGTTTTATATTTTCATTTTCAGCCTTTTTAAAATGTACTTACTGGTTGCTCGGGTAAGTCTTGTGGCTCTTCCATGGGTATTACTATTTTAATGCTTAAATGATTCAAATGGTGTGGTCCTCAGCAGTCTTCAAGCCCTGTCAAGAAAAGGTGTTCATGGCTTTATGTACTTTTTGGGGGCTTATCATGTAGGCTATCAGAGAATATTAATTGTTATATACTCCTCCCACAAAACTCGTGTGGCCATCTCCCAAATAAAATACAAAATTCATATATGGAAAGATTTCATAAACAAGGGATTTAGCTTTAAGCTTTTAAGATACAGATTTTTCATGCACATGGTACATTTCTACATCATTTACTTGGACCACGACGACTGCAGAAGCTAACACACTAATCAGACACGTGCACCACAATTTTAGAGACACTTTAAATGATCAAGTCTGACCTACTAGGTCAGTAAACAGCATGATTCAATCTAACCTGTTTTAATTTAGAACATTTATATAACAATCAAAAAAAATCAGGACAAGACTGTACACCTAAATGCATTTACACACAGTGCTGTTCCCCACCAAATTCACAAAGCAAGTTCATTATTTCAGCTGCATCTTTCAAAAAGAGAAGTTTGATGAGATTTTATAAAATAATTTTTATTTTGGAAGCATTTAGCAGAGAGATCTTATATACAACATAAAAAAGCTGCTGCTTCCCAGGGGCTTCAAATAATGAAAAAGAAATTTTGCATAATATTTTCACAACCTGATTAACTTTTGCAATTTGCTGGGCAAAAGATAAAGACCTGTGCCCTCCTGGCTTCCCCCTCTGCCCACCTGATGTGCATGAGCAGTATGATCTGTGGTTTTTTCTTTCTCCATCTCATTTTGGAGCCACTTTTATTAAAACCATCCCCAACATCTTCAGAGCAGCTTTTCCTGAGCTGCCTCCTGTGCCACCCCAGCACGCCTGCTCTGCCACGTGCCCACAGAGCACAACTGCAGGGCACTGCAGAAATCAGAATAAACACTGAAAAACACTTAATGGGTTGGAGAAATTAAATCCAGCCACTTTCTGTCCTGATGTACAACCTATTCCAGCCTCCACAGCCACAAAAGCCCAGCTCTAAGTGTCTGTAGAAATGTAAAAGGGCTGTTTTACACACCTCTCCTTCCTCTAGGACCTCCTGCTCACCCACCCTGTCTGGAGCATTTAGGCACCTTCAAACCATGGGATTATCCCCACACAAAGTTGACTGAACTAGTTTCTGGTGTCCTGAAAACCATGTCTGTCCCCTCCCTGGCTCCTGCCAGACCTACTTACCCTGCCAGCACGTGCAGCCTGCCCACAGCCCAGTTCCACGTGCCAGCCACAGGGATGCTATGCAGCCTGGAATAATTTCATATTAACCACGGAAACACAAAAGGTTTCTCTCTCATTTGAGGACAGGTCTTACATGCCAGGGTGTATTGTATGTGCCAGGATAAAATTTCACTGAGGGTTTGAGGATTTTGCAAGGCTGCCACCCCTAATCAAAGCTACTTACCATTATTGCTTGAACTCTAAGTCAACTGAATTCACAATTAGTCCTTTCCATAATTCAGGTTCTTTGGAAATGACCCTATTCACAACATACAATTATACAATATAAAGCACTACTGTCACCTTTGCAGTTTTTCCTCCACCAGTTTCAATCGGTTTTATTTTAAATATAAATCTTATTTATTTTTTGTAGAAATAAAAGAAAAATTGGGACTGAAGAGAAACTCTGCTACTCAGAAATTATAAAAAGGAGTACAAAATACAATGGCCAAGAGCAAGAAGATTTGAATTCATACCAAGAAGTCCTGTCCCTCGCCCTTTACTTATTTAACATTGTTTTGTTGTGTAATTTCATAGAAGAATCCAAAACTAAACTCTTCAGTATGAAAAAATATTTCACATTCCAGTGATCCATACAGCAGTAACTTCCCATGCCATGCTTTGCTTAAAAGCTGTGAGAAGTTCTTTAATTTTGGTTTTGAGAAGGATTTAAGTAATTACAAAGACAAAAAAGATTCTCAGAGTCCCACTGGAATGTGTTACACGCGTGAAGAAAACACTCTTTCTAAAGAAGCTGGGCATCTTGTAGCACCTGGAAGCAGATGATTGACCCAAAGCAGAGGAACAGAAAGTGCCTGCCTTAATGGCAGGCAGAACTTGACCTCTGGTGGCTCCTGCCTTCTCCCAGGGAAGTGAGAATTCCAAGTGAGAACTTGGCCCAGGGTGGCTTTGTGCCCCCCTGTACGTGCAGAAACAGCAGCACGGGCAGAGGACACCTCAGCCCCGAGGTGTGCTGTGCTTCCACAGAGCAGCAGTGTGTGTCTGGCTGACATGGAGGCACTGAACCCCACAGCTGGGAGCAAGGGCTGAGGGCATCCCCCCAGCCAGGGCCAGCAGCAGCTTGCAGTGGTGTGGGAGAAGGGAGAGCTCCTGCCCCTCCTGACCTCCTGCACCCCACTCCTGCCTGCCTGCCACCCCCTCCTCCATGGCCACCAGGGGCTTGTGCAGTTGAACAGCAGTGTGGATGTAGGATCTGCCAAGGGAAAAGAAGAAGAAAGAAAAGAAAAGCCAGAGACACCCAAGCACAGACCCATGCACAGTCTTTCTGCTAAGCTGATGTCAGAAAGATCAGCTCTGGCCCCGCACAGCCCTGTTCCAGGGGAGCCAGCAGGATGAGGGTCAGGAAAAACACACAAGCAGAGCAGCAGGATGTCCCTTTTCAGCCACAGCCATGGTAAATAAACCTTATCATCTACTTGATGTTTCACTTTGATGAAGCAGAGACATGACAGTGATAAATATACAACAGCCTTTTCACCTGTATCACCCACCCAGCCACCAGGTTCTCCTGCAGAGCAGGCACACATCTTCTTGTGGCTGGGCACAGAAAGTCCTTGGATCGTGGCAGGAACCTCTCCCTGCCTCTCTCCTCCTGCACTGAGAGGCTGAGTGAAGCTGCTGCCAGCTCCAAGGCTGAAGGCACCAGGAGGATCCAGGGAGCAGCTGCTCATATCCCTAACAGCCCTCTCCACCACAGCTAATCCCCAGCTGCCCTCCAGCCAGCCCCAGCCCTTGGTGGCTACATGTCCCAGGGCCCTGAGCCCCTCCAGGGGCTGTTGGACACCTCCTCACCCAGCATGAGAGGTCTGAACCACCCAAAAACCAATAAAAACAAACCCAGCATCTTGCACTTGCACACTCTGAGCTGCCCCAGAGAAGCACACTGAGCCAGCAGCTTGCCAGCCACAAAGATGATTTTTAAAAACTGAAAATACACAATGCTGATTTTTTGTTGGGTTTTTTTGGGAGATTTTTTTGTTTTGTTTTGGTCGTTTTGGGGTTTTTTTGCACATCAAATCTCAAAATCAGATTTTAACCTGTATAAAACTCAAGTTAACTGCACTTCAGGTAAGCTTATCACACATGATTATGGAACATTTTTAAACCCTAAGTGAACACAACAGCAGAGGTATCAAAGATTTAGGTGGTGAGAATGCTTCTGTGGACCACTGGATTTGTGAATGAGAAAAACAATACAAAATGGAAGCAAGTGTGCAAGAAGCCATTAAATGAGCTGCTGCAATGAAAGAAACATTCAGAAAAATGAGTCCATTGTTCTGCTTCTGGAAAACAGCAAAGTACCCCACTTTTTTCCTTTATGGGATGATTTTTGTTAATTACCCGATGAAAACTATTCTGCAACGTGTGAATTAAACACCAGGTTTTATTTGACCTAGACTTGTTTTGAAGAACCATCCAATTTAATTCCAACTTGCATGGAACACCAGCAATACAAAATATTAAGAATTGGGTTTGCGTGTCATTTGATTTTGTTTGCTCAATTTAAGGAGCCACGTTATCTAAACTTCAAGCCAGAAGGCATCAGAGCAGAGGAATGGGCTACAGAATCACTCTCAGCAGCTGCCTTCTGCTCTCCACAACATCTTGATGCCAATAATTCACCATCAAAAGCCCTGGCAAGTGATCTCCAGTTTCTTGCACTAAACCATGTTTTAAAAATCCTAAAATGCAAAGTCCAGCTTGGTCAGACTTTCTCAAACTAGATACTCTGGATAGAATTTCTGAAAGCTGCCTGCTATGAGCAGCACCTGGATAGACTGCTATTTACTTTCAGCTTGTGCTTTTCAAGCCCATCTGCCTTGGCTCTGAATATAAAGTTTCATGCAAGAAACAGTTCCGCCAAGCTGCAAATAATTAAAGTCAGGATACTGTGATAAAACCAACATGCAATAATTATACTGATTAGAAAAAAAAAGCTAATTGACTATGGTTTTATATTACTTTTTAAAAGTCACTATTTCCCTAAGAACAAAGCTTTGATTGGGGTAATGAAATTACATCTATTAAACAGAGTTGGAATAAAATCATAGGATCATTTATTTTGGAAAAGACCTCCAAGATCATTAGGTGTAACCCATACCCAGCACTGCCAAGACCACCACTAACCCATGTCCCCAAGTGCCTTGTCTTTTAAACCCCTCGAGGAATGGTGACTCCACCTCTGCCCTGGGCAGCCTGTGCCAGGGCTGAACTGCCCTTTCAGGGAAGAAATTTCCCCTAATATCCAATCTAAACCTTCCCTGGCACAGCTTGAGGCCGTTTTCTCTTGTCCTGCCCCTTGTCCCCTGGGTGCAGGGTCTGACTCCACCAGGCTCCATGCTCCTGCCAGGGAGTTGCAGAGAGCAAGATCCTCCCAAACCTCCTTTTCTCCAGGCTGAGCCACACCAGCTTCTCCTCATCAGACTTGTGCTTCAGCCCCTTCCCCAGCTCTGTTCCCTTCTCTGGACACACTCCCACCCTTCAGTATCTGTATTGTAGTGAGGGGCCCAAAACTGAACCCAAAAGAGGGGGACAAACACTTCTCTATTCCTGCTTGACACACCATTTCTCACAGGCCAGGATGCCCTTGGCATTTTTGGCCACCTGCACACATTCTGGTTCACATTCAGCAGCTGTCAACCAGCACCCCCAGGTCCTTTCCTGATGGGCCCCCTTCCAGCGTGGAGAGCTCCATGGCATTGTTGTGCTTAGGATGCATTCCATTCCAGAAGATTCATAAAGATATTAAGCAGGACTGGTCCCAGTACTGAACCCTGGGGAACTCCACCAGTACCCAGCCCCACAGGGATGTAATTCCATTCCCCTTCACACTCTGGGCCCAGCCATCCAGGCAGTTTTAAACCCAGCAAAGAGTACAACTGCCCAAGCCCTGAGCAGCCAGTTTCTCCAGGAGAAATGGTGTCAAAGGGTGTACTAAGGTTCAGGTAGACACATCCACAGCCCTTTCCTTATCCACAATGCAAGTCACCTTGTTACAGAAGATCAGGTTGGTCAGGCAGGATCTGCCTCTCCTAAACACATGCTGGCTGGGACTGACCCCTGGTTGTCCTGTATGTGCCATATGATGGCATGGAAGATGGCCTGTTCTACAGCCTGCCACTCCACTGAGGTCAGGCTGTAGTCCCCAGGTTCATTTTCTGACCCTCCTTCTAGATGGACATTACATTTGCAAGCCTCCAGTCAAGTGGGACCTTCCTGGTTAGCCAGGAAGGCTGGGAAATGATGGAAAGTGGCTCAGTGAGCACATCTACTCCTTCAGTGCCCTTGACTGGATCCTCTCTGGCCCCAGAGACTTGTCTAAGTGGTGTAGTATGTATTTATAGAAACAATTTTTTATTGTTTTTTACAGCAATGGCTGTAATGTTTTGCACAAGTTTTTTGTACAAGTCACCTAAGCAGTTCCTTTCACTCCTTAGTCATTCAAGGATCCTCACCTTACAATGAACAGCAACAAAAATACATTAATTAGGCAGCTGAATAGTACAGTCTTCCCATATTTTCTGGTGGGGTATCTCATGACAATGTGCCCCATGCTGTTGCATTACACACACACAGGATCAGAGCATGCAGCCAAAGCAATCCAAGACATCACCCAACTGGAGCAGAGCTTTTCCTCACAATGTTTGCACTCTGTGCCACTCACCACATGACAAACAGCTTCTGACAGAGAGGAGCAGAACTTGGCACAGTGCAGCATAGCAGATCTACCCCCTTTTCTTCTTTTAGATTTAATTAAAATACCCAAATAAAAACAAAAGTAGACAAGACACATATTAATGTTATTATGCACTGCACAACTGTTGAGTACTTTTTATTCTGAAGGTTTGACTTAAAATTTTCATCTTCAGGCAAATTATGCTCTCAGTCATCCCCAGCACTGGCAATGGCTTGTGCTCCTCCACATTAGGGTGTAAGCAGGCACATGGACATATTTTATTCTTCCCTGTATCTCAGCATTCCTATATCCAACCATGATAGTATTTCACCTGCCAAGCTGATGAAATATTTCCAACTGATTATTCAACACAGGCAGATCAGTGTTCTGACTATACCAAGGCAGCACATCCAGCCTGCTGCCCACTCCTACAGGATCTCTCCTGGGGATTTGGCAAAAACAGGAATTCTTTAAAGTTTTGAAGAATCTCCCATTTTGCTTTGAAACAGCTTGATTAAAGATCCCAGGAAATGACAGCATCAGGCTGGTTCCTGGGTTATAGAATAAAACAGCCCCTTAAGGAACCGTAAAGAATTG
The DNA here is from genome assembly GCA_013399835.1 of Leptocoma aspasia. Classification (NCBI taxonomy): domain Eukaryota; kingdom Metazoa; phylum Chordata; class Aves; order Passeriformes; family Nectariniidae; genus Leptocoma; species Leptocoma aspasia. The sequence continues at coordinate 174,094 of VXAX01003879.1, forward strand.
AGTAATTTTGTGTACTAAGCTTCATTTTTTTCTTCCTTCAGGCAAAACCAAGGTCATGGAAATTCTCCTTGAATTGTAACATCACAGTGATGCAAACAAAATGAGTGAGTAAACTGGTGTGTAAAATGTTCAAACTGGTGAAAATCAAAAAATGTTAAAGATACTGAAAAGAAAAGGACTCCCTGTAGTAAAGTAACCCTGCACAGAGACAGGAGTGAGCAGGAGGGGCTCAGTGAGCTTTCCTCCTCCACCATGGAATGAAATACCTCACACAAATCACTTCCCTCAAGCAGAGCTGGCAGTAGCACAGTGCATGCCCTCCTTCCCACGGCGTGCAGGAGCTCATTTGTCAAATTCAGGCTGCACAGTCCATGTCTGTGACTGTCACCCCACAGCTTCCCAGCCAATGGGAATAGGTACCTTACTCCAATGTTTGAAAATCAGCTGAAGGAAGGAAGAGGAAGAAGAAAAAAGAGGTGGGATTTCTAACTTCACACTGTTGTGCCAACCCTTCTGCCCCAAGTCCTACTTTCTAATATTATTGACTCCTCAAACAGCCTTCCTTTCCAAAACAAGTCTTGAAAATGCCCTCTAAAATCCATCTTCAAGACACCATCCTTCAGGCTTTCTCTCATTAAATCCATCTCCTTTGTAAGCAGTTTTCTCCTAGTTTCCTTCTTCAGAAGCAGAGCTGAAAAAGGACTCAAGTTAATGAATGGAAGCTGGGCTACACACCAGCCTGCTGATTCCCTGTCTCAAACAATCCAGCAGAGCTCATGGCAAACACTGATACTCCACATTTCTCACCTTCCATACACACCCACATGCTCCTAAGTACAACACACACAGGTATCTGCAAAATACTGTGACAACCAGAAGAATAAACCTTAGAGCAGGAAATCATCCAGCAGCACTCATTGCCTTCTCCATGCTCCTTCTTCCCTTCTTTATCAACCAGGAAATTTCAGAATCAAACACTGTAAAAGTTACAAGGAAGGCATTTTGTATGTCCTATTTCTGAAGGTATGGATGGTCATGACAAGCCTCCAAATGCTGTCCTGTAGGACTGAAAAATCATGGTTTGATTAAAATTTCATAACCTTAAAATGGAAAGAAATTGTGCTGTGAGAAATAAAATAAGAAATAAACACAGTGAGAAAATGACTGAAATCAAACATGGAAATACAAATCGAATTTTCTCCTAAGCAGTGTCTGTTCCACTGACAGGAAGTTCCCCATGATTTTTAGATCCTTGAAGGGCTATCAGTGTTCTCACTGTCTGCAGCTCACTCTGCTTGACCAATGACACATGCTTGTTTTGCCAGTTCTTATGCAATGCTTTTTCAATTCCATTTTGAAACACAGCAGGGAAATTTTTAATGGGGAAAAGAACTGTTGTCACAAAAGGAAGATTTGGAAAGAACAACTTCATCCTCAGGAAAAACAACTCCCACTGAGCCCAGAAATCACACGGCAACTCCTGCTAGACAGAGCCAACATGCATCACTCACAGGGCACAAGAACACAGAACTGCTGCTACCTTTCAGTGACAAAACCAAAGCACAGTGATTTAGAGAACCATCAGCCAAGCAGAAGAATTGATTCCCTCCTCTCTTCCTGAGGATATAGCTTGCAGTGAGACCGGACAGATTTTCCCCTGAAGACCACACAGAGTGTGGTACCTGAATTCTCACAGCCCATATGTGCTTCTGGAAATGAACAGGTCACAAACTTCTAGAACTGCAGCCCTAGACAGGAAAAAAAAATTGCTGTTTGACTTCCATGGTTTTAAAAACAAACTTCCCAACAGCAGGACACACTGCCTTTAATTCCTAAAAGCCACTTCAGACATATCCTAACAGATTAGGACATTTCCTGAACAAAAGACTGAACATTTTAAACTTCTCTCAGTCAGACAGCAAATCTGCATCACATTAACCACAAAAAGGAATTATTGACATTATGCAGTTCTAAATTTTATTTTCAATAAAACATTTGACTCATACCTATCAAAAAGTCACATAGCTAGCACCAGAGGCTACTTCAAAATGCACCTATACTGCTATTAGAGAAACTCTTTCAGTAGTCAGCTGTACTCAGTTCAAGGTCCCAGATGAAGTGAAGATGACAAGTAACAAACAGCCAGCTTACAGTTTGTTCAGAAGGCAGATCTGACCTCTATACTACTATGGGGACCCTGAAGAGGCAATGTCTGATCACCAAGGACAGCTTCCCCAAGCACAAGAGCCCAAGAGGCAAGAAAATGAGCAAATGCAGGGGGAGGACAGTTTGGCTGGACAGACAACTTCTGACTAAGCTCAAAAACTAAGAATCTGGGAGGTCAAGCAAAGACCAAGTATCTGTGAGGATTTCACCAAAGCTGCTGAAGTAACTTCCAGGACAAAATGAACAAGATCATGAAGGTATCTTCATTATTTTCTATTATTTCTAGTCTGTATATCATAGGTATATTTTCTTCAGACCTTGGCACTGAGAATCAATCCCTAAGTGGATAACAAACAAATCCCAGTAAAACCAGTGCTGTATGTCCTGGAGTGCCTGATGACCACAGAAAATCTCAAGTGCAAGATGAATGGAGGCAGATAAATGACCTGGTCATTGCTTTACTAACAGATCTGTAATTAGTTGACCTGTGGCCAGTGATAAGACTGTGCACTTCCATTTCAGCTGACACCAGCTGAGAGGTGTCACATTATGCAATTGTAATCAAAGCAATGATGCAAAAAATCAAAAATCAAATGCACATTATGCAGTGGTAATCAAAGCATGTTTAACCCCATACTTTGTTAAGTTACAACCAGTTTTATTTGGCAGCTGGGACAGGTGAGGAGCAGAGCAGAACCCACTTCCACAGCTCTTGGGGCCTGGCAGCTCTGGCACCTGTGACCAGGGCCTGCTCCCAGGGCAAGAGTGAGAACAGGACTGGAGTTTGGGCAGAACTAGAGGCTGACACACACCTTGGGGCTGAATGACAGCCCAGGGAATTTGTGTCTCCTTGCTTACCACATGTACCAGGTAACCTTTGAGAAAGAATAGCCCACAGCAGTTTCTGCTGCCTTTTAGCTCTAAAATCTGTCAGTATCAAGACCTTACCCAAAGGGCTGTCATCTCTGACTTAAGCCTAGTCTGGCAAAAACTAGCCCACTTTTTACTTCCCTCACTGGAAAAAGAAGCTGCATGACATAACACTGGACTCTGCCAGTAGTTCAGTGAAAACTAAACTTTCAGTAAAGAGCTGGTATATTTGGGTTTTTTACAACTGCAGCCACAAAAAAATTAATTTCATTCATTAGAGAAAGATTACTACTTGGTGCTGGTTTTTATTCAGCATAAAGTTAAGTTCTTTAGGTGCTGGACAGCTATCATATAGACTAGTAATTCACAGAATTACTGTAATTACTTTTGCTATCTTGTAAAATGCCACCTACAGCAATACCATTGACTCATGGGGACTTCCTGGCTTTCCTCAGGTCAGGCAAGAATGAGTATTTTGTAACTTCTTTTATTTTTTAAACCAGAAGAATTAATTTCTGCTCATATCCAGAAACATCAACATAGCAGGACACTTGGCATGTGAGTTAACTACTGGATAGAAGGGGAAAAAAAGTAGACTAAGAATTAAAACTCATGTGTCTTTGTAGTTCTTCAGAATACAAGCCAAGCTAATGAAGAATAGAAGTGCTCCTGTTAACTCTGAATCACATCTTCTAGAAAGGCCAGCTCCCCTTCCTATACCCCAGAAGTTCTGGATGGACAGGAAATGAGGATTTAAAGTACACAGAATAATCGAGGCAACAGCTTCTGAAATTTCAAGAGCTATTATAAAGGTAGGGAACAAAGCACCAGATATATCCTGCAAACAGGACCAGACTTACATGTGAAATTTCCAAGTCCTGAGCAAACAGCATTGTTTTCTGTGACAGTATTTTCCTCAACAGGTAGATAAGAACAACTATGCCTTCACCAAAAGAGCAGCATGAGGAAATCTGAAGTACAGAAAACCAGTATCACTGTTTTTCTACCCAAAACACCTCAATGTGGTTTTGAAAACAGCTGCTACGTTCTTTTCTGTTCCAAATAATTAATAATCACCTTGTCCTAAATATTAATTTTTCTACCCTGATCGTCTTAAGTCAGTAATATTTAAGGAAAAATTTCTTAAGCTGTCTCAAAGAGAATAGGACAAAAAAAGTGTAACAGAAAAGACACTGGTATGAGACTGACTTGTAAAATCCCAGAAATGGAATTACACAAAATAGTGCAATTCTGTATAGAAATAGGAACCATCACCCAAGGTTTAAAGCTGCCACATGCTTTATGTGATGCTCCAGCTGGTGACTCTCAGAGAAACAGCACTGTCAGTATTCAAACACAACCAACAAACATTTCAAGACTAAGCAGGAAGCTCCTGGGATGTGAGAATAGTGTTCTGGTCAAGTCTGAACTCAGGGGAGACCCATCTGCTGCAGAACTGAACTGCTCCATCACCTCTGAAATGAGGCTAGACATACCCTTAACCCCAAATAAAAGTCAACTTAAGAGATGGAAAGAGTCCCCACCACAATATTGTATTATTTTTTCTAAATACAAAGCTTATTTTCCTGTTAGCTTGTTCAGTTATAGGACTGATGGGTGACAACCTGGGAAAGACAGGGCAGTGATTGGTGTGAATCACAATGACACCATACCCTGACAAGGCTGCTGTGCCCTGCTGTGTCACAGCACTCTCCTAAACATCATGTTGGGTAAGGCATCAGGAGGAGATCCCAGCCCTTGCAACATCACCTTCACTGAGGCTCTGGAGGCAGCTGCAAGAAGAAAGAAAGGATTTGAAGTTACTCCCTCGGGTACTGGAGTGCCTCCAGTCATGACATCTGCACAAATTATCCCAGAATCACAGCCAGAGAGGGGCCACCAGAGAATACTGCTAAAGAGGTGCTGGTCTGCAGCCCTTTAACCAACTAAAGGAAAAAATTCTGGACAAATTAGGATGAAACAAAGAAAATAAATTAAGGGTAAAACAAAGCAAGAAAAAGCTGGAAGGGACCTTCCTCAGTGTATAACCAACCAGTGAGTGACACTGTTCATGGTATAGGGGCAAAAATCACTCCCAAGTTCCTGTAAGAAGATATTGTCTGGAGATGGGTGGGCTGTAGACACTGCTTGGTGCAAGAACATATATAAAACACCAGTTGTTAAGTCCTGACACAATTCCATCTCAGGCTCAAAGGTTTCCACACCTCTCCATTCTGGCAGCTCCTTTTCCAATCACAGGGTTTTGCAGACCCAGTAGAAGTTTTATCAAACACCTGTTTTCTAAGAGCAGATTTCAGGGAAAAAGAGCAGAGACTTGCCAAAGGGGGAAAAAAACAACCCTACTTCTGCTAACTGAGAATACAGGCATGGAGCTACTCACATCCCAATGACATATTATCTGCTTTATGCCTTGAGTACCTTGTGTATAGCATGGCTTGCACACAGGTACACACTACTTGCCTGACTTCAATTAAAGTATTTCAGTATATTCTATCTAGTTTTATGTTTAGCCATCTATAACCACCTTTTGGTACACAGAAGTTAGGAAATGGTACCTTAATCTACTGTAGAGGGGCTCCAACTCATTCATACAACACATGGAAACCCATTTATAGTGTCCCCTGACATATCCAACTCAAAATTCATTCAACATCTGGATATTCCCAGGGCAAAGTTTTGAGAAGTTACAAATACTTCCAAAGTCACCAATTACTTGGGAATTCCCACAGCTATTGCATACATCCATGACAGCTTTTCACACAAACTATTTGAAAAGCAACAGTTTTTCAGTCAGACGTCCTGCACAACCCAAAAATGCACAGTTCCTCAGGTGCCATAACTGCTGCTGTGGCTGAGGGGGAGACAAAAGTTGCAGGCAAACACTGCAGGAATTGCAGCAGCTTGGAAACTGCAGGACCTCATGCTCAGCAATGTTCCAAACAGAGCAGGAAGAATGTAGCAGCAGATCACTGCTTGTGTGGCAAAAGCTGGATGGCAGAACTCCACAAGTAAGAGGGATCACACCATGAGGTGACAAGGAAAATCCCTCAAACACAGTAGGTTCAGCCCAACAAGACTGTAGGTTTGCAGGATGAAAAAGCTGCTATGTTCACCCATTTTTAAAAGTCACTTATTATGAAACCACTGACTTGAGGCACATGAACTGTGATTCTCAACTAAACATACCTTATTCAGCTTCTGGAGATTAAGATAATTGACAACAGACAAAACTGAAGGAAACCAAACAAGTGGCAGATAAGACTTTTATGATTATCATTATCTTAATCAGTATGTTGGCTGGTTGGAGGTTACTGCAGTACAGATTGAATGTATGACAGAAGCAGAGACAGCTCCATTCTGAGAGCAAACTCCACCACGACTCTTTGTTTGATGCTCCATCAGAATGGCTACAGCTATGTTCCATCAAGGACTAGCTCCACTCTGCAAACCATTCAGCCACACCATGCAGCACAGCAACCAAGCTCACAACGCATTCTGTGCTGGAGCTGGCTGTACATAAACCCCAACAACTCCGCACAGCATTCCCAGGAACATCCAGCAGAGCCGATCTGGATCCAAGCTCGCTTGTGAGGCCCAAGCCCAGCCCGAACATCCTAGTAGACTGCACAAGCTCCAGCACAAGCAGCTGAACCCACCCAAGAGCGATGCAGGTGTGCTGCACTGTGCCCTGCGCCCGGCCCCGGGAGCCGCGGTCCCTCCCGCGGCCACCTACCGAGCCCTGGGCATGCCGCGGGGCCGGCTCTGGATCCCGGCTCTGGATCCCGGCTCCCTCCGGCCGCTCCTCGCTGCCTGGGCGAGCCCGGGGAGCCGGGCAGTGCTCCCCTGCCTTTCTCCCAGCTCTCCCGCGCACCAGCAGCGGCGAAGTAGCCGGGACAGCCGGGCACAGCCGGCCGGGCTCGGGGCAGGGTCCGGCGCCCCTGGGGCCCGCGCTCCGGCGGAGGCAGCGGCACACGCTGAGCACAAGCGTCGGCCTCGCCGCCCGCGGCCTCGCAGCCCCGGCCCGCCCGTCCCAGCCCGAGCCTGTGAACAGCACCGGGGGCTGCGGGGGTGCTCCGTGCGCTGGGCCCGAGCAGGTTCTTACCGAGAGGCGGCTCCGGAGCCGGGCCCGGG
>VXAX01003880.1:9600-42074 GCA_013399835.1 Leptocoma aspasia
GCTAAACGTGCCCCCTAACCCCCCTGACCCCCAAACCCTGACTCCTCTGAGCCCCAAACCCTGCCCCCAGAGCTGTCCCCGAGCTGGCCCTGCTCACCCATCCTCCCTGCTGGGCGATCCAGCGGGCGATGCGGTTCTGCAGCATGAAGTCCGCGAGGTAGCGGGCGATGCGGCGCAGGAAGCCGCTGACGCCGTGCTGCCACACGTGCATGGCCATGCGGTAGCCAAAGGCCAGCAGGGCGATCACCCGGCCCCAGTTGATGCCACTCTCGAACAGGCTGCAACAAATAATGAATCTAAGTGGCCAGGCCTGCGTTTTGGCCACAATAACCCCTGCAGGGATCTAGGCTGGGGTCGGTGTGCCCAGGCACAAAGGGATCTGGGGGTACTGGTTCACAGCCAGCTCTGTGCCCTGGTGGCCAAAAAGGCCAATGGCTCCTGGCCTGGATCAGCAATAGTGTGGCCAGCAGGAGCAGGGAGGTCATTCTGCCCCTGTACCTGGCAGAGGTGAGGCCACACCTGAGTGCTGTGCCCAGTTCTGGCCCCTCAGTTTGGGAAGGACGTTGAGATCCTTGAGCACATCCAGAGGGGGCAACGAGGCTGGTGAGGGGCTGGGAACACAAACCCTGTGAGGAACCACTGAGGGAGCTGGGGGTGTTTATCCTGGAGAAAAGGAGACTCAGGGGTGACCTCATCACTCTCTACAATCCCTGAAAGGTGCCTGTGCTCAGCTGGGGCTGGGCTGTGTCTTCAGGAACTGACAGAACCACAGGACACAGCCTCGAGCTGCACCAAGGGAAATACAGGTTGGATATTAGGAAAAAGTTTTTCACAGAAAGAGTGATAAAGTTCTGGAATGTTCTGCCCAAGGAGGTGCTGGAGTCACCATCCCTGGGTGTGTTTAACCAAAGCCTGGATGTGGCACTGGGTGCCAGGGTTTGGGTGAGGTGTTAGGGCTGGGTTGGACTCGATGATCTTGAAGGTCTCTTCCAACCTGGTGATTGAATTCTGTGAATTCTGTGAAAGCCCAGGTGATCCCTGAATCCCTGCCCGGAGCTCCCAGCTCAGCGTCCTGAGCTGCCCAGGCTGAGGGAGTTCGAGCAGTGGGGTCAAAATTGAGGAAGTGGCCTCAAATTGTACCAGGGAAAGTTTAGGTTGGGTATTATGGAAAATTTTTCCTCTGGAAGGGTTGTCCAGCCCTGGAACAGCTGTCCCGGCTGGGGGTTCTCAAGCAGTGGGGTCAGGACTGAAGAAATAGCTCCAAGTTACACCAGGGAATGTTTAGTTTGGATATTTGGGAAAAGTTTTCACTGGCAAGGGTTGTCCAACCCTGGGAATCTTGAGCAGTGGGGTCAGGACAAGAGGAAACAACCCCAGGTTGCACCAGGAGACGGTGAGGCTGGATATTATGGAAAATCTTTTCACTGGAAGGGCTCTCCAGCCCTGCCACAGCTGCCAAAACACCCTCCCTGGACAGATGGAAAAGCCACACGACCGTGGGCCTTGGGGACAGGGTTTAGTGGTGGCCTTGGCAGTGCTGGGGAAGGGCTGGACTCTGAGAGGGCTCTCCCAGCCCAAACAATTCTGTGGCTGAACGCTGGAGATGCTGCACTGGCCCTCAAGGCTCATCCCAGCCACACAGACACGGAGATTTTGTGGCTCCAAAATGCTCCTTGGTGCTCCTGCTCCAGGGTTTGGCACTGATTATTTACACCAGGTTTGGAAGGTGCTTTTCCTGGCTTCCAGCAATGAAAAGGGGAATAAAAAAATAATAAAAAGAGGAATCTGAGGGCCTGTGGTTCAATCTGCTGCCCTGCCTGCACTGGGCCTTGGAGAGGGAATTAGAGCCTGAGAAGGGACACAGAGAGCAGGTGGCATGATGACAGGGACAAGGCTAAATTCACCTGTGTGTGACAGGGACAGGGGTTAATTCACCTGAGTGTGACAAGGGGGGGAAGGATGGGGTTAATTTAATTCACCTGAGTGTGACAAGGGTTAATTTACCTGAGTGTGACCAGGACAGGGACGGGGGTTAATTTATTTTACCTGAGTGTGACAAGGACAGGGACAGGGCTTAATTTACCCGAGTGTGACCAGGAGTGGGACAGGGGTTAATTTAATTTACCTGAATTTGACAAGGTTTAATTTACCTGAGTGTGACAAGGGGAGGGATGTGGTTAATTAATTTTACCTGAGTGTGACAGGGACAGGGGTTAATATAATTCATCTAAGTGTGACAGGGACAGGGGTTAATTTATTTTACCTGAGTGTGACAGGGACAGGGACAGGAGTTAATTTACCTGCGTGTGTTGCCGCCTCAGCCAGCGCGGCTTCCAGGACAGGGGAGCAGGAAAAGGACAGAAAGGAAGGAGTTAGACACAAACACTGGAGAAAAGAAGGAATTAGACACGAACACCGAGCAGAGGGCACAGGGACAGGGCTGTCACAGCCAGAGGTGTTTGGAGGAGTGACAGGAACCCAGAGACCCGTCCTGCCAGTGCCACGGGGCTGCCTGACCTGGCTGAACCTGCAGACAGAACCCCCTGATGCCTCCTCGAGCCAAGCTTCCCAGGGAAGTCCTGGCAGGAAGTTTTTCAGGTCTGTGCTTTCACTCCTCACCTGTCGCTGTGCTTTGGGTGGCTGTCACCTGCACGAGGCTCTGGGTGTCACCTGCAGGCTCTGCCAGCCCATGGAACAGCCCCCATACCGAGGTGTCCATGAAGACCAGGTTGGGTGGGGACTCTGAGCCACCTCATCTCATGTGTGGCATCCTGCCCATGGCAGGGGTTGGTGTGAGATGATCTTCAAGGTCCCTCCTGACCCAGCCATTCCATGATTCCACGATTTCTGTGACCATCCCACCTCCAAAGCCTGTGGCTGGGGTTGTTCCCTGGGATGTCCCAGCCAGGAGCAAGGGACAGCAGGAGGAGCAGCAGGGGCAGGGCTGGTTGTTTCCCTGAGGGGGAGCTGGGACAGGCAGGGGTTGGGTGTCCTAGAGACATCCCCTGACAGACCCCAGCCACCTGGGCAAGGACTGGGAGACCTGGGAGGGGACAACAATCCGAGCAGTGCACAGGAGGAGGAGCAGACAGGCAGAAAACACAGGAATCATCCCAGGAAACTCGCTGGGAGCTCGACCAGGGCTGGAGGGTGAAGCTTGAACAGAGTGTGGGTTTAACCGACATCACTGACCACACCTGACCTCCCCTTCCCTTCCCTTCTCCTCCAGGGAAAGCCCCCAGCCCATGCCAGGAGCTCCTGAGGCTTTACCTGGAGGCGATTTTGGTGAAGTGCTCGTAGGCGTTGTCGCGGGTGGGCTGCAGGCTCTCCAGCATGGTGCGGAACTCGGCGTCGTAGCGCTTGTAGATGTCATCCCCGATGATGGCCAGGCGCTGCCCCACCTGGCTCCCGGTGCTGCCGGGGCGAGCGGGGAGTCAGGCCGGGCTCTGGAGCACGGCCTGGCTCGGGCTGAGGGGCAGGAGAAGGGATTTACCTCTCCAGGTCCTGCTGGATCTGCTCGATCTCCGGGTCGCGCGGCAGCTCTGCCCCGCGCTCCTCGCGCTCCTGCTGGTAGCGGTAGAAGGCGTAGCTGCGGAACACCTCCTCGGCCTCCTCCGCCACGCGGCCCTCTGGAGAGGCAGGAGGGACAACGCTCAAGGCACAGACTCATTGGAATCCAGGGTACAGAGAATGTTTCTTTGCTTGTTTTAGGAAGCCCTGATTCGCAGCAGAACACTGTTTTTAACCTCTGTCCCAGAGAAAAAAGTGCCAAGGCTTTGGGAGTTAGAGGGTGAACTAAGAAGCAGCAGCAGTAGTAGTAGTAGTTTGTCACAGGGTGAAGAATTTAGGGTTTTAGGATTTTAATATGAGAGTGAATAGGGGACGAGATGGAGGATTTTGGGTGTTGTCTCCTCTCCTTCTTGTTCTTCTTCCACTCCATTTTCTGTAGTACTGGTGGTACCAAGGTTATTGGTTAGAGAAGGTAGTAGCATAAGCATTACTGAGTAGATTAGTAGAAGTTATTGGCAGTAAAGTAAAAACAAGATACGTGTTAGAAAGTAATTGGACTGATTAGCTTTAAAAGTCCTTGGTTTTGGGTGTTTGCCCTCCATTTTGCTCCATTTTGTACCTTGTTTCTCATATGCTAAGTCTGGTGTGCAGCCGGCCTACTGAACTTAAGATAAGAGAAAAATAAACAACAGCCTGAAGAGCAAGAAACAGAGAGTCCTGCTCGTTCTTCATCCTTGCCAAAGAACTCACGAGGGAACCACCTCCAAAGGGCCCAGGCTGTAGGTTCCCAGCCATGTGGGGACCACCAAAAAACCCCACAGACTCATCTCCCTCCCTTCTCAACTTTGGAAGAGGCCTTCCCTCATTTTCACCCTGAGTTTGTGCTGTTTGTGTTAACGCCGGCCCTTTGCAGCAATCCCAAAAAAGACCCGACGTAAATGAGTCCTCAGAGAATTAATTTTGAATCCAGTCACGTTCCTGAGGGCATAGCCCCCTTCAGAACCCACTCTAGGCAAGTGGTAGCCCCAGGACTGGCACAACACCCACCAGATGTTGGATCACTTGGCAGCTCTCCCCCACTCCATCAGGACATTGCCCAGCACAAATAATTTGGGAATTTCAGATCCAAACTGGAACTGGGGGCAAAGCTCAGCATGGTTCTGCCCCCAGCAAACAATCTTGGTTTGCAGCGTGTCCTTGCATGGCACAGCCATGACAAGGTGAGGAAAAAATTGGTCATTTTAGGGGAATTCCTTCTGGATTCAGTCACATCGCTGGTGTCACGTGCCACCATCAGCAGGGACTGCCACCTCTGCAGAGATTGCCACCTGTGCAGGGGCTGCTTCAGGAGCAGAAGGAAGAGGAGGTTCTGGATGAGTCCCAGAGAGGGGACTCCCCCTCTGTGACAGCAGGGAAACAGCCAGGATGGGCCTGAATGGCTGCTCCAGCACATCCAGGTGGGAGAAATCCCAAAATCCCCTCTCTGCTCTCGGAAAGGGTGGGAACAGCGAGCTGGGCAGGCTGGGGCTGCGTCTGGGGGCCAGGGCTCCATCCTTGGCTCTCACCAACACGCAGAGCTCGGCACTCCAGGAATTCTGGGTCCAGAGGGGGAATGTGCCCGTCTGTGACAGCTCCAGACCCACACATGTGTCCCTGCACCCTCACAACCCTCTCCAGACCCACACATTTGTCCTTGTCCCCACAGAACCATGTCCAGACCCACACATGTCCCTGTGCCCACAGAACCATCTCCAGACCCTCACAACTTTCTCCAGACCCACACAGGTGTCCCTACACCCACAGAACCATCTCCAGACCTACACAAACATCCCTGTTCCCGCATAACCCTCTCCAGACCCACACATATCCCCACAAAATGCTCTCCAGACCCACACATTTGTCCTTGTCCCCACACTAAGAGCTCCAGACCCAAACACGTGGCCCTGTCCCCACATAAACATCTCCAGGCCCACACAACCTTCTCCAGACCTACACGTTTATCCTCGTCCCCACAGAACCATCTCCAGACCCACACAGGTGTCCCTGTCCCCACACAACCTTCTCCAGACCCACACTCATATCCTTGTCCCCACATGTCCCTGTGCCCACATAAACTTCTCCAGGCCCACACGCATGTCCTTGTCCCCACACAACCTTCTCCAGGCCCACACAGGTGTCCCTAGACTCCAGAACCATCTCCAGACCCACACATTTGTCCTTGTCCCCACAGAACCATCTCCAGACCCACACATGTCCCTATGCCCACATAAACATCTCCAGGCCCACACAACGTTCTCCAGGCCCACACAGGTGTCCCCAGACCCCAGAACCCTCTCCAGGCCCACAAGGACATGTTCTTGTCCCCACACAACCTTCTCCAGGCCCACACACATGGCCGTGTGCCCTCACAACCCTCTCCAGACCCACACACATGGCCCTGTCCCCACATAAACATCTCCAAACCCACACAACCCTCTCTAGACCCACACATTTGTCCTTGTCTCCACACAACCCTCTCCAGACCCACCCACACACGTCCCCACAGAACCATCTCCAGACTCACAGACGTGTCCCTGTCCCCACACTGCCCAGGGACAGGGACAGGACCAGCCCCCCTCCAGCAGGGAGCCCCCACAGAGGCGTTTCAGCCCCACAGTGACCGATCCCTCCTCACACACATTCCATGGCTCCGGGGAAAGTCCCTGCTCTGCCACAGGATGTCCTGGATTAGAGCTTGGTTTCAGCAGCTCCAGAAGCACCTGGAGAGGGACAGTGGCTGCCACAGCCCCACTGAGTGACCCCACAGGGACCAGGAACTCTGTTCTTCCCAGGTTTTTTTCCGAGATAAAAATGTGTTGGGGACAGGAGTGGTGGGGCAGGATCAGAGCTCAGCTCCTTTCACAGAGCACCCAGACACTGCCAGTGGGGGATCCTGCAGGACTGTGGGTCTGGGGGATCACCCTGTCCTCAGGGGACAGCAGCTCCACAGCAGCCAAACCCTGCCCCACCATCCCCTAAATCCAGACTGGCCACGCAGCTCTCCAGAATCTGCATTTCCAACCTGAGATCTTCTTGCCCAGGGCTGGGAAATGAGGGCACAGCTGTGCTGCCAGTGCTGCCCCACAAACCCCATCCCCAAGCCCCCAAATCCCACCAAATCCTCCTCACAGCGTTTTCCAGCTGGTCTCACCTCCCTGTCCCGGCTGGACCTGCCGTGCTCAGGTTACACCGGCAGGGCTGAAGGGAAAGGACAGCTCCTGTCACTGTTCCCCAGGGGCTGTTTTCTGTTTTCAGACACGGGTTTGTTTGGTGGCAAACAAATCCTTCACCTTCTGGGAACCGGGAGTCAGTGTCGCTCCAGGGAGAGTCAGAAAACGAAACCAACTGACTCAGAGTTTCAGGGAGAGGAGGGCAAACACTCAGCAAGACAAGAGGAAATCTCTGCACCAAAATAATCCCTGGGTTTGGCTACCCCAGGAGCTATTTTTAGTTACACCAGGACAGGAGGACACATTCCCCCTTCCCACAGGTGCTACCCCCAGCACCCACTGGGATTGTCGTGGGATTTCTCCCACTCAAGGGATCTGGATCAGGGTTTGCCCGGTGGATTCCCAGTGCCAGCAGTGCTGAGGGGAGGTTTGGAGCTGCTCAGGGATCTCTGGAAGGGAGGAACTGCTCCGTGTCTGCTCCATGTCTGCTCCCTCCATCCCCAGCTCACCCAGCATTGGGGTCCACACCCTGAATCCACAGCACTGCCGGGACCCAGAGAGCCCCAAACTTTCAACATTTACATTTCTGTGTGAGATCCTTTATTTCTCACTGCTCCCATCTCCCGGGAGCAGCTGTGCCGTGGGAAAAACTGGCAGCTCTGGTCAAAAACCTCCATCAGCCCCGAACACCCAAACAACCACTCCAGGCAGTGACAGGGACTGATGAAACCTGGTCCCATCCCTTGGAGCCCAGGAGACAGGGATCAACTCCCTGCACAGAGGGAGATTCCAGCCTGGAAACAGAAGGGAAGTGGGAGCAGCCTCTGGAGATTTCTGCCCCCAGGGAAGCCCAGCTCCACCTCACCGCAGCTGCAATTTGAGCGTGGGATAAGCAGCTGGGTTTGGGTTTGATCCCAGCAAGCTGGGCAGCCCCTGGTGGTTCCTATTATCCATTAACAGCGATTCCATGAAGGATCCAAGGGTGATCAGGGTCACCACTGCACTGTGCTGGTGTAATCCTGCTGGAGAGCACAGCTTCCAGTTAGGGGATGGACACCTGCTATGCCCCAGGGATCTCACAGCACAAAACCTTCCCCTGCCTCTGCTCTTCAGGACCAGCCCTTCCTGCCCTGAGGAGGAGCAGCACCCCCAAAGTGCCTCCCTGCAGAGCAGAGGGGCAGCCTGGGCTGTGGGACAGGAGCTCATCCCTCAAAAAGGGAGATTTTCTGCACCAGGTCCTGAGCTGGGCTCAGGAAAGCTGCTGTAATTCTGGTGCTCATGAGCAGGGTTGTTCTTGTTCTATCACACACTGCAAGGAGGAGGAAGCTCCTGCTTTCATCCACAGTGCCCTAAAAACACCAGGAGAGGAAGGTGCCCCCTTGGCAGCACCTTGGCCATGCCCCAGCTGAGGAGGACAAGGGCTCACAACGATGCCCAAGCAAATCCCTGAGCAGGAGAGAAATCTCTGCTGCATCCAAAGGCAAACAAGCAGAGCCCTGAATGAAATCCAGGCTCAATCCCTGTGACAAAGCCTCAATCCCACAGTGGAAGCTGCATATCCCTGCTCCCACTGGGGCCCACGAGGCTTCTGCCACCTCCAAATTCCAGAGGGGGAATTCTTCCCGACTCGCCCTGAGTTTTGGGAAGCAGAGGGATGCTGGGACTGCCAGGAAGTGTCTAAGAAAACAGGAGCTGGGACTGTGACCCAGCATGCTCAGAGCTCAGGGCCTGATTTCTTACTGGTTTTCACATCAGTGTCTCACTGGCCTCAACAGGCAATCAGCAAAGAGCTGCTCCTGTTTGTGGATTTTTGTACCTCCTGGACTCTGGCATGGTGAGGATGGGGTATTTTCCTCCCAGTGCAGCCACAGGCTCTGGCACTGAGGGAGGGAGATGAGCCCAGGCACCAGCAGAGCAGAAATCCCATTGTCAGGGCAGAGCCCTGAGCTGGGCCGAGCTGTTCCCAGTCCCCAGCAGCTCCAGCCCGGGTGCTGACAGAGCTGACTCAGCTGATTTCCCCTCCTCACCTACCCAGCAGCACCAGGAGTCACCGTGCCCCACATTTCATCCTGCTGGGAAGAGCTGGGAGCTGAGGGTTTTTCCCCATTCCCAGTTTCACCCATTACCCAGGGTGGGGCAGGGCTGGGCTCACACAGGGACAGAGTGACACTGCTCCCAGCTCGTCACCACTGCCCTGCCAGGCACACAGGACCTGGTGTCACCCCAAGGCCACCCAGACTGCCTGAGATCTGTGTTTTACTGTGTGATTTAAACCCCAAACACCTCGTGCTGGGGGAAGGAAATACACAACACCAGGCAGCTCCCAGCACTCTCCACGCCTTCCAACCCCACCTTGCTGCCCACCCAATGCCACGCACACAATCCTTGATTATTTTGGATGGAAAAGCACCTCAAAGCTCGCCCCGTTCCACCCAGGGACACCTCCCACCAGACCAGGATGCTCCAAGCCCCTGGCATCTCCCAAAAGCACTGAGAACCTCCCAGTTCAGTTCATTACAGAGCTGATCTGTTATCCCAGCTTTGCAAAAAGCCCTGGAGACACGAAATCCCATCTTGCCGAAGGAACAGAGCAGGGGAATGAATAAACAAATAAAAGTTTGAAGCTGCTCCCTCCCCTGAGCACCCCAGAACCCTTTACCTGAGCTGAGCCTGCGCCTGTGGCTCCCCCGGCATTCCTGCGCCTGCGTGGGGTCCCCCTCATTCTCTGAGGCCATTGCAGAGAGGTTTGGGAATGGCAGCTTCACCTGGAAGGGTGATGGAGAGTGAGTGACTCGAGCCCTGTGGTCCCACACAGCCCTGAGGTCCCTCACAGCCCGGGGAATCCCCTCTGGCAGAGCAGACTGCCCAAAAAAGCTGCTTTTATCTCTGCCAGAGCTGGCTCCTCCCTTCCTGGCACACTCATTCTGCACCCACAGGAGAGTTCTGCGTGCACTGGGTCCGCTCCCACCTCGATGGATTCCCCCTCTTGGAGGATCTCCTCGCTGATACCATTTGCCACAAAAAGGGACCTCACACCTCATACACATGTTAATGGACTTCCTTCCTGGTTTTGCTCCATTCTGTTTGGAGAGAGCTGTGGGCTGCACCAGCTCTTCCTCAGCCCAGACCACAGAGCTTCATAAAAGGCTGGAACAAAAATTCCAGCACCTCTGCGACTCCCTGTCTGCGACCACACCGAGCTTCCATGACAACATCTTCATGAGATGAGCCCTGATTTCCTCTAGGACTCCTATTTCCTCCAATTCCCCTTGTTCTTTACATTTCCCCTCTCAGAAAATAAGAAAATTAAATGAGAACTAAACACAAAGCTCATCTTTTCCCTGAAGTTCACAGGTACCTTAAACCTGCAGTTCAGGGCTCATCAGAGCTCCTTGAGGCCACAAAGTTCCTGTCAGGATTAATGGGATCAAGGCAGCTCCTCGCTGCTGTCTGACATTCCAGAGCATATTCCCAGCCCACACTTCCACAGGGCTGAGCTGGGGGCTTTCCTGATTTGCACCAAGCCTGAACTCATGGATAAAAACACAATTCTGACACCCCGAAATTTAAATT
Organism: Leptocoma aspasia; assembly: GCA_013399835.1. Lineage (NCBI taxonomy): Eukaryota > Metazoa > Chordata > Aves > Passeriformes > Nectariniidae > Leptocoma > Leptocoma aspasia. The sequence continues at coordinate 19,893 of VXAX01003880.1, forward strand.
GCATCCCAGACAAAAATGAAGGAAATACTGGGTAGGGATAAATAACCACCCATGGCTACAGGAGAAGTGCACAACGTGGTTCAAGCTTATGGCATCACACTGGAGACTGTTCAGAAGGAAAAATAAGTGTGAGACAGGAAGTACAGCCTGTTTTCCATGGGATGGGGCCTGGAAGTGCAAAGCAGCTCTGCCTGGCTTAGAAAACCACGAGGTCCTGGCACAGCTGCACCAAGGGGCCTGAGCCTAGTGACCAGGATGGAAATGTTGGTTTTTCCTACACTCTGAGGATGGGAGGACAGGAGTTCCCTCTTCCCCCCCAAACCCAAACATCCCCATTCAAGGAAGAGCTGAGAATACAGTGAGGATCATCAGCTGGGACCAGGGGTAAATCTCTAGGGAGAGCTGCTGGCCACTCATCCAGATCAGCTCCAGAGCTGCCTCTCCTGGCTCTCAGAATCACAGAATTCCCTGGCCTGGTGTGCTGCAGATCCCCTGAGACGGTGCAGATCCCCTGGGATGGCGCAGATCCCCTGAGACGGTGCAGATCCCCTGGGATGGCGCAGATCCCCTGAGACGGTGCAGATCCCCTGGGATGGCGCAGATCCCCTGGGGTGGTGCAGATCCCCTGGGATGGTGCAGAACCCCTGGGATGGTGCAGATCCCTTGGGATGGTGCAGACCTCCTGGGATGTGCAGAACCCCTGGGATGGTGCAGATCCCCTGGGGTGGTGCAGATCCCCTGGGATGTGCAGATCCCCTGGGATGGCGCAGATCCCCTGGGGTGCTGCAGAACCCCTGGGATGTGCAGATCCTTTGGATTGTGTCCATCTCCTCCTCCACTGAGGAGCCTCCTGTGCTTCATCCTCTGCCATCCCAGGCCATGGCTGAACCCACCTGCACTGGGAGGACTCAGAGCTGTTCCCAAGCTGGGAGCAGCTCCTTGGAGCTGTGGCAACTGGGAACAGTGGGAATTTCCTCTGTACCCTGCAGTGGCACTGCTGAGGTGGCACAGGATGCTGGGCAGGGTGTGGGTACACCCAGCAAAGAGCTCAGGAGCCTCTGGAGCTTTTCCAGCCCGGCCTGTGGGGCAGCAGGGCTGTGTCCCACAGTGACCCACGGGTGACAGGGACTTTTCCTGCTGGGAGTGAGTGAGGGCTGCCAGGAGCGAGGACTTCCTGGAGTGCAGGCTGCCTGTGCAGCACAGGAACCCAGAGGCAGATGACTCATGATTTTCGACTTTCATTTCATTCTGAAGCACTGCAGGAACTTTTGTTTTCAGTTTCCTTCTGAGACTTAGCTCTTCCCTGTGACGCTGCAGCCCTGTCACTGCTGTCCCCAACCTCTGCCGGCCCCAAATGCCCATGTGGGCTCCCAAAAGAGTTCCCTGCCTGCCTCTGCAGGGCTCAGAGTGCCTCAGACCATCCTCTCCAGGTTCCAGAGCTGCTGCCTGTGCTCCTCCTGCTTCCCAGCTTCCCCGTTCCCCCGGCGCTGGAGAACAGGGAGGGGTGTGAAGGAGGAGGTGACACCCAAACACCCAGACACAGCCTGGGGCTGCAGGAAATTGTGATCTGTGATCCTGTGAAGTGAAAACCCTCCAAGATTTGAGTCAGGGCTCAAGGGAGGGTGTCAGGGAAGCTGCAGGGTCTCATCCACCCTTACAAGGGTCTTGTAGGAGGCTGCAATGGGTTAAAAGCAGCAGGCAGGACTTTGGATGTGATTCAGCTGCAGCTCCAAGGTGGCACAGGGCTCTCCTCTTTATTAAGGAGCACCTGCCATGCCAGGAACAAACCTCCCTGGAACCCCTCAGCCCTCCCCAATAAAACAAAGACCTTTGCCTCAACTGTTCCTCACTTCCCCCTTGTCTCCTCCTCTTAGAAGCCTCACACACATTTCCTGGGTGTCTTTAAGTCACACTCACCACTTCTCCCAGCTTTTCTCCAAAGCAAAGTTCCTGAGCCCTGGGTTCAGGGAAGATCCCTGGTGAGGGAGGGGGAAGCAGATCCATGAGGATCCACAGGAGCAGCTACAATCCCTATATCCAAGCCCAGCCACGGGGCTCTGGAATCACCCCCTGACATGTTATGAATGCCAGGAAATCGATGGAGCATCACCTGGGACGAGCCTTTGGCAGCTCTGCTGCGCGGCAGTGATTCCACGAGGAATCTGTCCCTCCCGGGACAGAGATCCCGCAGGATTCCTGATCCCATCCCTGCCTGGCCAGCGCAGCCAGGACCGCTCCTCCCCCTGCCCCAGGGCCAAAATGGGGAGTTTGGCCAGTTCGGGGTTTGCCCACCCAGCACGGCCCCAGGGTGGGCAAACGACCCCCAGCACCCACCCAGCCAAGGTCCCCACAAAGCCGTGCCCGTGGCCAGGGGTCCCCGGTGGGGACAGCACAGCCACACGCGCCATGCCCGTGTCCAGGTCACAGCCCTGGCGTGGCGGGACGTGTGTCACCTGTTCCTCAGCGGGGACAGCTCTGCCCACCGATGTCCCCTCCCCTGAGCCCTTCGGGTCCTGCGCGACTGATGTCGCGGGCAACTGTCACCAGCGCGGCGTAAAACCCAGCTGGAGAAAATACGGTTAAACGAGTGGAAATTCCCTTTTTGGGGCAGGTAAATTCCTTCTTTGGGGCAGCGGCTCGCCCGGAGCGGGACCTCCAGCCCTGGCCCGCACCCAGCGCGGCCGCTGAGGAGCCACCGCGCACTTTGTCCCTGTCACCCTTCCCGCACCCCCGGAGCCCCCGCACCCCGCGGCTGCCGGTGCATCCCTGCCCATCCCTGCCCCGGCCGGGCCCGGAGAGCAGCGATAACCCATCCCTGGGAGTCTGGGGAGGGGGAAACGGGGGTGCCCTCGCCACTCACCGCGTCCCGGCGGGGAGCAGCGGATCAGGATATCCCGGGAGCTACCGCATCCCTGCCCGGATCCGCTCCATCCCTCCGGCCGCTCCCTTCCTGCCTCCTGCCCGGAGCGCGCCGCGGGCAAAGGAAGCGCGCGGGGCCGGGCAGGAGGAGGGAAAAGAAGAAGAGGAAAAAAAAAAATCAAGTAGAAACCCAACCCCACTGACCATAGATAGAGGCGGGCGCGGAGCAGCGCAGGACTCAGCTCCCTCTAGAGGCTCCAACCCCGGCGCGGGGCAGCGCCGAGCACCGGGGGCTTTTTTGGGGGTTCTGGGGGCTCCTCGGGGGGCTCAGGGGAAGCTGAAGCATCTCTGCTCGGGGGAAGCTGAAGCGCGGCTCGGGGGGTGCCATGTGCGGGGTTGGCACAGTGCCACCCCCGCACCCTCCTTGCCGGGCTCTCCCGGAGATCCTCGGCTCCTCCCTGGCTTCTCCAGAGGTTTTCGGAGCTTTTCCTTACGGCCGCACCTTCAATTCGCCCTCTGCCAGGTTCCCCGGCCGGGAGCCCCGTTAAAGTAACGATTTGAGAGTTTCTGGTTCCCGGGACGGAATTTGTATTGATCCGGCAAAAACAAAAGTCACCGGTGGCAGCGGCGGCTCCCACCAAGCGCCTCGGGGAATTTGAAATTCGCCGAGATTTGAGGAAATCCCGGCAGCTCGAGGAGAGCGCGGGGTAGATTCAACCCTGGAGGGTTCAGCAATCTGCCCCAGCTGCTTTTCCTCTCCTCGCTCCTTGGGACGCTGCCAGGGACGCTGCTGGGGCTGCGAAATGCCAGATAAGCAGAGCTGTGGGGCTGGGCAGACGCCTGAGTGCTGATTATCGCATCACCTGTCTGCCCGATGGCAGCAGCACTCTGAGGGCCCCACGGGATCTCCTCTGCCCCCGGAGCCAGGGATTTTGGATTTCTTGGCTCCCTGGCTGAGCTTTTCCAGGGAAAACCGGCCCCTGGCTGCAGAGGGTCCTGCTCTGGCTCCCTCGGAGGTTTTGGGTCGTGGCCTTGGCACACCCTGCTGAGGGTGGGGCTGCACTGACGGTGAAAAGCAGCTGCTGGAGGGTGAAAAAAAAAGCACTCCCACAGTGGCTGTGGGGACAGGGACTGGGGAGAGGTGCCCCAGTCAGAGCTGGCCTTCAGAGAGGGAAGGGAGCGAGGAATCAGCTCATGGGGGCTGTGCCCACCAGGCTGGCAGCAAGGAGGCTGCCACCTCCCAGGTGTGCCCACAGAGAAGGTCCTGAGTGGGGGTCGAGGTCCCACCACCAATTTTAATTCTTGGAGTGAGTTTTGGGGGTGAATGTGGCTGTTTGGGCCTGGTGTCCCTGGCTCTGGGGGACCCCCCTGACCCGTGCTGCTGCCCCTGTGCACAGCCAGGGTGAGCTGTGGCCAGGTTTAAGCTGTCCTGACTCCTGCAGGAAGAGTCCTGTGCCTCTGCCCACCCCCTGACATCAGTCTGGGTTTCTCCTGACTGTTCCTCCCCACTAGTTCAGGTTTAGCATCCCCAGGACCACCTGGGAGAACTCCTGCAGTCACAAATCCCATCTTAACCCTTCCCTTCCCTCTCAGTGTGTTGCACAGCACCTCTGTGCTCTGGCTTCAGAAAACCAGCTGGGAAAGTGGCACTGAGCAGCCAATTCCCAAGCAATTCCTTGGTGTGAGCCACCTCTGCCACAGGCAGCTCTTTTTGTGGTGCATCGATGCAGAAGTTTCCAGCTGGAAACCAGAATTCCTCTAATAACGACTCTGACAGGGCTCCTGCTGCTCCCGTCGAGCAGCAAAAGGTGTGGAAAACGAATTGTGTGGGATTGTTGGACAGTTGTGAGTGCAGTTTGTGGGGATTGAGCTGTGGGTGGGCAGCGGGGACTCCCCGTGTCTGCCAAAGGCTGCTGGAGAGGGTTGGACATCCCAGGGATAACGGGAAACTGGCTGGAAAGGACCAGCTCTGCATGGGAATGGCCATCAGGGAATGCTGGTGGGAAGGAAGCATCCAGGAGATCGCTGGAGGAGCGCTGTGAATGCTCCGTGCAGCTCCGCCGAGCAGCCAGCCCGTGGGGATGTGGAATCAACAATTCCCAGCTGGCTCCGCCGCCCTGGCTTTGTGATCACCGCTGCTGCTGTGAAACGTTCCCAGCTTTCGGCAGCTCCTCCTTTCAGCAGCTCCTTTGGCTGGTGGGGGAAAAAAAAAAAAAAAAAAAAAGGGAAATCTATTTGCTGGTGGGAATGTGCAGCAGCTGTGGGGATGGAGCCGCTGGATTTGGGATCCTCGTGGCGTTTTAGAATGTGCTTGGCAGTGTCTAAATCTGTGCTGGGGATGGGAAAAGGGACGGGAAAAGAAAGCACCCAGGGGGTGTGGGAGGCTGAGGCACCCTCCAAATTCAGTGTCCAGCACGCCTGGAATGGGTCCCTTGGCTTTGGGATATCTGGAGCTGGAATGGGATCCTCTCTCAGCCACTCCTGGGAGAATTGTTCAATTCCCACACGAGGGAGGGGAGGTGACAGCTCAGGGGAGTCACTGGGGGGGGTTTTGGGTTTGTTTTGATCAGCAGGTGAAGGTGCTCAGCTGTGCATCCCCTGAGGTGCCACCCGAGGTGAGAACCCCGCCCGTGGGTAGGGGCTGCACGGCTGGAAGGTGGGAGAACCTCGGCTTTCAGCAGCCAGGATGACACGGCACTTTTACATGAAGGGTTTTGAGGGTAAAAAAACCATTCTGCCCCCTTCCAGCTCCCGAGGCAAGGCTGAGCCCGGGGAAAGTCCCAGGGCACAGCAGAGCTGAGCTCCAGCAGCGCCTCGCAGGGACCCCAGAGCAGCTTTGTCCCGTGTCACTGCAGCCACCCGGACACTGTGGGGAAATCCTGCCCTGCCCGAGGCTGCAGCCGGGGGAAAACACCACTGGGACCGTGCCTGAGGGGCTGAGGGAGCAGCAGGGCCTGGTGTTTGCCCTGGCAGGGTGACACGGTGGTGACAGGAGTGGCAGGAGCCCAGTGCCAGGATGGAGGAGGTTTTATCTCTTCCTTTGGCTGCTGGAGGAGCTTCCCTGAGCCTTCCCCTTGCTCCCACCTCCCGTGCTGGGGGGAATCTCCGGGCTTGGCCCTGGCAGAGGTGGGAATGTGGCAAGGATTGAGCCGCTGTTGGTTTTTGGGGAGGCTTCACCTCTGTTCTCCTCCCAGCTGTGCCTGTGTCCCCCTCCCAGTACTGTCCCCTCTGTGCTGGCCCCCAGCCCTGTCCCAGCCCCTGTCACTGCCCCAGGGCAGTTTGTGTCCGTTGTGTCCGTTTGAGCCGCCCCAGTGGCCACCCCAATGGCCACCCGGGCTCCCAGCCAGCCCTCCCTGCTCCAGCTCCTCAGGGGTCTCTTGAGGGTCCCATGGTGGACACAGAAGCCCAGAGTGGAGGAGCTGGGAGCAGCTGAGGGGTGCAGCAGCCCAGGGGATCCCCCAAACTGGGAGCACTGGGAGGATACCCGGGGCAAAAGCCACCTGGCCACTTGGGCTCCCTGCTGTCCTTCCCCTCTCCAGCTCCTCAGGGGGCTCCTGGGGCTACTGAGGAGCCTGTGGGGGGCATGGAAGCCCCGAGAGGAGGAGCTGGGGGCAGCTGAGGGCTGCAGCAGCCTGGGGCAGCGCTGGGACGGTGCCAGCGGGGAGAGCACGGAGTCGCTGCTGGGGAAGCTGGAGGAGCTGAGCATCAGAGGCTGCCTGGTGCTCAGCACGGGCCACCAGGACCTGCTGGGGGCCAGGGACCTGCTGGGGGACAGTCCCACAGCCGAGCAGCCAGCGGGCAGCCAGGGGCACAGCAGCCAGGAGGGGACGGCCACGCCGGGACATTCCCGAGGCAAAGCTCTGCAGATGTAAGAGCTGGGGGAGGTGACACGGGGCCACAAGCACAGCTGGCTGCAGTGTCCCCAAGCAGGGAGCGTGTCCCTCCCCGGCTCTGGAGGGACAGGGAGGAGCTTGCTGGGCAGCAGCTGATCCCAAGCAGTTGGGGTTGCAGGAGGCTGCTCGGTTGGATGTTATAAAATCCAGTTTTCCCCTGACTTCCTCAAAGCTTTGACCCGAGCCCAGTGCTTCCTGTAAGGCCCCAGCTGGGACACCCTGTACCCACAGCTGGCAGCTCCACTCCCACCTCTGCCTGTGCTGTTCCCACCTCTCCAAAGGTGTCTGGGGGGCTCCTGGGGCCTGTGGAATCTTCCAGAGTCCCCAGTTCTGGCCCTTGGCAGCCTCTGGCCTCTCCAGGCAGGGGGTGGGACCATGGCCAGCTGTGCCAGCGCTGCTGGAGGGGCAGGATGGACACTCTGGTGCTGTGGCCTCATCCAGACCCCCCTGGCTGTGCTGTTCCCACAGGGATGGGCTGGCACCAGCCCCGGGTGCCAATGGGGCAGGCAGTGCCAGCCCCGAGCCAACGCTCTCCATGGACTCTGATGCTGAATGGGAGAAGCAGCAGCTCCTGGAAGGTGAGGGGAGGGCTCAGAGGGAAGGGAAATCCCTCCTCATCCTTGAGGACTGCCTGGTGGCTGGGAGGAGGGGCCCTGAGGAGTGGGTGGACATGGAAAGCACCCAGGGGGTGTGGGAGGCTGAGGCACCCTCCAAATTCAGTGTCCAGCACGCCTGGAATGGGTCCCTTGGCTTTGGGATATCTGGAGCTGGAATGGGATCCTCTCTCAGCCACTCCTGGGAGAATTGTTCAATTCCCACACGAGGGAGGGGAGGTGACAGCTCAGGGGAGTCACTGGGGGGGGTTTTGGGTTTGTTTTGATCAGCAGGTGAAGGTGCAGGGCCCTCAAAAGCAGAGGTGTCCCCGGGGAAGAGGCTCTGGAACACGAGCAGACAGCGAAGGGCTTCAGATGAGGTTGGTGAGAGGACGTGGAGGGGGGGGGATGCTGCTGAGGAGGGTCCCCGTGCCCCCAGGCCTTGGGAAAGGTGCAGGGATGGAGAACCATGAGCAGAACTGATCCTAGCTCTGCCCTGTCAGAGGCTGTGACCTCCCAGGGGTGTTCTGGAGGTTCTCCCATCCCCCCACGGCCCTTCCCAGCTGAGGAGGGAACGACCTCAGGGTGCTGCTGGTCAGCAGTGGGCAACATTTGGCTTTTGGGACTGCTTCCCCCAGTTTGCCACCGGTGCCAGGGGACATCTGCTCCATGCCAGGAGCTCTGGGTGATAAAATAGCCCAGCAGGGGCGGGGGCAGAGGGAAAGGTTGTTGTTTTTTTTTTTTTCCCAGCTCAGCTGCTGGTATCAGTAACATCAGAACCGAGCTGTTGTACACAGACACTTTGTCAGCACTGACATCATCCCTTCCCGATATTTTTTCCCACTGCAGGCTCCTGCCCTGGGAAGTGTGATGGGGAGGGAGGAGGAGTCGCTTCTGAGTGGGGCTGCCAAGGGCCCTGCAAACCCCTGGGATGTGCTGCTGGTCAGGAGGTGAGCCAGGAGACAAACAAACTGCCAGGGGGCAGGGTTTGACAGCGTTTTAGTAGAAATTCCTCCCTGGAGGGTGGGCACCTGGCACAGGGTGTCCAGAGAAGCTGTGGTTGCCCCTGGATCCCTGGAAGTGTCCAAGGCCAGGTTGGAGCACCCTGGGATAGGGGAAGGTGTCCCCGCCCATGGCAGGGGTGGCACTGGATGAGCTTTAAGGTCCCTTCCAACCCAACCCATCCGAGGATTCTGTGGTTCTGAATCTCCTCGGAGCACCAGGTGGCACTCTCCGACTTCCCACCGAGCCGAGCTGAGCCGGGCTAACCCGGCTGGGAGACGCCGGCACTGCTGGCTCCCGGCTGCGGGCTGCGGGGACCAGGGGACAGCGGGGACAGCACGATGGGACAGCGAGGGACCGGCTCCACACGGCTCCGAGGGGTTTTCCAGGGTTTTTTTGGGTGGGTGGATCCACCTCCTGCACTCTCAGCAAATCCCAGAATGGTAAAAACCCCACCCAGCAAAGCCCTGTTGTTCATCAGGTTTGTCCCAGAATTTCCTCCCGGTTCCCTCTGGGGGTCCCGAGGGGGTCAGGGCACCTTTCCCTGGCCCCACCTGTGTCCCCACGCCAGGGTTGTCACCCTGTGCTGGCTCTGGGCTCTGCAGGAGCACAGAACACGAGGCTTTGGGCAAAGCAAAGCGCTTCTCACACGCAGCAGATTTATCAAATTGATTAAAAAACCCCACCAGATCCAGGCCTGGTTCCTGCAACAGCTCCTGGAGTGAGTTGGGCGTTGATCACGCTGGCTTTGGGAGTCCAGAGCAGCCAGCACAGCCAGCTCGTGTTTTCCAGGTGCTGGAAGAGCTGCCAGGCTGTTTAGGACAAAATTCCTTACAAATGCACCTTTGATAATCTGCTGTACAAACACGGGGAGGCAGGGGAGGCTGTGGGAGGGCTGAAAAATCCACTCAGGTAGGAAATCCAAGCTATCCTGTGCTGGGGGCGAGTCCTGAGGCTCAGCAGCCTGGAAAGGCTCCCAGAGCTTTGGGATGCAGCACCGTGAGTGCAGAGGAAGGAGGCTTGGACAAGCCTGGAAGGTCCTGCAGGTCTGTGGTGATGTGGCCGAGCAGCCCCTCAGTGTCTGGGGGGATTCCAGCTGGGAGGACAGGCTGGGAATGCCACCCCAATGTGTTTTTCCTCACCCTGTCTGTTTCTGATGAGTCTCTCTCTCCTCCCGAGGTCTCCTGAGGGTGGATGGAGAAGCTTTTGGCTGCTTTGGGAGAAGCTGGGCACAGCTGGGAGCAGGTGGAGCCTCTGGAAATGGCGGAGGTGAGTCTGGGAGGGAAAAACGCCGCTGGAAGTGTGAGCTGGGACATCTCTCTGGGCACTGTGGTGTCACCATGGTGTGCCCTGGTCACAGCTGCATTTCTGCCCCTTGCACCAACTCATTTCTGCCTCCTCCACCAACTCATTGTGGCACCACCTGGGCCAATGGGCTCAAAATCGCAGTGTCAGGTCCATAAATCCCTTTCAGAAAAGCTGGGGCCTGCTGCAGACAAACCCAGCACGTTTCAGTCGAGGTTTTCTATGGAATGAGCCCATTTTGGAGTCTCCCCTGTGAGAAGGTTGGTTCAGCACTCCCTGCCTCAGTTTCCCCTCTCCTGCGAGGGGTTGCACAGCAGATCCTCCCCTCCAAAACACCTCGTGGCTCAGTGCCGGACTTGTAAACGCCTCTAAATTTGAGTCTGACGGGGGCTTTGGGCAGGATCAGCGCACTGGCTACGGAAAACTTTCATTCCCGTGGGGAATTCCCGAGCCTGGCTGAGGGCAGCCACCAGCACGCTCCTCCCGCAGGCAGGGACAGCCCGGGAGAGAGGAAAAAGCGACTTCCTTCTCTCCGTGCACAGGAAGAGCCCGCCTGGGGGTGGGCAGGGGGCTCGGTGCCCTCGCTGCCCGCCGGGCACTTGCGCCTGGGGGCACCTCAGCTCCCGGCTTCTCCCTCCTGCAAGGACCAGACGCGTTCTCCAGCTGCATCCAAGGCTGGGAAGCTCCCCAAAACCATGGGGAAGCGGAGCCCGGGGTCTCCGGGAGTTTCACCGAGTGATTCTCCCTCTGTGCCCCGCTCCCGGCTCGGCAGAGCGTGGGCAGGGCCGGCTCGGAGCGCTTCAGAAAACACCCGCAGATCCGGGGGTGCTTTCTCCGCGTGAACCCCCCACGCCTGAGCCGCACAGAGGCTCCTTTCAGCCGCGGGGGTGTCTGTGGTGAACACATCCCGAGTGACAGATCAGAGCAGGGACACGCCTGGCGCGGCTCCCGGAGCCGCAGCGCTGGGAATCGCCGGTGCCCAGCTTGCCCCAGGCAACCAAAGGGGCTGGAGGCCGGCGGGGTGCCAGCAGCGGGGCATCCCTGGGCTGTCCCCTGCCCGCTGCAGGCTCGCTTCGGGGTGCAGGGCAGCCCCGGAGCGCTGGCGGGGGTGGCAGTGGGCAGCAGGGCTGGGTGCACGGTGCCACCCGGTGCCAGCCCTGAGGCGCGTCCCTTCCCTCCCTCCCTCCCTGCCCAGATCCAGCCCCTGGGAGAGGCAGGGAGCGGCTCCCGACGTTCCAGCCCCCCCGGAGCCGGGATCGGTGCTGCTGCCTCGCCCCCCAGCCCGGCACCGGCCGGACCTCGGCTCGGCCCGAAGCGCTCCTCAGCTCCAGCTCTTGCCTCTTCTTTTCCCTCGGCTTAATGAAAACACCACGTTTTCCGTTTTGCTTTCCCCTTTCCCCTTCCTGAGGAAGGGCCCTTGAGTCTCCTCGCACCTCGACTGCCCCGGCCTGGATATCTTTAAATTTTTTTAAATTTTTTTTAGATGAGGCGTTTAGTGTGACTAAGACGTTCTCACTTCTCCCTCTTGATTATTCCCTTTTCCTTATTAAACAGTTCTGTGTTGAATTATTTTTCCTCCTTTCCCAACACTTCCTCCCTCCAGCTTTTTTTTAATTATTTATTCCCTGTGGCTTTAAAGAGCTTTATTCATTAATTTCATGGTAAGAAGAGGCTTCTGTCCCTCCCACACTGCAAAAGGATCAGTGGGATCAGTTTGGCTGGGGCTGATCTCCACCCCATGGGGTTAAAACCTTACAGAGGTTTGTGAGAGGGGTTGGTTCCTGTCCCCATGGGTTGGGAAAGCTGTGGCTGCCTTAGTGCCTGTGCCCTAGAAGTGTCCAAGGCCAGGCTGGATGTGGTTTGGAGCAACCTGAGACAGTGGAACGTGTCCCTGCCTATGGCAGAGGATAGAACAAGGTGGTTTTTAGGGTCCCTCCAAATCCAAACCTTTACGAGACGCTTTCCTTAGGGTGCAGGAGGAGCGTCCCATCCCCACAACCTCACCCCAGCCATGCCCTGCCCTGGAAGTGATCACCTCGAAGCATTCCCAGAGCTCGGAGCATTCCAGATCTCGGAGCATTCCCAGATCTCGGATCATTCCCAGAGCTCGGAGCATTCCCAGACCTCGGAGCATTCCCAGATCTCGGAGCATTCCCAGATCTCGGAGCACTCCCAGAGCTCGGAGCATTCCCAGACCTCGGAGCACTCCCAGACCTCGGAGCACTCCCAGATCTCGGAGCACTCCCAGATCTCGGAGCATTCCCAGACCTCGGAGCACTCCCAGAGCTCGGAGCACTCCCAGCGCCGCGGTCACGGGCCGGAGGAGCTGCTGGCAGCGCGGCTCCTGCTAATCTGGGAATTGTATGCCAGGAAGCGCACACCCAGCCGGGACAAAGGCTGCGCTCAGCGCTCCAGCGCTCCCCGGGCTTCCCCCGGAGCGCCCCAGGGCTGCTTTGGAGCGCTCCCCGGACCTCGCCTGGTCCCTCCCCGCACCTGCCCGGGGGTTGGACACCTGCTCCAGGTGTGGGGACAGAGTTTGGTGACGCCGTGAGCTGCTGGATGTTCTCCCAGCCACCTCGTGCTCAGGCCCATCCCCGGGGAATGCCACAGAACAGGGCTGTAGCACCCAAACTGCCCTGGCCAGCCTGAAATCCAGGCTGGGTATTAGGAAAAAGTTTTTCATGGAAAGAGTGACAAAGTACTGGAATAGTCTGCCTGGGGAGGTGGTGGAGCCACCATCCCTGGATGGGTTTAAAAAAGGACTGGATGTGGCACTGGGTGCCAGGGTTTAGTTGAGGTGTCATGGCTGGGTTGGACTCTATGATCTTGAAGGTCTCTTCCAACCTGGTGATTCTGTGAATTCTGTGAAAGCAGGGCTGTGAGAGATGCACGCCCTGGTCACCCCCAGGGTGTTTAATCTGGACCCTGGCAGTGGCACATTCACGCAGCCATGGTTGTTTTCCTGCCGGTGTGGTTTAGCAGAGCTGTCCTGGCAACACCCCCTTCCCATGATGCCTTCCCGGGTACCAACACTCTCCGTCCTTGACACATCCTTAGAAGCCTTGAGCTCCAAATAGACTCTAGCTCTGTGCAAAACCGCCCGAGATTTCCCGAAGCCAAGGGCTGGAGAAAATGTGGGGATTATTATTAGCGCTCAGCCTCTGCCAGGGCAAGTGTCAAACACCACGGAGGTGTCAGCAGGAAGGGTTTGACCCGGCTGAGTCACTGCAGGGCAGCTCCTCTCGGGCTTCTGGGCACCTCTGGGGGAAAGCAGCCGGTGTCATCTGCTGAGAGAAGCCTGGCAGGGGCAGCTGGGCCTTTCCACAGTGTCACCGTGCTCCTTGTCCCCGTGGGAAGCGGAGATGCCTTGGCCGGGCTGTGCTCGGGGAGCTGCTATGCCCTCTGAGGTCACTTGTCACCCTGGCCGGGCTGCAGGTGACGCTGCCACGTCCTGCTGGCGGTGTTTAAGGCGGTTGTTTACAAACAGTGCCGTGGAGCGAGAGCAGGGGGAGCTGCTCACGGACCGTGCTGGATGGAAAGCCTTGGCCAGCCTCGCTGGCTTCCCCTGCGCCCCTGGAAAAGCAGGATCCAGCGCTGGAGAGCTCTCCCAGCTGCGGAGGTGGATGGGCTGGGATGGCTCCATCCCATTCCCATCACCCTGCAGCCTTGCCTTGAGCCACACGGGCTTGTCCTGCTCCTGCTGCACCTCCAGCAGCTCCACAAAGCCCTGCTCGTGGCCTCCTCCGTGCAGGATGCTGCACCAACATGGAGGGAAAGAAAGGCCTGGAATAATGTCCAGGCTGAGATTCATGGGGCTCGTGAAGCTGCTGTAAAATTGCATTACAAATGTGAGCCACTCGGATATTCCAGTGATCCAAGCCAGCAGAGGAGAATATTTTAAATGAAATATTCATGGGGATCCTCAGCCTGTGAAAGCGATGGAGCTCTGCTGCCTTCTGTGGACTCACACTAATTTATTTTTTATTATGACCCATTTGTAGGATGATGGGGCCGGGAGGCTCCAGGCAGTTGCCTCCAGCTTCAGATCCCGATTTTTTTTTTTTTTATTTTCAGGTGCTCTAAAAGCACGGAACAGCTCCACGATATGTGCCCCAAATTCCAAACCGCTAAGGATGTAGCCTGGTATTTCTGACACACCAAACTTGGGCTCTGACACAGGCAGCAGTTCCTCCCTGCCCTGGCAGCTCAGACAGGCCACGGGGTCCCCTCTGTGCCGCTGGCACTGCCCTGGGGCCACGGGGTCCCCTCTGTGCCACTGGCACTGCTCTGGCTGAGGAAGGGACCATCATCAAACCAACAAAGGGCACTCACATCCCCGGAGCAGATGGGAGAAATATTTGCCAAACAAAGGCTCTATTTTCAAGGAAATCCTCTGACTTTCTGCCTCGAAGACAGAAATGATTCAAGCTCTGGCGCAGGCGGCCGAGGAGCCATGGGTAGGAAATTCTCCTGTCATGGGCTGAGCGGCTCTGCCACAGCTGCAGTGGGAGCTGGGGCTGCTTTTCCAGGCTGATATCACTCCTGCTTTACATTTGGGAATGACTTGAATCACTTTGTAGGCTCCAGATGCACCTATTTCATCCCTGGAAGTGTTCCAGGGGAGGTTGGACAGGGCTTGGAGCAAGCAGGACTGGTGGAAGGTGTCCCAGCCCACTCAGAGGATGGAACTGGGGGATCTTTAAGGTCTGTGCAACCTGCCCTGGATTATTTCCAGGGATGGGCCATCCCCAGCTGCTGCATCCACACATCCAGCTCTGCTCAGCACAGCAAACAGCTTTGGGGTCTGCTGGTGGGATGTGCAATACACTGAATTGTCACCCATAATTCTTAAAGCCCCGCAAAATAAAGCACTCGTGTTGTTCCCTTTTTTCTTTCCCAGCTGTAAATTCTGCCCAGCTCTGGCTCTTCCCCCTCCGCCTGTGCCTGTCCTGGTTTATGGCATCGCCACAAACTCCCGATTGATTTACATGCGAAGTCAATAAAGAGTCGCTGCCACCCTGCGCTGTCCCTCGGTCCCTTGTCCCGGCTGCAGTGACTCAGACGAAGATGACTAACTCTTCCCTCTCCGGCAAACAGGGATCTGCGGCTTTGTTCAGCGCCCTGCTCCGCGCTGCTGGGAGCTGCCCAAGAGCCGCCCTGGCACAGCGTGACTCACCCCGAGGAGGTGATGTCCGGCTGCTCCAGCGCTGCTGTCGCACCGAGCGTGCCCCGGGAGCGGGGCTGGAGCGGGGCTCGGCCGGGCCAGCCCCTCCTGCGCTCCCCACATCGCACCCCGCAGGAGCTCCATGGTGCCGGAGCCTCGAAATCAGATCCCAGGCTGGGTATTGCCCATCCTCCCGCGGCTGCTTGGGTTGTTTCATCCCCAGCGGGGTTGGGACACGCTGGGAGGGTTTAGCCAGGGTTTGCACCCAGACTGTCCTCACCCTCCAGCACGATGGGGTGAGCTTGGGAGTCAGGATTCTACTCACCTGGGTTTGGGAGTGAGGATTTCACTCACCTGAGTTTGGGAATCAGGATTCCACTCACCTGGGTTTGGGAGTGAGGATTCCTTCACCTGGGTTTGGGAATCAGGATTTCCCAGCCACCCCCCTGAGGGTGGAAACGCCTCTGATGAGGCTTTGTTACCCCACGCCCAGTCCCCAGTTTGAGGTGATGGAACATGTACACAGAAGGAATAATATGGAAGGAATTCTAGCCTCTGAGGGTGGGGAGACCCTGGCACAGGGTGCCCAGAGAAGCTGTGGCTGCCCCTGGATCCCTGGAAGTGTCCAAGACCAGGCTGGATGAGGCCTGGAGCAGCCTGGGATAGCGGAAGGTGTCCCTGCCATGGCAGGGGGTGGAATGGGGTGGGATTTAAGATCCTCCCAACCCGACTCATCCATGATCTTATACCAGCAGGATGTGCTGGGTGCCCAGGGTACTCCTGGCTGTGCTGGGGTGGGTGTCCAGCAGGGCACAGGGTCCCTTCCAGCTTCACCCTGAGCATCTCAGGTGACATCCAAGCAGGAACAGCTGTGCTAAGCTGGCGCCCCCTTCCTGACATTGTCACCTGGAGGAGCCCAGGCAGGGTGTGTGCACCAAGGGGAGCAGCCTCTGCCTGTCCCCCCGCCCCTCGGGGACATGCCCAATGTGACAGAGGTGGTGGCCTGGCCCATCCAGGGAGGAAGCAGCCCATGGGCCACTCGGCTCCCAGCCCGTCACTCAGCAGGAAGGAAGGCGTGTGGTTCACTCAGCGAGGGCTGTAATTAGGCTGATTGGCACTAACTTGCCTCAAAACGCCAGGGAGGAGGGGAAAAACTGCAGCTCAGCCATTTTCTGTGGGATTTTACTGGGAGAAATGGAGCCAGGACAGGGCTGGCTCTGTCCCTTCTCTCTGTGACATTCCCATGAGCCCTTTCAGAGCAGACCACCCCCAAGATGAGCTTCACTGTTGTATCCCCTGCTTAAAATCTGCCTGGCACAGCATCTCCAAAGCCCAGCTCAGGCTGGGATGGAGCTGAGCCTGCCCTGGGGCTGGCAGGACACCGTGGGCTGCGTGCCCAGGCTGGAGCTGGAGCACATTTCCTGCCAGGCTCTGATAAGTTGTGCCTTCATTCACGGCTGTGTGCTGACCACAGGCCACATGAGAGGGCTGGCATGGCCCCTTGGGAGCAGAGGAAACGTGGCCTGGCAACCCATCTGCAAGGAGCTGCTGGGAGGAGAGCCCGTGGCCAGCTGTGGTGGAGCCCTTTGGGTTCTTCAGGGGCTGGGCACGCTGTGGGATCTGATTCCAGCGCTGCTTGGTGCCACTGGAGCTGCTGGGAAAATCTGCCCATTTGTCACAGAATTCCAGACTGGTTTGGGCTGGGAGGGACCTCAAAGCTCATCCCATTCCACCTCCTGCCATGGGACACCCCAAAACTCATCCCATTCCACCTCCTGCCACGGGACACCTCAAAGTTCATCCCATTCCACCTCCTGCCATGGGACACCTTCCACTCTTCCAGGCTGCTCCAAGCCCTGATGGGACCAGTCTGGTCTGGGTCCTGCCCTGATATGCAGGAGAAGGCCTTGGGTGAATAAAGGAGGCTTTTCCTGGGATATAAATTGTGTGGGGTTGAGCCAGTGAGGCCATCAGTGCTGCTCCCACATGGGCACAACTGTAATGGGCAAAAAAGCAGCAGATCTGGGGCACAGCTGTGGAGGATTTTGAAGGTGGCTGCACACAGGTGACACCTGAGGTGCAGGGCAGGGGTGGCCGGGGAGGGCTGGGCACTGCAAAACCTCTTGGGCAGCTGATGGAAGGGATGGGAAACGAGGAACAGGGATCTTCCCTCACCCATCCTGCCATCCTTGCCCAGGCCGAGGGTACAGCTGGCAGCCCCAGCCCCTACTCCACCCCCAATTAACCGATGTTTGTTTATTAGGGAAGTTACAAGCCTATGCAAACAATTGCATTTGCTTTCGATAAAGCCAAGGGACAAAAACCCCTGCCCGCGAGGTGTGGCCGGGTCCCGCAGGCTCCTCCCAGGGGTCTGGGGCGAGCGGGGGCTCCCGAGGGCCACCTGCCGAGGCCCGAGCATCCCTCCCTGCCGCAGCCGAGTCCCGTGTCACCCGCTGGCTGTCCCCAGCCCCGCTGCTCCCACACAACCGCGGCGTTTGTCCCAAACTTGGCCCGGTGTCGCTAGCAGCAACTGCTAATTGTTCTCGCGCTCTGTACTATATTTAATTCCCCACTATTATTTTTTCCCCTTTTAATCATAAAAAGCCTAAATTTCCCTCGGGGAAGGTTATTGGCTCGAGTGTGGAAATATACCTGTGCCTTGCATGGCGCTGGGCCACCGGGGCTTTGGCTGTATTTTTAAATCCAAGTACAAAGTGTCTTCCACGCCAGCGTCGTTTAACCCTTCCCAGGAGGGAGAGTGGGAGGAAAGGAGTGGTGAGGGGGGGTTCTTCCCTTTTTCTCAGCTCTTGTTTGGAGCAGGATGGGTTTGGATGCATGCACAGCAAGGTGGGCAAGGAGAAGTGTGGGGTTTGAGGAATTTACCCTAAATCCCTGTGGCAATTCCTCTGGTTTTCCCTCTCCCAGAGCCGCGAGGGCACGGCGAGGTCGCCCCGAGCGTCTCCTCCTTGCCAGCCTCCTCCTGCCCCCGCTGTGGCTGTGTGGGGGTGCTCCGAGGTAACCCAGAGCCTCAACACCTTTGAGGATGTGGGCCAAAGTCATCCAGTCTGAGAGCTATTTCAGGGGAGCGCGGCTGCTCCCGCGGGAGCCCTGGCACAGCCGCCGCCGGAGCTGGCCAGGCACAGATGGGACAGGCAGCAGGGAGCTGCTCCCGTCTCCTCCGTTAATGAAGTCACCCGAGGGGGCTCAGCCCTTCCCCCACAGACCTTGGGGTGCCTTTCAAGCGCCTGCTGCAGGTTTGGGAGGTTTGGGTTTGCAGCTCAAGAGCAGATTCGGGGTCTCACCCTCCTCCCTGTGGATCTTTTGCGCCAAAGGAGGGATTTTGTTCAGTGGTGGCTGCTCTGCGCTCTGAAATCCTCACTCAGAGGGAGAAATGGGATTGAAACAACCCCTTTTTTTTGGCCAGGGGTCAGTCCTGGTTTCATTCATCCCAGCCCTGACGCTGCTCCTCTCTGGGGTGGGAGGATGGGGCAGCAGCGTGAAAGGCTCCACACAGGCCTTGTGCTGGCTCTGGGGGCAGCAGTGGGGTCAGGGAGCACCCAGAGCCAGCAGAGGAGGGGACAAATTCCCCTCCTGGCCCAAGAACCCCCCTCCTCTGCCTGACCCTCAGCAGAGCCCTCTCGCTCCCCGCTCTGCCCGGCACAAGGGACCGAGTGTCTCCCTCCCTCCTCCTCAAACAAAGGCAGCCACAGTTATTTTTCTCCTTCTTCTTCTTCCAAGTGGTTTCACCCTTGAGTTGCTGGCCTTGATTTGGGATTCCTGAGGGGACCAGAAGCCAGAGGGGGCCCTGGCAGGGTGCTGGGAAGCTGTTTGGGCACCAGCACCCACCTGCCCTCCCCAGCCACCACGCCTGCTCCATCCCCTCCATCTGCATGGATCTGCTCCCAGGGCATCTGGACAAACCTGAGCTCCAGGGGGGCTCCTGTGGAGTTTTGGGGGCGAGGATACAACCCCGGGTGATCTGTCCTGGGAATCCAGCCCCATCCCACTGCAGGGAACGCTCTCTGCCAGGCCTCCCGTGGGAAGGGTGGGCAGGTAAGGGGAGCTTTGCCAAGGGAGCATCCCGCGGGCAGGGCGGGGGCCTGGGGCAGGGAGGGAACCCTGCAGCTCCTTCAAAGGAGCAATTTCAGCATGAGAAAGGAATGTGGCTCCCGGCCCTGCCAGGGATGGGATGGAGGCTGTGCCTCAGGAATAAGGATGATTTCTGCTGGCCTGACTCACTGGCGGCCTCCTCGCAGCCGCTTCCTCTCCAGGAGGCAGAAACTCCCAGTTTTTATTTATCACACGGCTTAAAGTAGGGGCAAAGGAAGGAAATGTTCTTATTTTTAACTCCTCTGTCTTCCCAGGGCCTGGGCCAGCACTGGCATGGCAAGGTGGCCACCAGGAGCATCTCGGTGGCCAGGGCTCCCCCCCACCTGAGCACTGCAGGCTGTTGGCAGCTCCCCATGGGCTCTGAGCCCGTGCACGGAGTGTCCCTGCAGGTTGGGAGCATCCGAGGGACCCTGTGCAGAGTGGGGACACGCAGGGTGGGCAGGGGGATGGCTGGGTGTGGGCACAGCCACGCTGAGGGCAGCTGAGATCCACTGAGCCCCAGGGAAAATTCATTTTTCTTTCCTTGAAGCCACCTGCCCGTGCTGCTGCTTGTGTAGGGACAAACCTTGGTGACCTGCTGGGGGTCCCTTTATTGTGCTCCCCACAAGGACAGAGCTGTCACCATTCCCGGGGTGCTAGGGGTCCCTGTTTGTGCCCCCCAAAAGGACAGAGCTGTCACCAACCCCGGGGTGCTGGTGGTCCCTGTTTGTGTCCCCCACAAGGACAGAGCTGTCACCAACCCTGGGCTGATGGGGGTCCCTGTTTGTGTCCCCCACAAGGACAGAGCTGTCACCAACCCCGGGGTGCTGGGGGTCCCTGTTTGTGTCCCCCACAAGGACAGAGCTGTCACCAACCCTGGTCGTGTCCCTGTTTGTGTCCCTTAAAAGGCCAGAGCTGTCACCAGCCCCGTGCTGCTGGAGGTCCCTCTTTGTGCCCCCACAAGGACAGAGCTGTCACCAACTCCGGGCTGCTGGGGGTCCCTCTTTGTGCCCCCCACAAGGACAGAGCTGTCCTGTCCTGGGCTGGAGGATGGGGAGGGTTTCACATCCCAGCTCCATCCAGGGAGGATTTGGGGACGTTGTGTCACTGTTCCCAGGGTTCAGAGTGGGCAGGGTGACACCCCTGGAATATTTTGGGCTCCCCACCCCCAGCTGAGCTGGGACATTCAGCCGTGAGCGGGGGTTGGGCACTGTCACCACCCTGGCAGTGCCATGGGTGGGATGGAGGCTTCCAGAGGCTCTGTCCTGCTGTTCCCAGAGCTCCTGGGTGGCACAAACCAGGCCAAGTGTCTGTTTGTTTACTGCCACGGGCTTTTTTGCACTTCCAGAGGGTTTTCCTTGCCTGGCCATGCCCGGTGAGGCTGGTGGCACTGGCATGGCACAGCCACAGTGCCCCTCAGCTGAGGCACAGCTCGTGTCTGTGCTCAGAGCAGCTGATCCGGGTGTGAAGTTTGGGTCTTTGCTTCCTTGGGGCTTTCCTTGAGCTCCTGTTGTGAAACCTTCATTTGCTTCTAAAAGCAGTGAGTTTTTGTTGGTTTTTTGTTTTTTTTTTTTTCTCATGATCTTCTCTTTCCCCCCTCTGTTGCCCTGAGATAAAGGCTTCTAAATTTGTCCTGTGCTGAAAACGCAGCTAATCCTGATGGACCTGAATTCGCATCTCCCCCCCAGAGGAATTGCACTAATTTTTTTTCCCTTTGTTCTGCCAGGGGACCTGTCCGTTTCCTAGTGGAAAGAAAAAAAAAGAAAAATCACTATTTAGGGCAAGGTTTATATTCCCGAAACCTGTGTTTGTTTGCAAGAAAAGAGGACAGGAGGGAAATAAATGAGAAAAGCATCAAGCTGCTTTTTTTTTTTTTTTCCTCCCAATATTGTTTTTACAGCAGGCAAATTTTAATTAAAGTGAAGAACTGGGTCGCTTGTGCTGTCCAGAAGATGCTCTGAGGACATGGTCCTTTCCCACCGGTGTTAATTTGGGAGCCCAGAGCAGCTGGCCCAGCCTGGAGGTGTTGGGAAGGCTCCTTAAAGGAGTGCAGGGACAGGGTGGGCTCTGCAGGACAGGGTGGAGGTCTCCCTGCCCACAGCTCCTGGCAGTGATGGAGGGGTTGGATGTGGCATTTTGGGTGCTGGGTGAGCCCTGTGCCACTCTCAGGGCCGGGGTGTCACCACGACGGGGGATGCAGGGGACGGCCAGGGTTTGGCACAGCTGCGGGGACAGGAGGGGACAGCGCTGGTGAGAGGCAAAGCAGGTGCGAGCTGGCCCTGCCGGGAGCGGCGAGCTAGCAGGAGCCACCTGGGCTTCAGGAAGCCGCAAGTGCTCGCCTGGGGCAGAAAAATCCGCCGAGAGCCGCCCTGGCCTCACCTGGGGCTGTCCCTTCTGCGGGCGGTGCGGGATCCTGGAATGCGCTGGCCGAAGGGACAGGGACAGTGACAGGGACCTGCGGCTGCCGGGTGCCACCTGAGGAGGGGGCGGCACGGGACAGGGAAGGAGCTGCGGCAGCGCCCGCTCGCTTCTGCCGATGGCTGCGGACGGTGCGTGGGGGGCTCCCCGCGACCCCCCGAGCGCCCGGGGNCCCCCCCGTCCCGGGCGGCCCCGGGTCCCCTCCCCGCACTGAGGGACTTCCTGATCCCGCCGCATTGGCCGCAGGTAGCGCAGCTGTGCGGGACGGGGCACGGACAGACGGACAGAGCCCATGCGGACCTTTAGCTGAGCTTCATCCCCCGCCCCCTCCTCCTCCTCTTCCTCGTCTTCCTCCTCCCTCCCTGCCCGGCTGCCTTCCTGCCCGGCACATGTAAAACTTGTGCGTGGGGCTCCGCTCCCGTCCCGCTCCCGGTGCTGCTGGCGGCAGGAGCCGGGCTGGGCTCNGCGGGGACAGGAGGGGACAGCGCTGGTGAGAGGCAAAGCAGGTGCGAGCTGGCCCTGCCGGGAGCGGCGAGCTAGCAGGAGCCACCTGGGCTTCAGGAAGCCGCAAGTGCTCGCCTGGGGCAGAAAAATCCGCCGAGAGCCGCCCTGGCCTCACCTGGGGCTGTCCCTTCTGCGGGCGGTGCGGGATCCTGGAATGCGCTGGCCGAAGGGACAGGGACAGTGACAGGGACCTGCGGCTGCCGGGTGCCACCTGAGGAGGGGGCGGCACGGGACAGGGAAGGAGCTGCGGCAGCGCCCGCTCGCTTCTGCCGATGGCTGCGGACGGTGCGTGGGGGGCTCCCCGCGACCCCCCGAGCGCCCGGGGCCGTTCCAAGCGGGGGAGCCGCGGGCAAGA